>CM061532.1:11706608-12266903 GCA_030545055.2 Neoaliturus tenellus | reverse complement strand
AGCCTCACTGGGAATTCCGTCCGGCCCAGGAGCCTTGTTGCTCTTCAGGGAGAGAACGGAGGTTTCCAGCTCCTCGAATGTGAGAAGTGGAACGTCCTCTACCCGTCCGAAGTCAACCGGCGGTCGCTGTGGATGTTCAGGAAACAACGCAACGACGATCCTCCCCATGGTGGCGCCCTCCATGGTGGAAGGTGGAGAGCGGGCGCCGAGTTTCTGTGTTACAAGTTTTTAACCCAGGCCTCATGGGTCGGAGTCAACGTCATCACAGTCTCTTCCAGCTATTTGCCTTTAAAATTTTAAACTAAAATATCTCAAAACCGGCAAATTTTATAAAAAATTTACTAGACACAAAAAAGTTGACAAATTTAATTATCTAACGAATGGTGCCAAGTTTGTAAGGATCTGACAACAAATAACGGAGTTATTGAGATTTTTCAATTAAAATTACCTTAATTTTCTTTAATTACAATGCAAAATCAATGTTTTTATGCATAAAAATCTCAATAACTCCGTTATTTGTTGTCAGATCCTTACAAACTTGGTACCATTGGTTAGATAATTAAATTTGTCAACTTTTTTGTGTCAAATAAAATTTTTATAAAATTTACCGGTTTTGAGACATTTTAGTTTAAAATGGCCGCCATTTTGAAAATACACAATGGAAAAAAATAAATTTTTTCTTGAAAATGGGTATTGCTATGATGAAGGTGCATGCCAAATATTAATTTAATACAATGATTCATTACGGAAATAAAAATTATTTAGTGTAAAAAACAAAATGGCGGCTAGTGGGTTAACGAAGCATTTTAGAACATATGTTTATAGGAACTTTTTTGCTTATTTTGATGTGGGCAATAACCTTCTGAATTCCTGAAACGTTTTTTCCGAACACCCTGTATATACAGTAGAACCTTGATAGTTCGACACTTTGTGGACTAAGAGGGTGTCGAACTATTGAAATGTTGAACTATAGGGAGTATATGGGAAGTCTTAACAATGGGAGCATAAAAATCATGATTTGAATTCAGGAAACACTTAATTTTAATGAAACCATAATTTAATTGAACCTTGACATAACCAATATTCAAATCATTCACCACTTTGTTTTATTTTTCACCTTTGTCATCTGTCAGTCTCCAACATGACTGTTAGTCACGACTGACAGTCGTTTTTAACATGTTAAGTTGTCATGGACCGTGTCGAACTACAAGGAGGGTCGAACTATCAAGGTTCTACTGTATTTATTTTTAAGTTTTGGTTGAGTTTGTTTAAAATGTTTTAGTTGTTAGTTTTTTTACAGTTTTGTATTTTATACACCTGATGACGCGCAATGCAAAATATAGTGTTATGAAATTTTAAGATTTTTCTTGAAATGTAGCTATATATATATATAGATAGATATATATATATATGTACATACATATGAAAACGAACGAGTTGTGTTTTTGGCTTCTGGGGACCACAAAATGAAAAAAGTGAAGTGGTCCCGGGCTTAGGTCTTACCATGGCTAGTAATAGCGTATTTCCTATAGGGAAATTCGCTAATAGGGAAGCCTAGAAAGAGATCTGTCATGCTATATATCCTGAATTTGAACAAAAATCCGCTTCTAAAAAGAAACAGTTGGGTAAGTACAGTATACAAGTAGTCTGAAGTTATTAGAGAATGTTTGCAGCTTTCGTAATCTGACTTTATACGCTAAACACTATTTTATATTAGGCAAATTAAAACAACTCACTGTGCAGGGTAGTGAAATTGGATAAATACCGTTCATCACTTTATATAGTAATTTTTTTTATTTATTCAAGCAGTAAAAATGAGTAAATTCACCATAAATGAAATGGAGTTTAGCGTTAAACGTATTCATTTTGTAAAAATACTCTCCAATAAAAAGTAATCTGTGAATGAATGTTTTCATAAAAATTACCCCTCCCCCCCACGGTCATAGCAGACCTGCGTACTCGGCGAATTCACAAATTAGTAATTTTAATTTAGACCAGATGAACCTGTTAACAAAATTTCATCACGTTTTCATAAAATAAGGAAATTAATGTCAATCCTCCATATGATAAATATGGAGTCGTCTGGTGAAGACTGCAGGTTTGCTGCCATGATAATAACAAATACCAAGATTTTTTACCACGAATGGACGCATCTATACCAAATGAAGCCAAATACCAAGTTTCTTCCAAAAGAATTGGTTAATAATATTAAAATATCCTAATTCTCCATAATATCAACATAAGAGCCATAAAATACAATGTACTATCTTTAGATTTTTCAATATTTCGGTAACCAATGGAGATGAGCAAAGCTTCGATAGACTAAATTGTGTGTTTTTAGCTAATTCTAGTGGTATAAATCCAAATTAATTTTTTTTCTAATGATGATAAATAAATAAATTAAATAAATGAGTTATTTTTTGCCTCTGGGTACCTCAAAACAAAAAAAGTAATATGGTCCCGAGCTTAGTCTTGCCATGAGACCTACAGTAATACCTTGCTCCCTATGGAAAATTCGCTGTTACCCAACTTATTTAAAATTAATTATAACAGGGATAACACAACTGTTAAAGAGTCTAAATGAGGCATGTAGAAGAACAGGGCCGCCCCGAGGGCGGGGCAACCGGGGCAGTTGCCCCGGGCGCCACGGCCAAGGGGGCGCCGCGGCCGAGGCGAAATCTCCGTTTTATAAAGGCTCAAACACTTCACAAAATTCTATAAACTGCGTCAATAAATATTTTAGAAACATTTGGTTCAATAAGAATTTTTTTTCATTGGTTCAGATTCAAATTTAAATTTTAATTGAGGATTAGGACTATATAATTATTGGAGGATTAGCTGAAATTCAGCCGCATCTGGTCACTCGATCAAAAATGTATATAGGCCTGTTAGTTTCCGTAGGCCCTGCGCAGACCCAGATCATGTTTTGTCAACATAGCTTTATAGTAGTACCTACAAGTTAATTTGTTTAGTTAGTTTATTTAAACTAGGCCTAACAGCATTGATTGAAAATTTGGCCATGCATTCAATTTAATGCTTATTGTAATTTAACATAACAGTTCACAGATAGGCCAATTAATTAATTTAGGGGGCGCGGATCAAAATCTCGCCCCGGGCGCCTATTACCCTCGGGGCGGCCCTGTAGAAGAACTAAAACACAAACAATAGCTAAAAAAAAGAATAATAAGAATTATTTCAAATATGATGGAAAAGGTACAAAAGTATGGAACCCTGATATATTTTCAAAATAATTTTTAATTTATATTTTAGAACATTGACATTGTTGTTAATTGTGTAACACCTTTCTTATTTCAGTTGATTTCTTATTTAAGTAAGTAAACAGTTCACAAATTTGTCCATAGGTGATGATTTAGATTCTTTTTAACTGCCATGAGACTGATCCAACATCCGTCATGAAGTACTGAGCTAAAACATTCCTGGCCTGAATTGACTTGATCGTACCTTGCGATGATTGGTTAGTTGGTTGATTGGTACGTACTGTCAAATCTTCCCATCCCACAACAGTATATGCATCTTCTAACCTATTTCCATCCCTTACTCTAACAAAGTTGTGTGGAATTACACAGGCTTTAGTTATCTTTACAGCTAAATTGATGTTCACATTCATTGGCCGATGAAAGATCCGCCACTTATTGCTCATAATTCCAAAAGTGCATTCAATCAATCTTCTTGCTCTACTCAACCTGTAGTTGAAAACTCTCTTCTGAACAGTTAAGTTGTGACCTGCAAAAGGACGCATGAGCTTAGTATACTTAAAGGGAACGCTTCGTCACTTAGAAGAAGTAAGGCATATTAGGAGCTTCACTCCCTGGGAGAGGTTCAGATTCCGGAAATTCTATAACTTTATCCTGGATATTCCTCCATAGACTCGATTTCTGGAAAACGGTGGGATCTGCTTCTGATCCATAGGCCCCAATGTCAACATAGGTAAAGCAATAATTTGCATCGCACACGGCCATTAGCACAATTGAAAAATATCCTTTGTAGTTAAAGTACAAAGATCCACTGTGCTCTGGCTTGACTAGCCTGATGTGTTTTCTGTCCACGGCCCCCACACAATGGGGGAATTGTGTTTTTTTTCAAAAATCCTTGTGATATTTCCTTCAAATTCTCTGCTGACAGCTCCGGAAAACACTCAGATCTCAAGACGTCCCATATATACTGGTGGAAACGTTGTCGACAATTTTACTTATTGTAGATATTCCGAGTTTGTAGTAGAAGTGTAGGTCAGTGAACGTGTTGCCTGAAGCCAGGTACCTGAAACAAACAACAATAATAAAATGTTTACATAAAATGTTAAATTATAAAAAAATAGTGTACGGGAACACTTTAGGTGACCAATAAACGAGGAAATATTATTGCCCATGGTCTATCCACGTCGTATCCCCTGCGTCTATGTACCCTGCGTGTGTAGTCCTCGACAAGGTAACGGGATGCAGAGAATCAACGGACCGAAATAATAGGTCTTTTCAACCCCACCGTCTAGCTATAAAACTTTCCCCGCCTTGAGTGACGTGAGTCTCGCCTTCAGTAGGAAAATGTTCAATGTTGTGTGTAATGTTAGTTAGCAATAGACGCCATATTAAGCACTGCCTCAATTTATTGACAAATATAGTCAAAAATTTGATCTAATTCCGTCGAAATTCAATCTGTACAAGTGCGGAGCAGTGAGAAGTCCGACTGTAGGCTCCATAATTCGTTGCAGTTTGATTGTCGTCGGAATAAAATTGCATTTGGTATAATATTTTATCAGTAAATCGAGACTATGCTTATTAAAATTTCAATTACGACGTATTACAAAAATAAAATAAAATTAGAATTTTCCTACTGGAGGTGAGTTACGCGTCACGCTGGCCGATGGGGTGGCAGTTGAAAAGACCGATTACTTCGGTCCGCGGTGGCTCGCTGCCTCACGTTAACTTGTCGAGTACACCTGGTCTTGTTCCTTATTCATTGCTCGACAACCATAAAAATTTTTGACACAATAAAAAGTCCAATCTTTAAATTAATGCCACTGCTGTTAATTACAGTAAGTTAGTAAGTTTTTTTTTTTTTTTTTAATTAAATGATTGATGCAGGGTTTTATTTCAGGTGACAGCTTGATCAAGAGATGGCGAAACATAAGAGATAGGTGGTTTAAGCAAATCAGGAAAGAAAAGGAAACAAAAAAATCTGGAGCTGGAGCAAGCAAAATAAAAAAAATATGTATACTACGACCAGCTGCAGTTTTAAACAAAGTGTCAAACCAAAATGTTACAGAGTCCTCCATCAACGTATAGCCCAAGGCGATATTTTGTTGTCACCATCGGAACAAATAGATGATCCTGATATACCTTTGTACCATAGGTAGATTTTTTTATTAAATTTTCCAATCCTTTGTGGAAAGAGTTATATTAAAAATTATGTAATACCACGAATGGCCAGATAGTAATATCATGAGGAAACAAGATAGCTTAAAAACCAGTAGGGACAGGTTAGCAGATAAGCAAAATTAGCAGATAAGCAAACCCTCGGACTGCTTTCTGTAACGAGACAATTTTCATTCGTGAGGCCGCCGTCGTTGAGTCCTGGTCATCTTCGAGACGCCCACGTTTCACTGGTCTACGAAGTCTTCCCTTCACCCGAAGGTACCAAACTCCACTTTTGTAGAATAATTGTAGAATTTCAGGCACAACAAAACGTCAGCATTTATATTTTAAAAATTATTTGTTTATTATAATTTACAAGGAAGTAGAGTAAAAAAATGTTAAATGGCATTCGTTGGTACTGAATTAATAAATCATTTTAACTGGGGAAATTGAGAGTTAGAAATGTTAATGTTAAAGCACTTTTAAAAATATAATTCTACAGCGAGGACTGTGCTATTTTGTTAATAGGGCTCACGATGGAGAGGGAACTTCAGGATAATTCTTCGACCCTCTAATCCTAACCTTCTAAATACAATAAATGTTTTAAAAAGGAAATTAGTAAAATAATTGTTATTAACAAAAGGGTAATTCATCAACTTCACACACGCCTCAGTCTATGCTAGGTAATTTAATTTTGCAGTTTTAGAAATGTTATATGCCAGGATGTATAGATTTTAAGTTTATTCAATAAACAAGAATTTGTATCACAATTTCCACAAATATTATTATTTTAACGTAAAATTCCTAACGCCCACTTTGTACCAGACAATCCAAGTAAAATTCTAATTAAGATGGTAAAAAGGTTTAACTATATTGGATTGGACTAGAAATATTGTTTACCTAATTTTTACAATAATAAAATAGGAGACAATGACGGTACAAAATATGCGCGACTCTGCTGGTATCTTCTTAAAATATAAGAAATCATGAAATTGTGAAATTGTGTAAATTTATTTAGTTAAATTTAATTTTCAAACATGTCAATTAAAGTAGACCTCTTGTTAAAGGACGAGCTAATTTTTGAGCTAGGTATCAGAAATTTAGAGCTAAGCGAAACAAGCAATGTCGTGGATTTAAGAAAAATGTTAAGACAAGCTGTATCAAATAACATTCCTGTAAATTATGAATCAGTTAAGACGAAACTTGAACCAAATAATGAAATAGATGTAATTAGCGAAAAGATTAATTTAATGGAAAATAAATGTGCAGAATTGTCAAAAGACAGTAGATCAATAGAATTAGCTAGGCAGGAAACCCGTATCAAACATTGTATGCATAGATTAAGTGCCTTAAGCAAATGTGAATTAAGCGAGAAACAAAAAGAGGAGTGCAAATTGTTGTTAGAAAAATGTAAAGTAATAAAAACTAAGTTTGAAGTTCTAGGGTTTGATAAAAGTGTGGTGGAATTATCTGTTCGTAAATTAAGTGAGTCGAACATAGAAGAAGAAAACTTAGAAGATGTATTTTTAGATAAAGAAAAGGTAACTGTACCATCCGTCAAAACCCCTCCATGTCCGGAAAGTCTAGCTGAACCGAGTAGGTTAGACAATCCACATCCCGAATTTCACACCTATGCATCGACTCAGTCCACCCCCTTCAACACCCAATTGTACAGTAAATTACCTAACCCATTAGAGGGTTATCTCAAAAGTGTAAAAGTATGTAACGGTCTGGTTAATAACGATTTAATTCAGTTCATAAAGGTATTGTTCAAAGTTCAAAAGGAAACTAGACTTACAGACAAACAAATTTTAGAGATTTTTATGAGTAAATCACAATCGCCACTTCTAGATGTTATATTAAGTAACCTAGAAAATGACCTAGAGACAGTTAAGCAGGAATTACTTAAGTCGTTTGTACCCATAAGTGTTAGAGAGGACCTGATCAAACAACACGTAACACGTCATCAGGAAACAAATGAACCCCTGCCACTGTATATAAATAGAGTTAAAGAGTATGCTAAAGTGTTAAGTTGTTCATATACAGAAGCTGAACTGGTAGAGTTAATTGTAATTGGTCTAAATCCAAAATGTCGAGTTAACCTATCCTTGGTAAAAAATCTCAACACTATTGCAGATTTAGAAAAAGCTTGTATTCATAGCCTAAGTATTGATGTAAAAAACAACTTACGGTGTAGTGAAGAACGCAGCATCCCAGCGAGGCGTGAACCTCCGCAGACAGTCCATAATAGGGCACCGTTCACAAAAAAGTGTTTTGTATGTAACCGTGAGGGACATTTAGCCAGAAATTGTTATAGGCAAAATCAGCAGTCAAAAAACTAGTTTGTAGGGAAAGTTTTTCTCATGTAAATAGTAAACCATTATCATGTCATGTAAATAGTTTTGTAAAAGAAAAGTTTTCCCGAAGAACCAGTAAGAATGTGAATAAAGAGTTGTGTAACGAGATTAATTTGTCAAAGAAACAGTTGTATAAAATTAAAAGGTCTCAGCGTAGAATCATGAATAAAATCAATTTATCAAAGTCATGTACAATGTCTGATTTGCCTATGGTAGCGGTGCAATTAAGAAATAAATGTAAAGCCGATATGTTTTCAAATGTAAACGCGCTAATTGATTCTGGAGCCTGTTTAAACGCTATTAGCGAAACGTTGTATAATAAACTACATAAGAGGAAACTAGTTATCAGTATTAATAATAAAGAAATATCCTGTATTGCAGCTAACAATAGCACAATCCGAATTTTGGGAGAATGTGTAGTAAAAATTAAAATAAGAAACTTTTCTTGGTATGTAAAGTTTGCCGTTATGCAAAAATTAGCCTGTGAAATGATATTAGGAAGTACATTTATAAGAGAAAGTGGAATGTTATTAGATTTGAGTAGGAATTGTTGTTATTTCCGATTCAACCCAAGTGTAAAAGTATTGTTAAGTGGTAAACAGAGTAAGTTAGTTTGCTTATCGAAATTGAACGAAAATGTAAGTAAGGAACACCACCTAGACACCGGATGTCCCGACATGAAACCTTTTGTTGACCATTTAAGTAAAAAATATTCTAAGGTATTCACTACAGATATAGGGAAAGTACTCAATTTTGAATATAAAATCCAGCTTAAAGATAATGAAATTGTAAACCAGCGTCCATATCCAGTTCACCCTACCAAAATGAAACAAATGAAGGAAATTTTGTCTGATTTACTTAAGCAAAATATAATTAGGCCTAGCATAAGTAGCTACAGTAGCCCTTCATTTCTTGTATCAAAGCCCGATAAGTCAAGTAGACTAGTTATCAACTATGCAAAGCTCAATGAGAAAATTGTACGTGTAAATCACCCATTAGGAAATTTAGATGAATTTTATCAATATTTGCAAAATGCCGAGGTGTTTTCAGTAATAGATTTGTCAAACAGTTTTATGCAAATTCCACTAAGCGAAGAATCCAAACACCTTACAGCCTTCAGCAATGGAGTCTCATTATTTGAATTTAACAGAATCCCGTACGGGTTACATTGTGGTTCAGGGTTACTAAGTGCTTATCTAGATAATGTTTTCAGAGATGTAAAATTTGATTATGTACTTAATTTTGTTGATGATATACTTGTGTTTTCAAAGAATAAAGAGGAACATATGAAACATGTAACCGAGGTGTTAGATAGATTAAGCAAACACAACCTCACAGTTAACCCTAAGAAAGTAAAGTTGTTTATTTATTTATTTGAGACACCTACATACAATTGTATGTCTTTTAAGGTGCAACATAGGCCTACATTAAATAATCTAACTAAAAAAAAATTACAGTATAGGAATTTCACATTTAGTTAATTCTTCTTGCTTCATTTCACTTTCATAATTTAATCTTCTTTTCTAAAATACTCTTCCAATGAATAAAGTGATTTTGAAATAAGATATTCTTTCAGCTTTCTGTAAAAACTCTTATTATTTTGTTCTATTTTTATATGGATTGGTAAATTTTTGATGAATTTTAAACCTATGTAACTTGGAATTTTATTATAGAAATTTAAATTATGGTGATTCGCCGTAGAATACTTATGATTTCTTGTGTAATGATTATGATTTACAGTATTAATTTTGATTAGGTAGTGTTCTTTTGTATATTTAATTGTCTCAAAGATGTATAATCCAAATACAGTCAAAATTTCCATCTCGGCAAAATATTTCTTCACTGATTCTGTATATTTTAAATTTAGCATTATTCTCAAAGCCTTCTTCTGTAGTATAAGAATTTTGTTTAAATTTTGATGAGATGTGGATCCATAACATGTAATTCCATACACAATGTGAGATTGAATAAGAGAGAAATATACCATCTTCTTTACTGCCATATTACAATAATTTGATATTCTTTTTAAAGCATAAATTCCAGATCCAATCTTTTTGCTTATGAAATTTATATGTCCATTAAAACTTAAATTCTTGTCAAATACTACACCTAAAAATTTGGTTTCTTCTTTTTCTGTTAGTATGTTCAAATCACAATAAATTTCTGGAGATGGTTGATTTTTATTTTTACAAGTACTGAAAGAAATAAAATTAGTTTTAATATTATTTAATAAAAGATTTTTGCTATTAAAATACTGTTTGATGTATGTCAAATTGATAAATGAAGAAATTTCTAAAGACGTAAGTGATTTTCCTGTGATTAGTAAATTTGCATCGTCTGCATATAACAACATTTTATTTTCATCTTCATCTAAAAGTAATTTTGGTAATCCTTTAATATAGCAAATGAAGAGTATCGGGCCCAGGATTGACCCTTGAGGGACTCCATACCTGATCTTCTGACGAGTAGATTGGTAATTTTCCAACGATGAGTTACTTCCAGAATTATGTTTAATTTCTACATATTGAGTGCGATTTTGAAGATAGCTATTAAACCAATCGAGGGATTTTTTACGTACTCCAATTTTATAAAGAGTTTGGATTAATTCTTCATGCTTAACACTGTCGAAAGCACGACTTAAGTCCATGAAAATACTAATTGCTTTTTCTCCCTTATCAATTGCACTTACGATGTTGGTAACAAAATTTACAATAGCTGTATTGGTTGATTTTCCTGGTTGAAATCCATGTTGTTCTTCATCAAAAAGTGAATTAGATTTTAAGTATTCAATAAATTGATTGTAAACGACACGTTCGTAAATTTTTGAAAAGTTAGGTAATAATGATATAGGTCTATAGTTTTTAACGTCAGTTTTACTCCCTTTTTTATATATTGGTACAACTTTTGTAATTTTGAGTTTTTCAGGAAAAATTCCAGATATTAATGATGCATTCACCAAATGGGTCAATGGTTTAGTAATATTTTGAGCTATTTTCTTGATTACAGAAGTTGGGATCTCATCATATCCTGATGAATATTTATTTTTTAAGGAGTTTATTATATTTCTAATTTCCTTCTCTTCTACTTGTTTTAATGTAAAATTCTTAGTAGTGCTTATTTCAATGTCAGAATTTATATTTCTTGTCACTTGATTTAATAGATTAGGAGCAATAAGATCATCAACTGCATTTATGAAAAAATTGTTAAAAGACTCACTAATTTGAAGAGGGTCATCAATTTTGCTTCCATTTACCTTAAGCTTTATATCTTCATATGGTGCGTTAGATTTTCGCTTGCCTAGTTCTGAGTTTATTAAGCTCCAAATCGATCTAGTTACATTATCTGACTGTTTTATTGTTTCATTGAAATAATTAGCTTTAAATGATAAAACTTTATTTTTGTATGATTTTTTCAATGTTTTAAGTTCAATAGTAAATTTGTCATCCCTCATTGTTCTCACATTCATTGTTGTTTTATAATGAAGTTAGTTACCTAGGGAATTTAATATCAAAGAATCAGATAAGAGTAGATCCGAGTAGAACCGAAGCTGTACGGAGATTTAGTACTCCCAAAAATAGCAAAGAGGTAGGGACTTTTATTGGTATGATAAATTATTTTGCGAAGTATATTAAGGATTACAGTAAAATTGCAGCTCCATTAAATGACTTAAGAAAAAAAGAGGAGTTAAGTTTGTATGGACAAAAGAATGCGAAGAAAGTTTTTGTAAACTGAAGGAAGCAATTACGAATCCTCCAGTACTTGCTATACCAGATTTTAATCGTCCCTTTTATCTATACACGGATGCCGCACAGAATGGTGCAGGTTCAACCCTATTACAGTGTAATGAAAATGGCGACAAAGTACCTGTAGCATACTATAGTAAGAAATTTTCACCTTCAGAGGTCAATATGTCAGTGTATGAAAAAGAGGCGTATTCTGTATTTCTAGCAATAAGAAATTTTACATGTACCTAGAAATACAGCCGTTTTATTTAATAACAGACAACTCAGCACTCAGTTGGGTACTTTCACATTTTAAGAAGTTAAATAAATTATCGAGATGGGTAGAGCAAATTATCGCCCTTCCTTTTAAAGTACTTCACGTTAAAAGTAAAGATAATCCAGTAGCAGATGCTTTGTCACGGACTCAATATGTCCGATAGTGGAATTGAGGTCATTGAAGTAGATTCGGATCCTAGACAAATAAATGTAATAAGATATAAATGTAAGAGAAAGTTCAGTTCTGTGAGCAAAAAGCAAATTAAACATGTTGTGAAGTTAGTATCAGATATTCCATTAGCGTACGTAGATATTTCCGAACACCAGAGATTAGATCCAGAATGTGCAGAAATAATTAAAAGTGTAAAGAATAAAACCAATAAGGATAACTTTTATATTAAGAACAACACACTAATGTATTGTAAGCCAGGTAACAAAGTAGGGAAAATTTATGTGCCTAGTAGTTTACTAGATATGTTGTTTAATTACTATCACACTTCAAACTTTGGAGGTCATCAAGGTCAAAATCGTACAGTACATAAGGTTTTAGAATATTTTTACAGACCTAATTTAATTTCAGAAATGCGCAAAAGAGTAAAAAATTGTCAGATTTGTATAAAAGCAAAACCTCCTCAGAAACGATTTCATGGTGAATTAGTGTCAGCTTTAAGTAAGCAGCCTTTAGATTGTTTGTACATAGACACAGCTGGACCACTTGTAAGAAGTAAATTTGGAAATAAGCACATTTTAATCGTAGTGGATGCATTTACAAAATATGTTTGGTTAATCCCTGTCAGGGACATCACAGCGCAAACAATAGCAAATAAACTGGAAAATGTAATATTTAATAACTTCAGTTCTTGTAAGAAACTTGTGTCCGATAACGGATCTTGTTTCAGAAGTGTAACTTTTAAGAAACTTATGTTCAAATATTCCATAGAACACCACAAATTAATTCCATATAGACCCAATCCGAATATTTCGGAAAGATTTTTAAGAGATGTAAAACAACAAATAAGAGCGTATCACCATGACGCACAAAACAGCTGGTGTGTAGATTTAAAGTACATTCAAATTAGCTTAAATACGTCACTGTGTGAAACCACAAAATGTACAGCATTTGAACTCATGTTTAACCATAAGCCAAATCATAGTTTAAGTAATCTTTGGAAACTAAATGATTTGTTAGATGTAAAATTAAGTCAGGACGAGATTAAAGAAAAGTTTTCTCAAGCTATAAAAAATTGTAAACGTTCAATAGGCCACAACCGAAATAGGCAAAGATATAAAGATAATAGGATAAAGCATCCATTCAAAGTAGGGAGTATTGTGTATTTAGAGAATCAAACGCTTAGTAAAAAAGTGGATAATTACCAAGCGAAAATGGATTTCAAGTACACGGGTCCTTATAGAATAATCTACTTTATGTCTCCAGTAAGTGTGTTAATCCAGCTAGAGGTTAATCCGGAAATTGTAAAACGCGCTCATATTAGCCAGTTAAAAATTCAAAATAAGCCCTGAAGGTGTAGAGGTGAGAACTGACCAGGATTGTATATAGTTGTAATATAAGTAGATTTAAGCCGGCATGTAAATATATTAATTTTGATCGATCACAATTGTAATTAATGTAAAAAAAAAAATAGGTGATTTTCATTGTATATGATTCACGATTAAACAACTACTCTAGATTAACTGTATGTTAACTAGAAAACCAAACAACGAACGTGTCAATAAAATATAAGGAGTGTGTAATTCTTAAAATGCTAGGGAACAAAAGGACAGTTTATAGCATTTGTATAAAAAGAGTTTACAAAACCACAAACTGAATTTTAAGTGTAGGGCATATGTTATGTCGATACATAAAATTTATGAAGTTAGGAGGACAAGTTATAATTTTGTTGAGCATGTAAAATAGATATTGAGCGAAGAAATATTAAAGTTCGAATTTTCTAGAAATATAATAGTGGACGAAGGCAATTAGGTCAGGGGAGATAAGCCCGTTAGACCGCTTGGTGCCTGTTTGTGCAATAGATAAGGCGAGATAAGGCGATCGCAATAGAGGCGATTAGCTCAAGTTAAACGACTTAAAATATTCTATAAAAGTTTACTTCCTGTGAGCTATAGAATAATCGAAAAGATTCTCTTTGTAAGGTTACATAAAAATGTTTTATTTGACAGAAAATATTAATAGCTATTATGTAACAAAAAAAATGTTATTTTGAATGTTATAGTAAAAGAAGAATTGTTTATTTATTTAAGGTTTAAGGCGAAAGTTAGAGCCAAAAGATTATGTCGTTAAGGAATATTATAAGGGAACTTTTAGAATATATAAAAAAGAACTGTTTTTTGGTTTTATTCGAGGTGCAAAGCGACAGACAATCACGACCACTGAATGAATGTTTGAAATTTAAATTGTATGAAAGCGGCCAATGAAAGGACTTGCGTGTATGTTGTATGTATGATGTCACTAAACACTGTTCACGGTTCACACACTTGACAAGCACATATTCACTGGACGATTAATTACACACACTTAACACTCACTACCCGTCGCTAAGGAAATTTTGAAAGAAATGTATAATAATATTTGTTTGAAGTAAATTTGATTTGTTTAAGGTACGGTAATCTTGTTTTCGTTGTTCTGGTAGGACACTTAGAAGTATGAGAACACTGTTATGTAGTTAAGTTAGAACAAAGTTAAATAAAATGTATTTAGCGAGATAATTGAAAAATTATAATTTAGAGCGGGAGAGTAAAACCGCGTGTCACTTGTTCAAATGTACCGAACAAACTGAATTTTAAAGCATAGACTGAGTAAAAAAAAAAAATAGAATTACTATAAAGGGGAACGATCATAACATAACAAAAAAAGAAAGAATTCAAAATATCCCGTCCAGACCCTTTCCTTTCAATTGCAACGGAGAGGATCTTCCCAAGGTCATCGCTACTGTGACTGCGCGTGCGGGCGCTGTCTACTGCTCGTACCACGTTCAGTTTGTTCTTGTGAAACGAACATTTCTACGATTCAAGAAGTTTTAAGATAGAAGATGTTTTGAAAAGACTATTTACATGTGAATTGACTATTATGTACCTTGTATCTTGTAATTTAAGAGTATTATTTGAAAATTTGAAAATTTAGGAAATTGGTAAAAAGTAGGAACACACAAATGATTGTCAAATTTTGTGGGGAGGGAATAATGTACCATAGGTAGATTTTTTTATTAAATTTTCCAATCCTTTGTGGAAAGAGTTATATTAAAAATTATGTAATACCACGAATGGCCAGATAGTAATATCATGAGGAAACAAGATAGCTTAAAAACCAGTAGGGACAGGTTAGCAGATAAGCAAAATTAGCAGATAAGCAAACCCTCGGACTGCTTTCTGTAACGAGACAATTTTCATTCGTGAGGCCGCCGTCGTTGAGTCCTGGTCATCTTCGAGACGCCCACGTTTCACTGGTCTACGAAGTCTTCCCTTCACCCGAAGGTACCAAACTCCACTTTTGTAGAATAATTGTAGAATTTCAGGCACAACAAAACGTCAGCATTTATATTTTAAAAATTATTTGTTTATTATAATTTACAAGGAAGTAGAGTAAAAAAATGTTAAATGGCATTCGTTGGTACTGAATTAATAAATCATTTTAACTGGGGAAATTGAGAGTTAGAAATGTTAATGTTAAAGCACTTTTAAAAATATAATTCTACAGCGAGGACTGTGCTATTTTGTTAATAGGGCTCACGATGGAGAGGGAACTTCAGGATAATTCTTCGACCCTCTAATCCTAACCTTCTAAATACAATAAATGTTTTAAAAAGGAAATTAGTAAAATAATTGTTATTAACAAAAGGGTAATTCATCAACTTCACACACGCCTCAGTCTATGCTAGGTAATTTAATTTTGCAGTTTTAGAAATGTTATATGCCAGGATGTATAGATTTTAAGTTTATTTAATAAACAAGAATTTGTATCACAATTTCCACAAATATTATTATTTTAACGTAAAATTCCTAACGCCCACTTTGTACCAGACAATCCAAGTAAAATTCTAATTAAGATGGTAAAAAGGTTTAACTATATTGGATTGGACTAGAAATATTGTTTACCTAATTTTTACAATAATAAAATAGGAGACAATGACGGTACACCTTATTCTCAAGTACAGCCGGACAAATCAAAAGTGACAAAGAAAAGGAAGAGAAACCAGGACGAATTTGAACTCAAAATGATGAAAATCTTAGATAAAACTGAAAGCGAGGAAGACCAATACCTTGGGTTCTACAAGAGTCTGCTACCTACAATGAAAACATTTACCAATGAACAGTTTTTAGAATTTCAGATAGGCATTCTTGGGGTTTTAAAAAACGTAAAAGCCCAAGGAAGTAATCATCAAGAAACCAGCCAGATTCCTCCTTCGCAGTACCAACAAATCCACTACCCGTATCCCGTCAATCAGCCTCCAATGTACTACCCGCAACAACAGCCTCAGGTGCCTCCACAATTTTCACAACCCATACATTCTCAATACCCCAACCGATACATTCGACCAATTCACCCTCAAACTTTAACCTGTCAAGACAGCTATCCAAAAACTCAAGAAACAAACACCCAGCAGCCAACGCCACCAACCCCGCAACGTTCGGCATCTACACCGGCATCAAGTGTCTTGTCCTTGGACTTCGGGGAAGACACAAATGATTGGAGCAATGTGATGTGATCAACCCAAACATATTCTTATGTATTCATATTCTAAGTTTCTTTATGTAATATACTACACTTTTTAATATTGTGACAACTTTTTAATATTGTTTTTAACTTTTATATGACAATTTATAAAATTTCTTAAATACAATTATTATTAAAAGTTGGTTTGTTAGTTCATTACCTGTTTCATAGTAGACTCTAAAATAATGTGTTGTTATTTAGGTACGGTATACTATGCCATTTATAATTACGGTTAAAATTCAGCTTGGAATTTTAATGAAAAATCGTGATTTATGTGGTAATTTACTTATGGAAACTCGATTTTCCACAAATGTTACAGTAAAAACAACATATTTGACAGGTAAATTTAATTATTAATCGATTAAATTCAATATAATTGTATTGATTTTATTCAAAATTCTTCTAAAAATCTATGAAAAAATTCATTTCTATCAATTTTATGTAAATGTTAGCCAAGTAAATATTGTATGACTGCTTTATTAAAGTAGTTTTAAATTTCATACATAATACATTTTAAAATAGAAATTAACAACAATACGTTAAAAAAAAAAAAAAAAAAAAAAAAAAAAAACTTACCTGATTGTTACGGCAAACCTTTCCAAAGGTTGGATTGGGTTCCTCATGTTAGTATCCTTTTTCTTCAACCTGTCTTTTAGTTTGTCGTACAGCTCATCGAACGACTTTATCGACATACCAAAGACGAATGTCTAGATCTAGCACACTTTAATTCGAGGTCGGGAGGTTCCGGCCATCGTCGTAACTGTTCGGCTCCCAGCCTGTGCTGTATCTAGGACGAGCGTTAGGGACAGCACATACTGCGAGTTATGTCGCCCGTAACGATGAAAGCCGGAAACCCCCAACGTTTGATATATTTTGTCAAACTGTGTAAATCTTACCTAGCGAATGTACTTAAAGTTGTAGGGCTGGCTGCTAATATGTTAAATGACTAAGATGTTAATAATAATCTTAATAACTGAAAATAATAAAATTAAAAATAACAGGGTAGGCCTATACCTTACAGGGGGGCTTTTGGTCTTACCGTGCCTACTACCGTATAGTAGCGTATTCCCTAAAGGGAAATTTGTTATAAAACTTATTATTGCCAATTTGCATTGTGATTTACAAACTTTTATTACTACTTATGCTGTGTTTTACTTTCATGATGTGTTTGCTGAAGGCCTGACAGTTTCCATTTTTGTATACCTTACTGTATATATTTTTATCAATATTGAAATAAAAAATTAATATTTAATGTCTTCTATAGCTTAATTAATCTATCATCCTCCCATTTTCATCCTCCAGATTTACCTAGAATAAATGCAATATGTTTTAAAGGCTATAATGTAGAGAACGACAAAAATTAAATCAATTAGAAAAAATTATATGTAGTTGAAAAAAGGATTCTAAACAAATAAATGTCACTAATAATCAGCTCAATCTACAGCGGCAACCTTTTTCATGTAAGTTATGCAATTAAAAACAATTTCAACACTAACATTATATTTTAAGATTTTCTGTATTACAATCATTCTGATTTTTTTTAGATTAGGCTAATTACTTTTTATAATTTTTTAAAATGTATTATTCTATTTGTGAAGGTAATGACAATGCCTTTTTATAAATTAATGTCAAACAGTCGACAGTTTCCTGCCATTATTGTTACTACTGTTTCCGGCGATAGACGAGCACACAGCTGCCAGCCATGACGTCACTTCATAACGTCATAACTCGCAGTATGTACTGTCCCTAACGCTCGTCCTAGATTGCAGCACAGGCTGGGAGCCGAACAGTTACGACGATGGCCGGAACCTCCCGACCTCGAATTAAAGTGTGCTAGATCTAAACGCTCGTCATACCAAAGTATGAGAAGAATCTTTCTTCGCTCGTCCACTAAATAAAACTCTAAAGGCCCCAGAATTATGTCTATTTTCGAGTAGTGGATGAATCCAAAACCGTCGATTTCTTCTTTTACTTTGTGTTCCGGATATGAAGCGTCAAAACTAAAACGGAAGTAAAGTTACGTTATAATATTTACCATTACACAGCTGATTGAAAAAGATAATGAAGCAGTCTTGCCACGGGTACGATATTTAACGTAACGACACCATATTACTCTATTTTACATTTGGATTATTAGTTAATAACAAAACATTATAGGTATAATGACTAAATTAACAATTTTCAATCAAGGTAAACCTAAAACCATAAATTCTACCCTAGTTTCTTTTGAAATTCCTTATTTTAGTAAAAGTAGACACAAAAAATATCCATCGCAAACGAGAAAGATTGTTGTTTCCTGCAGCGTTGGCAACACTTGCAGGTAACAAAGAGTAAAATGTATCCTTAGTCAATAGTAAAATGTTGGTTTATTAACTTTTTTAACTAACAAAAACTCTATGGCGACATCCACGGATGTCGCAGGAACGGATATCAAATTGCTCTTGTGGGATGCAGCTCACCTGGCACTACACAGTCATCTTGGATGCAATTGAGGATTTTGGAAATCTAACAACAAATTCATAACAACGAAATCGTCTAGTAGCAACTACAGTTTTAGTGGTCATGATATTGTAGGTGCAAAGGAGAAATTTCAATAAATGGGTTTGCTATAAAAGAATATTTAAACTTTCGATTTTGCGTCTTTTTGTAGTCGTTATGAAATAAACGGTATCAGTTAACTGACACATACTTTCTTCCAAGAATATAAAAAAGGTGTTAAAAGCTTCAAATATTAATGTCTTGATGACTCAGTCGGATAGCTACCAGCTGAGCAGCGCTCGTTTGACCCTACGCTCGTCTGTGACTTTTAACAACGTACTGCGTTTACCGCTAAACGAAAAATTTAATTTTCTCCGCAACCACTTTACGTAGAGCAATAATTTAAAATACTGGATATTTAGTTTTTTGAACTTGATTTAATGGTGATAAGTAAAATTTATTTCGAGACAACAGCTATTTTGAAAATCCAAAAAATTGATTTTTGAAACACTTTTTACTCCATAACTTTTGAACGCGCATTTTCTCGGAGATGCGGGTGGTGTCATTTTATTCACTATTTTAAGCTTAATAAACCACAAAATTTTAACCAAAATCGTTAGAGCCGTTTTTGAAGAATTTTGATTTTTGACGATTTTTGAGGGTTTTGGGGATAAACAACCCTTAAAAATAAAAAAAATGAAAAAAAAACGCCTGGAATTATCGTGGATTTGGACCTACATACCAAATTTCACCAAAATCGGACCATGGGGGCATTCTCTAGCTCTGTTTACATCCAGACACACGGACACACATCCACACGGACACACACACACACACACACATACACACAGACATCACTCTGAAAACCACTTTTTTGGACTCAGGGGGCACCAAAATGGATAAATCCACAAACAACTCAAATTCGAAAATTTTGACGAAAACAATACTTTCTCCATACACTATGGTATAGGGGAAGAAAGTAAATAAACGGTATCAGTTAACTGACACATACTTTCTCCCAACAATATAAAAAAGATGTTAAAAGCTTCAAACATTAATGTCTTGATGACTCAGTCGGATAGCTACCGGCTGAGCAGCGCTCGTTTGACCCTACGCGCGTCTGTGACTTTTAACAACGTACTGCGTTTACCGCTAAACGAAAAATGGAATTTTCTCCGCAACCACTTGACGTAAAGCAATAATTTAAAATACTAGATTATTTAGTTTTTTGAGCTTGATTTAATGGTGATAAGTAAAATTTATTTCAAGACAACAGCTATTTTGAAAATCCAAAAAATTGATTTTTGAAACACTTTTTACTCCATAACTTTTGAACGCGAGTTTTCTCGGAGATGCGGGTGGTGTCATTTTATTCGCCATTTTAAGCTTAATAAACCACAAAATTTTAATCAAAATCGTTAGAGCCGTTTTTGAGAAATTTTGATTTTTGACGATTTTTGAGGGTTTTTGGGGGTAAAATACCCTTAAAAATCAAAAATTCTAAAAAATGAAAAAAAAAACGCCTGGAATTATCGTGGATTTGGACCTATGTACCAAATTTCATTAAAATCGGACAATTAGGGCATTCTCTAGCTCTGTTTACATCCTGACACACACACACACACACACACACACACACACACACACACACACACACACACAGACAGACATCACTCCGAAAACCACTTTTTTGGACTCAGGGGGAACCAAAATGGATAAATCCACCAACAACTCAAATTCGAAAATTTTGACGAAAACAATACTTTCTCCATATACTATGGTATAGGGGGAGAAAGTAAAATGATATATTTTAGTTGCTACGTTTAATTTATTTTGTTGTTGCTATGGCATTCATAGTCAAGGAGACTATAGGCCAGGGCCAGGAGAGCCGCATCCCATAAGAGCAATGGTGTCACTTTCTGCGACATCCATGGATGTCGCCTACCGGCAAGTGTTGCCAACAAAACAGCAAACAAAAATCGTTCTCGTTTGCGTTGGGAATTTTTTGTCTCAACAATTACTAAAATAAGGGATTTCAAAGCAAAATAGGGTAGAATTTATGGTTTTAGATTTACCTTGATTGATAATTTGTAATTTGGTCATTACCTAATGGTTTGTTATCAACTAATAATCCAAATTTAAAGTAGAGTAATATGGCGTCGTTACGATAAATATCGTACCCGTGGCAAGACTGCTTCATTCTCTTTCTTAATCAGCTGTGTAATGGTAAATATTATAACGCAACTTGACTTCCGTTTTAGTTTAGATGCTTCATATCCGGAACACAAAAAAAGCTATACGGCTGACCTTGGAAGAAGTTATGCTTCTTCCTTTACAGACCTTGATTCATAGTAGCTTCTTGATTCTTGATTCTTGATTCTTGATACCCAATACCTCCTAGGAGGTGTTGTGATACCCCGCCGTTTTCCAAAGTGTATACCAAACAAATGATTTCATATAATATATAAAAGTAATATATATCATAATATATAAAATAAAGTAATTGCCTGATTTTAATTTTTAACGGGAACAAATAATCTTAAAACATATAAGAATGGAATATTCTAAACAGTGGAGAAGCAACAAATATTAAAAATTAAAATTCAGTCTCCTTTTTATGAGACCAATCTTTTTCTCATGCTTATTTTAAAGGGTGTCGAATAAAGATATAGGTGGTCCTTGTTCAGTCCGTTTTAAACGAGAAAAATAGTTCTGGGATCCTCCTCGAATGTACTTGCCGCCATTTTTACTCTGGACCTGGAGACATCTTGGTCTTGGCGACAAAATTTTTGTCGAAATTGTATGTAGGTGTTGTGTAAAAATTGATATTTATTCTGTATTAAGTATATTTTATTTGTGCTCATTGTTTGATGAGCAATTCAATTGGATCTGATGGTAAGTGTACTTTTCCTTAGTTAAACTGTAAATATCAGTGAAATTAAAATTAGTTCTGTTGCCCCAGATTTCGTTAGTAGGGCTTAGTAGGAGTCTAGGGCCCTAGGGACCCGAGTTAGCTGTTTCTGATAAAATGTTTATATTGTCACTGTTAATATCCAAAATACATCATAGGCCTAATAAACTTTGCTCTTAACTTTTTTTGCAAGATTTTTATTTAATTTTAAACCAGGTCAAATAATGTAAGTTGTCAATAATATAGGCCCAGGCCTATGCCCAGATATAAGAGATGGATAACTTGATTATGGATTTTAACTTAAAACTACTAGGCCTAACTGTTAACTAACTAAGGACTACAGCCATCCTTATAAAATCTCCAAATTAGGCCTAGCCTAGGAATTCTTAGAATCGTTTACTTTCAGTGTTCACTTATCACTACCAAGGAAATAACTTAGGCCTAGCATCCAAGACTAGGCTTATTCTTGTAAGTAGGATAGAATCCGAGTATAAATACCTGCGAAAGCCCATAGGCGTATCCAGGCTTAATAAAGGCCTACAGCCTAGGCTATATACATAACAGTTACGTTATGTAGGCCTAGCTTATGCAACCATATAGCTGCTGGCTGGGGCGCCGGCCAGCCTGGCTAGCTGCTGGGGCGAAACTTCGTTATCCGTCTCCACCGTTATTATCAATGTGGAACTTTCGAAATTGCGATAATATTGCTATTATATCGACGATACAATTACACAATACAATTACGGTTATATCACCTGATTTAGTTTATCGTTCTAATATTATAATGAAATAAACCGTTTGACAATAAAACAAATACCGTATAGGCCTATATTCAAACAAGTATAACTGAAAATAACAATAGGCCTAACAGAAAAAGTAAAAATTTTAGCTAGGCCTAATGTAACCTGTGACAAAGAACAACACAAAATAAACTAACCAAGTTTGTTGTGTAGCTGTATCGAAATTAAAACTGTGAGAAGAAGCAGACTTCGTTACAGTAGATCTAAAATGGCGTCACACAAATGCTGCCAAATACAAATCAGAAAGGTATATGGTAGAAAGGTATGGTACAATTTTTCGTCCTGCGAAGGATAAGGACTTTCGGAAGTCTTGATCTCTCCAAACTTGTTTATTTTGGGTTAATAGAACAACACATTTCTTATTCGATTATTTTATGGGAAGCTGGGAAGAAAAACATGGACCAGATCTTTGTTTGGCAAAAAAAAGCAATTCGAACAATGCTAGGTATGTCACCTCAAACTAGCTGCTGAAATGCATTCAAAGAACTTGGCCTTCTCGCAGTCCCTTAACTTTACATCTTCGAATTAGTAGCCTAAATTACATAAAATCCCAGAATATCACACCAATCTTCACAAATCATAACTACAACACCCGGAAAAAGGGCATTCATGCAATTCAACACAGATTAACCGTCTTTGAACATAAACCAGATTACATTGGAATGAAGTTGTACCAGGCCTTGCCGGAAAAACTACAAGAAATACAAAACATTAAAAAATTTAAAACAGAAGTTAAGAAATACTTGGTGGAATCCAGTTTTTATGATGTTGACAGTTACCTTAATGGTAATAATAGGCCTACTAATATAAATTAGACTAAGTTATTCTTTGTTGTGCTAACCTTGACCTATCCAATTCCTTATGGTAAAGGACTACGGATGGAATCATCATGTATCATGTATTGTTTTTTTTTTCTATTGTGTTGAGGGAATATGCATTTTAAATGTTTCCAAACACCATTGATTTTGTTGTTATAAACATCGCTGCCAACTAAAGTGATGGAGGTTTATGGTTACACTGTTAGGTTAGATTATTTTTATGATAGCCTACATATCTTTTCTCAGTATTGTTGTTGATTCGATTGTTTTCATCGCTCAATTTCAATCGCAATATCGAAAGTTCCACATCGATTATAACGAAGTTTCGCCGCTGCTGGTAATCCTGGGCTACTCATTTTAATTAGCATCCAGGTTTAATGAATGAAGTATCAGCTAAGCTATCCTATTCAATAAAAGGCGAAATGTCGTTATCCGACTCCACCTATCATCGATATGATAATTCGATATTGGGATTAAAATTGTGCGATGAAAACAATCGAATCAACAACAACAAGTTATTGGGATAAGAAATGTACCATAATAATAATCAAACCCAACAATCTAACAGTAAACCTCCTTCACTTTTATTAACAGTGATGCTTTCAACAACAAAATCAATGGTGTTTGAAACATTTAAAATGCATATTTCCTCAATACAATTACAAAAAATACCTTTTTGATTCGTATTTGGCAGCATTTGTGTGACGCCATTTTAGGTCTAACAAATTCTGGTTCTTGTCACAATTCACCTACACAATAAACTTTTGGTTGGTTTGTTTTGTGCTGTTCTTTGATAATAAAATATTACAGATTACATTAGCCTACTAGGTAAAATTTGTAGGCCTACTTTTGTTTGTTATTTTCAGTCATTTGTTCGCAATATATGTGGGCGAAACTTCGTTATCCGTCTCCACCGTTATTATCGATGTGGAAATTTCGATATTGCGATTGAAATTGAGCGATGAAAACAATCGAATCAACAACGATACTGAGAAGAGATATGTATCATAATAATCTAACCTAACAGTGTAACCAACCGTAAACCTCCGTCACTTTAATTGACAGCGATGTTTATAACAACAAAATCTATGGTGTTTGGAAATATTTAAAATGCATATTCCCTCAATACAATAGAAAAAAAAAAACTTTCTGATTTGTATTTGGCAGCATTTGTGTGACGCCATTTTAGATCTAACGAAGTCTGCTTCTTCTCACAGTTAGAATTTAAATACAGCTACAGCTACACAACAAACTTGGTTAGTTTATTTTGTGTTGTTCTTTGTTACAAGTTACATTAGCTACAATTTTTACTTTTTCTGTTGTTATTTTCAGTTACTTGTTTGAATATACACGGTATTTGTTTTATTATCAAAAGGTTTATTTCATTATATTAGTAGAACGAGAAACTAAATCAGGTGATAAAATCGTAATCGTATCATGTAATTCTATCATCGATATAATAGCAATATTATCGCAATATCGAAATTTCCACATCAAAAATAACGGTGGAGACAGATAACGAAGTTTCGCCTATATGTGTTATATTGTCAAAAGGTAGGCCTATGTTTTTTATAGTAGAACAAAACTTAATCAGGAGATAAAATGTATGCATATTGTTTGGCAAATCTGTTTTAGTGTTATAAATTACCATTTTGTTGTTACTGGTATGTGTTATCATTGCATTGTGGCAATGCATTCCACAAATAAGATTATGATTAAGCCTCCTAAACAGAAATGTTATAGTCCATACTGATTTGTTATATTCTTAAACTATAAATCTTTTTCTACTAATTTTCGTAAGTAAGATGTCTATGAAAATTGTGTGAAAGCACATTTTATGAGATGGATAGAAAAATGTTATTTGAATGTGATTCTTAAAACCACAAGTTATTTTTTCTTAAGTTTATTGTTTGTATGATTACTTAACTGAATTTTTCAAAAGTGGAGATGTATCTTTTGTGTGCTTTTTTTTCTTGTAATGTATTATCTAGATATAACTGTCAGTTTAATCCGAACCAGTCCCAGTCCCAATTAGTTCGGGTCAGCAGGGTTCTAGTGTAGGTGATTCTGAGTTTCCACTGTCTACAAGTCCACAGGTGTTTTTAACATTATAGGCCCTACTGTGTAATATAAATTGATAAAAATCTATTAAGTGACTTAATATTGGTTGTTATGTTCAGTGGCGGCTCGCCCATTAGGACTCCCGGACGCCGCCCCTCCTAAAGAATTGATTAAAAATCTAAATAAATAAACTAACAAAAATATTATTATGAGAATGTTTAACAGAATGACAATTGTATAGGTCATAAGTTGAAAATAGAAACAGATCGTACCAAAATAAATCGAAAATCGACGACGATTGTGTCTCTAATTCTGTCGCGGCCGGCTCGGGCCGGAGCGACGGACGCCGGCCACGGCGTCCTAGCGCTCTTGTTAAATCAAATGGAGACGATCATACGCGCAGCTCACTCACACAGGCACACCCAACGGCTGCTAATGCAAAGCTCTGCCCGGCGCCCTAGGCTGCGCGCGCCACTGCTCCAGCCACTGCTACCAACCGAGCAGTGCCAAAAATATGACTGTCAGTTCCCTGCCCTCGCGATGCAGTCGTCCGTCTGGGTTCTGTTGTGCGTAATGTTGTACGTGTTGGTGTGCGTTGTGTTAAAATAGTGAATTATATAGATTTGTGAAGAAATGTAAATGAGTGAAAGTGAAATGGGTGACGTTGGAGATGAGCAACATTTACACCAGGTATAGTAGGTAATAGAATGAAAAAAAAAAACGTTGAATATTAGAATTACTTTGAAGCTCCTGGGGCTTCTAAGGCCCAATTTAGTTATTAATCAAATGCAAAGTTGAACAAAAAGAAAAACAGTTTTAATCAAAAGTCTTTTAGAAATTTATACAATTAGGCCAATTGGCTCTGTGGCTGTAAAATTAAAAACTCGTTTTTCTGTAACACTTGCTTGATGATAGGGATTCCAGGATCGTGCCTTAACTGTTGGTGGTATTTCAGAGATTAAACATTTGAACTAAAAAGTTAAGATACATAAAACGAGTGACAAATACATCAAGGCGTGCATAGAATTTGATGAAGTACTTGGAAAGATCAACATTAGATTTGCGACATTAAATAAAACTATAGGCCTACAAAATGTCTTAAGAGATGCAGATTTATTTTTTTGTGCTGGATTTTGTTAAGCAAAATCATTGACTATGTATTCATAGTCAATGGCAAAATAATCTCACATTGTGATGTATCCTTTACAGTTAAAACAATTGATTGTATTAAGGCTTTCAAGTTCGATAAAGAATTTAAATATGAATTACAAAAAATAAGAAACTCCCCTGAACTATATTAGTCCAGTATGTGAACAATAGCAATGAAATAGTGTACATGAACCCAGACGTAAACATGGTTTGAAGACCGGAAATATATTGTCGCAAAGGAAGTGTGTAACATCTTAACATCCGGAGTAGTGGACAGCTTTCAATTCTTAGAACACACCTGTCCGCGGCAAAACTAATTCAGTCTGATTTGGTTCCTCAATTCAAACAAATGTCACAAAAAAGAAGTAGGCCTAAGCATTAAACGTATTCATATCAACTGAATAAAATTGACGGTAAACAACTGCTTGTTTTAGGTCAATTTTATTGACCTAATACTCTGCAGTACAACCGATTATCAGTTATGTACAACAGAGATGATTTTTCGTCAGCAATTGTGATTAAGATTTTTAGGCTATATTGCAATTTAATTCAACTTTGTGATCAAATTATACCTGTTTGATGGAGTAACTATAATTCATTGACATAGGAGTTAAACGTTTTTCCTGAAGCAGACATTACTTATCTTCACTGGCGTAAATATAAATAAAATAATGATAAGAGTCCCCCCAGCGTCCCTAACCACCGGCCGCCACTGGTTATGTTAGCTGCTAACTGACAACAAATCTGGTTCACCAAAATGCATGATTTAATTATATAGGGGCATTCCACCTCAAATCCACACATACCCATATTTTGCAAGATTTTCCCTCACCTCCTTAAATTTTAATGAAATTTGGCAGATAGGTTGCTTGGATAGGACTATAAACTAAGAATATGAAAAAAAATTCAGTCTACTAGGCCTATGTTAAAAAAAAAGAAATGTTGACCTGTTGCATTATTCTGAAATTGAAATTGTTTCTTAGGCAAGGCCAAGAGTTGGAATTTAACCTATGGCATTTTAAATCTAATTTAAATACCTTATTATTTTTTATCTTATGATAACAGATGGAAGAAAAAATATAAATTAGTTTCTTCCAATAACGGTATTGTGTGATACAGTTTAATTTTTCTATCACAATTTTATGATGTCTAAACAATTCAATTTGTTTCCTTGCAGTTATCATAATAACTCAGTGCATTTTTAAGTTATTTAAAACTTTTACTTGTAATTTAAATAAAAGACACACATTAATCCAGACATTATTATCTGATCTATTATTCTACTTTGTATTAATTCTATTGCACAGTAAGTTTGTCGTTTTTAGTTGCATTTTTGATATTCCAACTAGTTAAACAATTTCAACTCCACATTATTAACATCTACATTATCAGTGTTTATTTGAGTTGCATGTTTTTTTTTTCTTTTGTGTGTTTGCTTTGCACTGACTTGAGCTTTTACCCCACTAGGTTTCATGCATTCCTTCATTTTGCATTGAAATTTAAAATCTAAATGGCGACTTTCAAAAGGAATAAGGTAAGTAAATCACTTGGGTTCCTTAATACCTTAGGCATACCTACCTAATTACACTAATTGTACTGTGTCTTGATCACCGAAATTTTGCTTGCTATAATGGAGTGTAAGGTACTTAACATTGGCTTCACTTGTAATCATGCCATTAGATCTCCAGCATGAGGCTCATGGTTATTAGGATGCCATTCGATCTCAATAACAAGCTAATACCAATTTTTTTTTTTTGTAAAATATAAAACTTATGGTGCATCCATCCTTTACTTTAAAAATTTGTATTTCATTACAAGTAGGCCTACTCAAGTAAGGGCCTACTCAAGTAAGGTATTTTGAGGATGTACGAGTAATCATTCCTTGATTGTCTGGGCTCAATCATAAACAAAAAAGGTTCAGAGTTCAACCTAAGCTGAGGCTATACCAAGTCCTTTCTGTAAGGTACTGTGCCGACTGATCGTTAGCCTTAGCGGGAGCTGTCTAGTTCCCCTTCCTAATCAGAGGTGCATTCTTCCTAGACTGCAGTGATTTATGTGCAGCTATCAACAAATTGGAACCCTAAGAAAAGGAGGGCACCTATCCGTCACGGTGCTAATCAGTTGTTGTGGTGATTTACTAGGCTAAATAAAGAACTAACTAATAATAGAGAATTTACAGATAAACTTAACTAAAATAGGCCTATTTCCCTGATTATTCATGCAACATTTAAAATTAATGAATAAATATTGGTACAACAAGAATCAAAACAAAGCAACAAGATAAATCAAAGGTGTAAAAAAATGGTTTGATAGTGGCAGTGCAGAGTGTCTACCGGTTGGGAAGTGAAAAAGTTGGGAATTTTGTGAGGTTAGGAGAAGTAATGAAAAAGTCAGGAAGTTATGTTTTTGGCGAGGAAAAACTTATTTTATGACTAAAAACAAGATTTTTAAGGTTTTTCCAAATTTTTTTATTTATTTTGGAGAATTTTACAAAAATACAGCACTGTAGTGACGCTAATAATTTTGAGAAAAGTGCCCTGAAAAACTCTGGATTTTCATTATGAAATTTAGGAGGCACACTGCAGTGGGATGATGCCACCTTGAGCCCCATGACTGCCATTGGGTACCGTATGCTAAGATAATAACTATCACCAACATAGCCATTGACTACTGTTTTGTTTTTCTTCCATAAGGAGATTATACTTTTTTTTTTTAATGCAAGTAGTCTTGCAATAGGACTAATAAAATGTGTAATTGAATTAAATTATAAAAATCAGGGTCAGGGAGGATAACATAACAATTTCACCCTTCTTTGATGGATTTAGGCCGCTTGAATGTAAGCGCCTCCAGATTGGGGGGAAGATGAATGAAGATGACGGCCACAACTTTGAGTGACCATCAGTGCATTCAAGTGAGAGAGTATAAAAGCGGTATCCTCAATATTAGATAGATAATACATGTGATGCCTAAATATAATGGACTTCATTATTAGGATTAAAATAATCTTATTTCTGGAATAAAATTAATACCTATAATAATTGAAGTAATAATACCTATTAATAACCTGTAACGAATACCTATTATTTGTAACTTTCGTTTAATTCACTAAATGTTTTATGAATTAAAGCAAAATTTTTCTGCACCTAACTAAAAGTTACGCATACTAAAAGTAAGTATACCTTACTCTTATTTATCCCCGCAGCGCGGTGCCCCCTTGGCCATGGTGCCTAGGATGATTGTCCTGGTTTCCCCACCAATGCAATTGCTTTGAATCCAGAATAAGCCATGAACTTGCTTCTTGGGAGGTACCTTTGTAAGTGTCAGTGTTACATAAAACTTTCACTTTCCAAAAATCGTGTCTCGGAAATTTCAAATTCCATAAAACTGATACGGTAATTATTTTCTTTGCCCTAAGATGTTTGTAAAATTTAAGTCTTACAGCCTATGTTTATAATTTTTTAAACTTCCAAAGTTACTGTGGGTATGCTACAGCTTCCTAGAGTAGGTAGTAGCTGTGGATCGGTAATGCTACTTAATTTGAGTAGCAGAAGGTATGAATTCAAAAGGGTTCTCGTTCTACTAAGAAAAGAGACTTAATTTGCCTTTTTCCAAAATTTCTTTATGTCCAAAACTCCAATGAACATTAAACTCATAGTGTGAAAACTACTAGATGTTGAATTGGGTATGATTTTTTAGTTCTCATTCCCCAAAGGCAGCCATCTAGATGAGGATCTAGGTAAATACATCTCTGCAAGCGACTGTGTCACCAACCTGAAACATGTACTCAGCCAGGTTTACTGCACTACCTGTATTTGATTGCTAAATATGACTAAAATACTTTCAAAAGTCATTTACAGTGAAAAAAACAACCACTCAGTAAATAAAAACTGTAAATCAACTGTAACTATTGAGCAATGGAAGGATGCTCACAAGACAACAATGGAAAGATGCTCCTGTCACCAACCTGATGACTTACAACTGTCCAGATGGACAGAATGATTTTTCACCCCTCAGATGACTTGTTTTGAACCAAGAAACTATTTCAGACACATTGTGCAATAAAATTCATAACCTCACACCTGCAGAGTGCCATAAGTCAGTGGCATAAAAAATCAAGAATAAAAATTAGTAACCCATAATATCCCCTTGGATTAAGACTGACCATTACTTCTTATCCAGTCACAGACCCTTAAAAAGCTGACACCTGAAAGAAATACATATACCATTGTTGATTTTGTTATCAGGGCCTATATCTTGTTTGTCTATTAACTTAAAAGAATTCATGTTAAATGTTTCTTAATAAACCACTGAACTGACTACTAGCGTTGATTTATGTTCGTTAATATTTAGTTTTCTATGATATTTGGTATATTTTACTCACATTGTATTATTTTGATGTTGAAGGAATAGAGAATTGTTAACATTGCATTAATATTTAAATTTTCTTGCAGTCTTCAGGAACTCAGAGTGAAGGGCCCCAGAGTAATTCTGCATCCCCAGCCAGCTCGGTCGCTCTTTCCAATCATGGCTCCTGTCAGAACATCAACAACAATGCCCCCAAATATGGAACTCTCGTTCCTAACAGAATATTTGTGGGTGGAATTTCCTCCAACACAACAGAGGCTGAATTGTGCCAGCTTTTTTCAAAATATGGAAATGTCAAAGCAACCAAAATTATAGCTGATAGAGCTGGAGTCTCAAAAGGTTATGGCTTTGTAACTTTTGAAACTGAAGAGGAAGTGAAATATTTAGTGGAAAATGTGAGTATACATATAAATAAACTATTAGATGTTAATTATTATTCATAAAAATGTTGTCTATAATAATGCTTGTAGGCTAAATTTAATATTTCCATAAAAAAATTATTATAAAAAGTATTACAAGAATGAAACATTTGAGTTTTTCCTAAATTGTATGCTTCAATAGTGTAACTCAAATAATCTCATTATAATTCAATCATTATATCATTCTTGTTGAATCAAGGAGTTGGCTCAACTGTTTTCATGTTTTTCTTGCGAGTTCTGATTACAGTATACTGAAACACCAAACTAGTAAGGCAAAAAAAATATAAGTTGAGTTTTTAAGTGTACAAAATTCCATAAAACTCTTATCTTCTACAATTTGTCCTTGTAGATCTTATTTTAGGACAGTGTTTCCTTTTCATCCTCCTCATTTTTGAATGTTCACATTGTGGCAATTTTTCATGAAAACAAATAAAAATATACAGTAGAGAATTTTTTTCCATATCCTGCTATTTAAAAAAATCAGCCTATTTCAAATGCATTTTGTCACAGTTATTTTTATCTTTACTTGGGAACAAAGGAAATCCAGGTCATCTATATTTTACATGTAATTTACGATCAGATCATCAGTGATTCCACGGTTATTGTTTACTTCTTTAGTATGATTATCTTAGACAAGCCTTATTACAATTAAAAATCAGCATTGACCACCCTTTTACACGATCTCACAACTAGAGACTGTTTTTCTCAGTTTGTTCAATGAGCACTGCTATCATACGTCCTGATCAGGTAGAAATCAATAGTAAACAAATCAATATCTTGCTGCAGTATTCTACCTGTTTATAAAATCTAACTATTTTGTAAATTTGCTAAACAGAACTCGGTCCTGTTCCTCATAAAAACAACTCTGTTGCTATTACAGCCGCTTTCCTTTGTTCAACTTGTTGTAAAGTCGCTGTAAAGCTCTTGGTAGGAGAGGGGAAGGTGATTTATCAGAAACAAGGCAAGATTGGCAAGGACCAACGATCACAAAGAGCATCTCAATTTGTTTTTATTGGCTACACATTACTAGAATAATAAAATAATTTTTGTTAAATCTGTATATTTCGACTTCTTATCAGAAGTCATCCTTAGAGGATTATCAACATAACCAAATTTGGAAATTAACTATTTTAAATCAGATGGTAAACAAAACACATGATAATTTACTTATTCTAAGTTTTACAGTAGGATCACAAAGAGACCAATAGATGGAGCATGCCTATCTAACCAGCATTTCAACGGTTGAAGCACGGTCGGTCATCTTGTCGTAGACAACAGACACAGAGCATGCCTATCTAACCAGCATTTCAACGGTTGAAGCACGGTCGGTCATCTTGTCGTAGACAACAGACACAAAATTCACTGAAATTGGCGCGAAAAACTCAATGTTTTGCTTCCAAATAACCCAACATTTAGCCAATTCGGAATAAAAGTCAAGTTTTGAATTTTTTATGAGTGAAGTCAATAAGTCTTCGACACTAATAGTTCCTATTAAAGGTTAATAATTAATGTTTTCTATTTTTAGTATTAAAATTTATACTTCCAAATGAGTTTTGAAATGGGACATAAAAAAATTGGTTTGCTACTACTTTTTGGATTTTTTGGTCAGGCAAGTTTAAAAAAGGTGGTTATTGTAGCCAAAGAGTAAAATTTTCTGAATCATACTTCTGAAAAATTTACCTGCTGTGGTTCGTTTGGAAAATTAATTTATGCAAGAGGCTTTTTTACTGCGCCGCGACCGCCGTATCGTGCTGGCATGCTGCATTCATTCTCATTTCTGATACACAACTGTGGTTTTAATTTTACAGTTTTACGCATAATTATTAAATATTGTTAGATTTTACTGGTTGTGGTATAGCATCGTAACAGATTGCTCTCAACTCGAGGATAAATAACTTTTTATAGAGAGGAAAACTTTAAACTTATGATACCTTATACACAAAATGTCAAGAATAGGCCCACTTGGATTTGCATTTTTTTCTATAGGCTATTATATTTAAATTCATATAATAAAGCAATTTCACTGAAGTAGTTACTACCATTATAAAGAAAATTCAAATGCTTAGTTGGATCTTTTAGTTAAAACAGCCTTAGAGTATATTACAATTGTGTTACATTTAGCGAAGTTTTTAACAGTTGCACTAGGTACAAGATGATTATTCTACAAACATAAAAGGAATACAATGAATTATTTTGAAACTTGTTTGATACTGAACTTAGGCCTACTTAATGAACATAAATAATGAAAATCCTGTAATACAAGCTGGGACATTTTACTACCCGTAAAAATCATTGTTTTTGTTAGATGATGCCTTTTTTTGTGGAAGGTTTTATTAAAATGTTTGCTATATATATTTTTTTAATTACTTAAAACATAACCACAATATTAAATTCCTTTTTCATGATTTCATGCTGTATTTTTGTGTAAAACCGTTAAATAATAACAATAATAGTAGTTAACCCTGGTTAGATCTAGAAGCTTAAAATGTTATGGCTGGCGCTCATTCTTGTTCGCTTAAACAATTAAGATGTTGTCTGAATTATTTAAAATTTAATACCAAATTTATCAGTGAAGTGAGACGGATTGTAATATGTTGTCCGTTCTGAATTAACAGTAAAAATTAACAATCTAACATAGTTTAAAACACACCTTTTTCTGCTGTTGCGTTGGGAACGGCCTCGCCTGGAGGTTACAAGAAAACTCGGTATTTTTTCGGTAGGCACGGTCTACGGAAAGATTATGGAGGATGAGGGCAACTGGGATTGCTTATCACAGTTTGTCTGGGGCATCCTTCTGGAAACTAGAAAACCAATCTATACCGCAAAGTGGCCCAGATCTCGACCGAGTAGAAGGATAAGGAGCAAGCCTCACGAACGTAAGCCTAATTTAGGTCTAGCCTGACGTAATGCGATAAACAATGCCAGGTTAGAATCCTAAAGAGTAGAGGAGTATTTTTAGTGGGTAACCCCGTTTTTATTAGCATTTTTCCTGCCTCTCCTTAAAAACATAAAACCTTATGATGGTATTTTCTGCAATTTAACGTGGTTCCTTTGCTAGCTGTGGCTTTTCACAACCTGATAACGGTAGTCATTGAGTGCCAATAGCTTATGCTCTATTGCAGTGAAAGACAGCAGTAAACGGATCAATATCATGAATTATTTATTAATTCTGTCTATTCTAAAAAATTTGCTAAACTGAACATGGTCCAGTCCCAATTACTTTAGTTTAGCGGGTGAATACTCTTGTTTGACATTGTAGGCCCAACACATTTTTTCAAGCATGTAATATAAATAATAATATTTTTACAGGCTAATAACGTCATCTTAAGGGAGAGGAGACTGAACATCGCCCCAGCAATCAAGAAACAAGTAAGTTCTATAAGATCCTATAAGGTTCTATAAGATATTCCTTAAATATGCAAGAAGTTTAAAGTAGGCTTAAGGTCGATTGCCAAATAAAAGGTAGTTGACAGTTAAATGCTGCCTTATATTATATAATAAGTATTCTATTAAAATGTTCATTTTAAGGAATTGAGTTCATTAGTCATTTTCATGGCAGCAAACGTAAGTTATGTTTACCTATGGCTAAAAAACCAGCAAATAGTCCAACTCATGCTTAAAAATTTAAACATTAGATTTTCTATTATGTGATTTGAATTATCACCCCAAGAAAATATAAGCTTACATATTTTAGAGGACAAACTTGATTGAAAAACAATAATTACTATGATGTATATTGCAGGGTTATGATATTGTGATTCAGTAAATCTTCTACTCTTAATTAATTTAGATTTGAAAATCTTCATACAACTTAATCTAAAGTTATAAAAAAATAAAATTAAATTACAAAAAGAAAATTAAATACATGGGGTAGATTGGAGGAAAACATATATTCCCAAGGAAAAGAATTGGATGAACAAATAATAGGGTAATTTTTTTGCTTGCCATCTCTAATGTCTTGTTTTTGTATTTTCTATTTATTATTTTTGTTATTTTGTGCCTGATATTGCTATGTATGAATATGATTGTAAATGGTTGTGAACCGTTGGAAGAATAAATAAATAAAACAAACTAAGTTTTAACTTAATTGAAAAATAAATTCAAAGCGGAGCTCAAAAACTATTTTTAGTAGGCGTTCATAGCCGTAGTAGGCTAGGCCTATTGTAGAAGCGGCAGATGCTATCATTAGAGCGGTATCGCTAGTGTTAGAATCACTCATGATTACAATTAATTATTTATTTACAACAAAACTATTTGTTCTTTACGTTTAGATAGATTCAAATCCTAAACTTATTTTTAAAAACTTCCAGGGCAACTATCATTACACAAAGACGTAATGTAATAGTAGGCTAGTAGGCCTGACCAGAGCCAGAGCAAGCGTAAAACCAACAAGAGTAGGTAAAGTACAACGAGAAAGTAAACACCACAGAGTGCACTTTTACAACATCGAAACCTCTGGAAGGAACATATGTAATGATGTAAAATATAGTTATTTCGAAAACATTGCCAATATTTTTAAAGCAAATCCGGTGTTGGCTTAATAAACAAATTGAAAAATTTAGAATGTGTGTAGTTTTCTCTGATCAATATAAATTAATATGAACAATCAGCTTTTGGATGGTCTTACTCCTTGCGCAAAGAGTATTACTTAGCGATCGTGTATTACTTCCTGAATGCATTCAGCTAATCCGGGTCATTTTAGAGGTTAGGTAAAACATATCTTTTCAATCAGCAATCAATACAATTCTCGTCACTTCTTATCAAACTACTGTCCTTACTGACACTAGGGTCTCTATGCTCTATGCTCTGGCGGCGGGCATTCGTATCACTGTAGTTTGTTGTAGTTGTCACCGAATAAGAGCTAATGTACTTGATTAGCCACTATGAGCGCTGTTGCCAATGAGAACATGATTGTCTTAAGTGGTGTTGGACCATGAATTGTAAACTGTATTCCTGTGCTTGGAGTCGGCAGTCAGCGAACATCGTTATCGTTCGTTAACTTGTAATCTTATTGTTGCTAAGCGATGATGTCAAGCCATTAGTTTTATTCGTTAACCCATAAAAACAAAGAGATAACAACAAAATATGAATTAATTCCGTTTTTCTAAAGTCAAATATAAGAAGCAGATAAATATATATTTTTGACATTTGTAATCTGTATCAAACCGGATTTTTACAGATGCCTTTAACGGTACCAAACCGATGACAGTATTTCGCCTTGCACATTACCTGTACCGAATTTTCGGTGCACCGCAGACCCCCTACTTAGTATATGGCCGAAATAATTTTTTTTAACAACATCCCTTAGAAGTAAATGGGGAAAATACAAAATATCAAATTCTTTTGGAAATTTGCTGAGTATGCAGGTCTGCTGCGAAGGGAGGTATTTTTTTTGTAATTCAATATATTTATAAAGGAGTTGTTGTTTTCAAAATTATTGTAAATATACTGAATGAGTAACAAGCATGGTCGATCATTATAGTTACAAATCGTAGAAATACTTGATGCTTGCTATGCCTGTGATAAGTTCCTAATCACTTTATCTGACAAGTCACTTTTCATTTTTTGTATAGTTCTTTAAACAAGCCTAATGTACTATGCTATGGGATTTCTTAAGGGACTCTTAGATCATAGGTGAATTTCTGGTATAATTTATAAACTTAAAATAAATTAGTTGTAAGTTTTCATATTGTTTATTTTTAATAAACAGCCCTTCAGCCGATCGTTTGAAACGTCATCTCCACCTCCGGTCACTCAGAATCTCTTCTACTCCCCCAACGGGGTGCCATACACGTTTCACAATGGCATGGCATTTTTCACACCATCGCCCCATCAACCAACTCTAGCAGCTATTCCAGCGTCTGACCCATCAATATTTCCTTGTAAGTTATTATACCTTTAGTTATTTGTTGATGATACTGATCAAAACTTGAGAAATTAGTTTGTAATAATGAGTGAACCTATAAACAGTCTACTTGTGAAAATTTTAATTACCTGTTTCCCTGTAATAAAGACGAATGTCTGTAATTTTGATTGCAACAAAACAAAATTTAAACCATGAATGCTTTGTCCCCATGTTTACCTATAGGTTGTTTCACGTGATTTCATTAAGGCAAATTAATTAACACGTTCATTGCTAAAAATTATGAGTATTACGACCCTAAAATGCTAAAAAATTTTAATGTGATTAATTATAAAAAAATGATGTCAGGATGTCCAAAATGTTGAATCTAGATGTCTCAGTGTCGATTTTGGCTGAAATTGGTGACGTCACGTCCGGGGCGGGAATTCACGTACTTAAGTCCTGGTGCCGGTCCTTGTCCAATCCCTAACTACTTTTCAGCCCCACACGCCCACAGTCACATAATAATACTAAAAAGTGATGTCAGATGTTGAAATCCAAAATGTTGAATCTAGATGTCTCAGTGTCGATTTTGGCTGAAATTGGTGACATCACGTCCGGGGCGGGAATTCACGTCCTTAGGTCTTGCTGCCGGTCATTGTCCAATCCCTAACTACTTTTCAGCCCCACACGCCCATAGTCATACTCCCAGAGCTGGATTATGAATCCTTCTCATTCTCAAAAAACACGTTTTCAAACAATTCACTCTCATTGAGTTGCTCCATTGCACACAAGCTACGTCAACACTCCGCACAACACAGTAGTAACGTAAGCAATGCACTGAGAAAGAACAGAATGGCCGAACCAGAAGCGAATCGCGCCAAAAGTTAGAGTAAACCAAGCACAAAGCGCGGTAATCGGTCACAACGTTCCCTGAACTACGCTGGGCTCACACTGAAGCAAGGTTGTTGGCATGGGTGGGGGGCGAAAAATCCTGGCCTGCGCACGTGGTGCCAGCCGCACGGGGCGTAAATTCCCGCCCCGTGCAATGAACGTGTTAAGGCAATTTGTTCCTTAGCCTAAACAAAGTGATGTACTATGTTTCTTATCTACGGACAGTACGAACAGTGGCTACCTGTAATTATTTATTTATGCCTCCTGTCTAACTAACTAATCATTACTTAATGTTCACATCTATCTGCTTGGGATACAATAATCTATGTATCTGCTTGGGTCCATGGAGAAGATTGAATGGAAAAAACCAAATATTGGAAAAAACAATTTTTGATCTCTTTAAAACCCTAAAACCCTCTGTTCACATACTATCATTCTTGTTTGAAGACTCTATAACTTAGCTCTGCTGCTCCAATCTAAATTTAACCAAACCTTTAAATGGAACTTGGTAATTTTTTTTATTAGAATATTATAATTTAATCTTAATCAGCACTCTAATTCAGGAAATACTTCCGTTTGAATTACTTTTTAAGCTTTGTTTTAAAAAAAATTCCAAAATAGAAAACTAAAGATTTGAGCAATTAAGGCTCACATACTTATACCATGTGAAATTAAGGTCTGAAATGATTCTGTCCAATGTTAGAACTTAGTCTACTAGTTAAATAACCCCTTTAATAGAATAGAGGTAAGAAAGAAGTTTAAAACTACCTAATTGTTTGCAGTAAGGTATTTGTTAATGTTATGGTATCAAGTAAATCCAGAGTAAAATAATAAAAAATACGTTTCAGCATTTGGCCCAGCTCAAAATGGGCCACCACCCCCATTTGGGACTCCAGTTCTCGTACCAGCACCACCTGTTTTTGTTCCAGCTCAGAACTACTCATATCAGCCTATGCCGGTAATTAAAAACTTTTTAAGAATCAACTTTGGTAAATTGTAATATGTGTCTAGTTATAGAATTGATTTACAGTTGTGCAGTACACTTTCATATTTTTCTGGAATAATGTAGTGAACTGGCCTACTGGTTAGAATCCGTATGATTCAGATTTGGCTGTAAGTTATTGTTTATGTCGCTGTAGCAACCAGTTTATGGCCTCTATTCACTAATGTTTATGCATTACACCAGCCGCCGCGAGAGATGTCAATTGAGCCGTGCCCAATAGGAGAGCGGCGCTCTGTTGCCATTTTGCACTCTTTATTTTGGACTCTACTTACAATGTCTATGTTTGGAAATTGAATTATTTAAAATGGATGATAAATGCAACTAAGCTTTTGGAGTACAGCAGGGAATAAATACGGCAACAAAGCTTGGACCTAACTCGTTGGCTCAAGATCATGTCTCCACTAAGCCCAGCCCTCAACGGATATCTTTTGTGGCTGATGGTGTAATACAATATATCTTCTGAGAATAAATTTGGACTATAGGCAGTAAGATAAATATAACAGTAACCCAGGAGGGGTTTATCTCAACCCACTGGAGACAATTTGGTCACATTTTTCTCCAATCTTTCTCCGTACTTCAATGTCCTGAATCCAACTCTAAACGCAACTGAAATTTTTTACAATTCCTCCGACATTCATAATTTCCATTTCCTGCAGTTTATCTTTCATTAATCACAGACCTTTTTAAGATTCTCATTCATTATTGACTTCTAAATGTAAGCACAAAAATTAAAGAATTTTGTTGCTGTTAAACTCCAAATTATCAATCATCATAATCCATAGCCTGGATCTGGGGAATTTGTATAGATGGGAGTTTAGTGTTTATCTAATAATTTTGTTTCAGTAATATAACTGTTATCTTAATCTACTTATTGGAAAATTATAGAAAAATGTCAATATCTCACATATTACTTCCACTCATTCAAAATGATTCTGAAACTGTTAAAGATTAAATCAAACTGTAAGAAATGTTAAGTTTTTAAAAATCCCTTTCCAAAGATGTGCAACTAACTTATGTTGCTAATAATTTTTATTTTAGCCGATTCTCCCAAATGTTATAAATATGTGATGGTGGCATTTTTCAAATGTTAACTTTTTGTTTCTTTTTTCTTATCTCCCCATAATATTCCTGTTGGACTTAATAATTCGACACTTTGTACCATCTTTTATGTTAACAGTTTGATAAATAAAATTATTTTCTACCAAAATGTTCTGTCATCTAATATGTTTAAAGTGATGTATGACTAAATCTTCCTGAAATGACACCACAAAATTATAGCATTTTTGGATTTCAAAAATAGTGTTATGAAATTCTTTTGGGGTAGAAATAGTAACTTGCGCTATTACAGTTACAGGTGGTTTGAATACTAGTGGTCAATTTCACCCTAATACTTAAGCTCGTTCACAGTTTTAAACTATTGAAAATTAAGTACAAATTAATCATCCCATATTACTTGTATTGTTTTCATGTCATATGCATGGAGCTTCAGGCAAATTGTTAAATTTGAAACATTTGAATTTATTTTAGAGTCATCAGAGAGTTCAAGGTTGATTTGTTTGTGCTATTATTCATAGTTAGGGATGAACAGGTTCCAAAATCACAAAAAATCTTTCTGACCATCAGACGCGATCTTTTTAGTTAGGAGTTTTTTAGGATGGGGGGAATTGCCAAACAAAGAATTTGAGGTCTGCGGGTAGTGATTTTTCAAATCGGGTCAGGTAGTGGATTACCATCCATTTTTGGGTCGGGTCGGGTTTGGACATTAAAAGGAGGAAAATTTGGGTCAGGTCAGGCTCGGGTGTGTCAGTAAAAAAAAAAAAAAAAAAAAAAACGTGTTAGGGTTTGTAAGTAATAAAACCCGGGTCAGGTTTGGGTATTGTAAGTTAAATAAAACTTAAGGTCGGCTTTGGTATTATTTGTCAAAAAAAAATGTTTATTTGTTGGTGTGCCTTCTAGGCAGCATTATTAAATAGGCTTTAAGGCAAAAACCTTTCACCAACTAAGTAATTCCTATTAAGGTTAAGAAACTACAATGTATTTTATTATTGTAAAAAAGTTGGAAAAATCTCCTGACCCAATAACTTATCCTAAGCTAAGGGCTCCTAGGCCTCTTTTACCCAGTGTTGACTTTTTCAACAAACATACAAATTACATCTCACACTGTTGAAACTAAATAAAAATAGTGATTTATGCTCCTAGGGACTGAAGTACAACTTACTCTCTCTGAAGGTAAACTGTTGTCACCAATTTACCTGAGGGAGAAAAAGTACTTTAGTCCCTTGACATTTTTCCTCCACCTACACGAATAACATTTAGGCCTATAACAATAGGCCTACCGTATATAGTTTAACTTTACCTTCATATGATCCCTTGCTCCGTCAAGCTGGATCAGTCACATCAACTTATAAAACATCCAAGATAGGCTATATCATTTTTTAGGAAAAAAAAAGAATTTAGGCCTAGTCAAAATTCTTACACTTAGGTTTTGGACTTCTTATGTTAATAGCCTACCCAAGCGTAATGTAAACAAATGCGTACACTTCTGACAGAATGGCTTATGCTACAGCTGCTATTAGTAAACAAAGAGTAACAAAACAAATACAAGTGGCATCTTACTGAGACTCATGTTCTTTTTAATCTTTTTTTATCACGTTCGCTCTTTTAACTCAACCCCCACGCTGAACTATATTTACATTCCTCCAACGAGCGCGAAAACGAAATGGAATAACAAGCGAAACCGGCACAACACGCGGGGACGATATAAACCTTCCCGGCCAATAGCTGGGCTCACACTAAAGCAATAACTGGGAAGGGAGCACGCCACTGCTATAGCAGCTGCCAGCAGCAAACGTGAAAATGTTATTCTTATGTAACTAACTTAAACCCCGTGGTGCAAAAAATACCTATTTAGGTAGAAAAATTAAGTATTCTACATGGGGTAAAAACTAGTACTTCAACAGGGTGTCTACTGGTCACTGAAGTCACCAAAAGTCACAGATTTTAGTTAATGGTCGTGGAAGTCACAAAAAAAATCACTTAATTTTCCTTAAAATGCAAGAAAAGTCACAGATTTTTCGTATAAATTCAGAAAATAATGCGATTTTGAGCAAAAGTTTTGATGCTTTAGAAATTTCCCCTCAAAATTTTTTAAATTGACCTCTTAAAAGTCACTGATTTTCAAAATTTTTCACCCCCAAAAGTCACCGAAAAGTCACTGATTTTTGTATCTCTTTAGCAGTAGACACCCTGTTTAAACTCTACTCCAAGGAGTAAAATACGACTTTAGATAGTAGGTGGAGGAACTTTTATAAAATGTCAAAATTTTGCTGAAGATGTTATAAAAATGCTAAATAAAAAGTGCATCTGATGGGTTTTCATATTTGGCAGTGAAAATGACTAATATGAAAAATGATTCTGGCGAAGAAAGCAATGAACCAGACTCAAAATCCATTGTAATTCTTGCATTTTTAGCTTTTGTTTTTTTTTAACTATTTTTATGAGGAACTGTTTTTACTGTTAAAATATGATAGAAAGTTAGTAAAACAATAAAATGACATACACGGATATATCCGTCCTGGTGACAGTTTTTTTATAACGTATGAATTATTTGGAACAAATTAATAACAAAAAATTACAACATTATGTTTTGATCTTTTGCTTGAAATAATTACATCCCAGCGGGTGATTTAATGTAGCCCGAGAAGGGTTAACTTGAATACTTGTTGGATAGATTTTAAGGTAGGGTACATTTATTTAAATTAGACATAGAAGTGGAATGACGTTAAGATTTAATTGAAAACTGAGGATAGTACACTGTTGTATTGATTATGTGCAGTGCAGTGTTGGCAGTTACATGGCGGCAAGTGGATTGGTAGAATCTCCTGCACAGTATCAACCGACTTATTTACTAGTTGATACTGTGCCCGTCCCTTACTAAGAGTCTAGCTATACAACTTCATAAAGGTTTGCCTTTCTCTGATGTTCTTTCGCCTCTTTTTGAGTTCCCCCTCATCTGTAGTACTCCCCTTGGTTTCTTAAAGTGTTTAGTTGTTTGGCTTTTTTATTTGGAGTTTGGTCGTTTCAGTGTGTAGTTTTTTATAATCACTTCCTCAATAGTGCACACTTTCAGTTTTCTGTTTTTACCCCCATTAATAGTTTGATACTCTTGAGGTTTGTTGTGGCATAGTTTTCTTTTGTTGCCTGTGAACAATCACAAGTTTTTTTACATTGCACTGAATGGGTCTTCTCTAACTGAGGATTTGCAGTTTCTTGTGCTTCTATAATTTTCCTGCTGGTTTTTTTTTTAAGTTTGAGAAATAATTAAGTTTTTCAAGTTTGTTTTAATGTAGCTAATTGTGTTTTTTTTTTTTTTTTTTTTTTTTGAAGCTTATTTATATTTTTACAGGATTTTTAGACTAGTAAAACGTTAAGTTACTACTGTTTGTACAAAGGAGGTAGTTCCAACATTCGTTATAAAACACGAATGGTGACTCACGGAGTTTTTCTCCGGGTATTGTAATTATAGACAAGCAGGGTAATTTTATACATAATATTAATACAAACTTGTATAAAAACCATGTGTAAACAGTAAAAGTATTAATTAATGAAAAAATATACTTAAACAAAAACAACAACACTGTAGGTGACACACAGAATTACACTCCAGGAGCCTAGTGACACGAGCATGGGGGCAAGCGGTGACACACAGAAGCTGCCTCCTTGTTACAAAACTGTTAGCATTTAACTGAATATAAGGGGTAGTGCAGGTTGTTTTGGAGAGCGTAAAGAGGTCATGTCGCTTCCTGGAAAGATGTTCATGAGGTATTGTGACTTATGCGTATACCAAATGGCAACAACGCATATTTTTTTACAAAAATTAAAATGCCCGGCGGAAAACTACATAGTGCCACTGACAGAGGGTTAATCGGCCTCTGCTTTAACCAGCTATTTTTAACATAACATTGCTTTAACAATTTTTTTTTTTTGCTGGAAATGTTGTTTTTATATCTATTTTTCAAAAGATTTTCCCTTCAAATTGAAGTACGTTTTAGAAAACAATTGAAGCAAATTTCCCTGAACGGAAGTGAATGCGACTGGAAGTGAATCCGTTTGTTTACCTCCATTCCAAAAGATCACAATACCATTTTTTTTAAGTTTATACTAAATAAATATAAATGATTTATTTCCAAAATAATCATAACAAAAGAAACAACTCTTAATTTCAAATTCTGGAAATTAACTGACCCTTTAATCCAGTGTAGTCAGTGGAAAAATAAATAAAAACACAAAATACAAATAATAAATCAGTCTACAGTACTTATCAGTGTATGTTATGTGATTTGTTTTTGTTATGGTACACCATAAAAATATGTTTAAAACATGGGTAGCTAGCTAGTGGGTAGGTAGCCATAAATTCCAAAAGGTTGTTAAATGGTCAACGGTTTAACCGGTCAATTCGTTATTCGGCCTTTGTTTGGTCCCGAGGTGACCGGTTAGGAGGGGAGTCTACTGTGCTTGTAAATGCATATATATGAAGGTAACATCAACATGTGATAGTGCAAAAATATACCTTCTTTGAACGGTGTAAATTTTTCCAATGATGAAATAGTCTTAAGTTATTTAATACTAGCTCTAAACTGAAATTTGTCTTAGGAAACGGCTGAGCTAGTTAGACTATTTATCAAGTTCTTGTTCTTATAGATTTTTGCACACTGTTAAAGCCAAAAAGGTGCAGCACTATCATATCTAACCCTTCATCGGCATATCACAGAGTTTTCCTCCCGGTGACTAATTTTTTTCTTGTATAAACAATAGATTGCGTAAGGGAAGCTGGTACCTCATGTATCTGATGCTAGTCTTTCTGAGAAGCAGTTGAGGCTATTTCCATACTCTTGTTCTTGGGACGAGTTAGGAAGCCAATCCTAAGTAACCTCCGTTTGCCCCTTTTGTTGTATCTGAAAATACCTTCATGAGCGCTCCTTGTGACGAGTTTTTCACATTGTAAAATAGAAAAATGAGTACGGTAACTGCACCTAAAGTGACAGATTTTGAATGGGATGAAAGTCAAGTCGACAACCATAAATGGAAAGGCCTTCTAATGTGATTGTATGACAACTTATTTTGTGCAGAGAAGAATTCCAGAAATACATTATGGAACTACAGAACTACAGAAAAACAGAAATACATCATGGACAGTAAGAAAGAGATGATAAAGCTGAAAAAAGGAACTTTTAGATTCCTAAACTAAATATAATTCAAAATGATATACAAAAATATCTTTATTATTTAAAAATAATAAGTTATAACTTTTTTGATAATTTTTGTGTTTTGTCCTCTTTATATTTACAATCTATTGAGCTACTAATATACAATTAAGATAATACAATTAATTGTTATAAATATCAAAATCACCTTATATTTATCATTAACTATTAATTACTTAATATTTATGATACTAATAATATTTTTTATCGTTATTTTTTTACTTGTAGTCATACAGAGGTAAACTTTGTGTGCACCCTACCACGTTTTAAAATCAATGCACCCGATGGAGATTTGGTAAAATTTCTGCATGATTATTCTTAAAAGTGTTAGCATGCCGATATTTTGTTGAAATATGAATATTCAATGTAGTAGAGTTGAGCCCCGATACAGTACATTCTCGTTCATTGGACTCGGCGACATTGGAACTCCGCTTCATCGGAACTGAAAATCTGGATATTATTAATTTTTTTCTTACGAAATAAATAATTTTTCCGTTTTAGCGCCTTCAATTTCCATTCGTTCTATCCGTACAACAGTGAAGTATCACATTTTGCATCAAAAGTCATCAGGCGTTTTCCATAATCTGTACCCATCGATGTGATTTACGAGGCCGTGGAGTATTCGCACAAAAATAGAAAGAGGAAGAGGGAAGGATGTGAACATCCGCGTCGACCGCTTCCCAAACTGTCATTTAGTCTGTCTCGCGTCGCGACTGCACGTGTGTTACGTGGAAGTCAGTTGACTGCTGGAATATGAATATGGAATATGAGAATAAAAGATTTTGGATCTTTATTTCCTGCGTTGTTTTTATTCCTATAGGTTCATTGTTACCATGTTCAAAGTTTGAGTGCCTTATTTTCATAAAATCTCTTGTGTTATCTTGAAAACAAGAGTGAATACAATCACGATAGGTCAACGTACGGGCGGAAATGATGACTCACGACGGACTCCGCTTCATCGGAATTTTTTGACATCCGAACCGGCCGTCCGCCACATAAGTTCCGATGAACGAGAGTGTACTGTAATATGAACCTCGGTAATGGTGATATGAAAGTGCGCTTAGTGTAAAACCAAAGTTTGGATATTTATAAATAATAAAAAACTAAGATAAATAGATTTTGAACTGTTTACATGGAAGACTCTGTAGCTGGTTTGGGGATGATAAAATGTGCACACAAAATAAAACGAGTAGCCTACAGTAAACCGGATGAATATCAGGAAAAAAGTAAATTAAACAAAAATGACTATAAAACACGTATTTTAATATTAAAACAGCTTTTAAAGAATAAAGCTATTGTATAACCGACTCTACTGTAATGAAAAATACATTTATGAAAAATACGAGGTACAATAATTGGGAACAAGGCCACCTCGGATACGGGAAAATTCGGATTCAGTAATGCGGAGGTTATGTATGTACCATAGCGAAACTAATCGAATCATTAAGTTTAGTTGATATTTTGTTGAAATTTACAATCAGCGTCATATTAAAGAGACGTACGCTGGCAGACTGAACACGAAGACGAATAATGTAAACAAAGCTACAGTGACGCCAGGCCTAACCCGCATAATTACACCATATCACCCGATATCCGCTGAAGACGACTCGTCTCCCCTCCACGCATTCCAATACGGAATACGCCACAGTCAATGTTATTGGGAGACAATCACGACACTTGTATTGAAGCTCCATGTTAAGTGTTGTCCGCGGGCAGTTAGCGCTTTAAGCGGATGGAACCGACATGACTGAAGTCCCCGCCCGGCCGTTCTCAACATAGGTGGGAACTTTAAATGTACCTCCAGTGAGCGGCAACCAATTCTAAAATACATTTTGGCAGTTATCATTTGATTGGGATTTAATTTGACAATTTTGATTGCTATCAGCATTGTATAGTCAATGACATTGTCAGCTGTGTTCGTGTTGAGCTGATGGCTGCAATTACCTGTGATTGTGTTAACTCTGATGCCAACCAACGCGAGCACTAGTAAATCCACAGTAGCGCTCCGAGCCACTGTTCCTTGCATAACTGGAGTCCCCGGGCAGTTTAGGCGGACTACCTAAGTGACGGAGTGTCATGACTGTCTCCCAGTAACTTATATTAGACTGTAGAATAGGCTTTGTACGATAGTGTTGCTTCGCGGCAAATTTCGATCCCAAACAAACTTGAACTCTCAATTGTTATTTTTGTTTCTGTCAATATAATTGTTCTTAAAGTCGTGCCGGATCATAGGATGCCGGATTAGAGGAAGTTTACTGCAAATACTACTTATGTTAATTTTTATTTACAGAATTTCATCATTGTTAACTTTTTACAATGATAGTCCACCTGGGGGGACTCGGCAATTGGTTGTCTCAATCATGATAAAAAATTCTTGAACGACGATGAATAGTGTGACTATCTGTTGTTTGTCATCTGGTACAGGGTCATGGTAATTTATTCCAGAGAAAAGAGAATCTGTCCGGTATATTTTGGCAAAATTCAAAACGATCGTCTAATAAAAGCAAATGATGGCTCTTTTTTCAATTCTCATGAAAACATTTGCTGATGCTGTCTAATATTCTAGTTCGTGAGCTACATATAAAAATAAGATAAATAATACTACATAATGCTAAAGATACATGATATATAAATGAGATACAATTCAATGCGTGGTAAAGAAGCAATGAAGTACACTGTATTTATAAGTCTAGACCAATGACTACCAACGGCTCGAGGTTAATATGGCATCTGACTACCGACCGAGCATTCCAGACTGTTAATTGTGAGCTATATAGCAGTCACCCTATATTATTCTTAGGAGTTTATTAAATTACACATTGTATTTTATATTATATTTGTAGATTAGCAATAGTCTCGTTTAATATGACGTATTCGTTAGTCCGAAATAAGTTCAGTTCCAAACATTTCAAATTACAGTACACTCTCGTTCATCGGAACTAATGTGGCGGACGGCCGGTTCGGATGTCAAAAAATTCCGATAAAGCGGAGTCCGTCATGAGTCATCATTTCCGCCCGTACTGTGACGTATCGTGATTGTATTCACTCTTGTTTTTAAGATAACACAAGAGATTTTATGAAAATAAGGCACTCAAACTTTGAACATGGTAACAATGAACCTATAGGAATAAAAACAACGTGGGAAATAAAGATCCAAAATCATATTCCATATTCATATTCCAGCAGTCAACTGACTTCCACGTAACACAGGTGCAGTCGCGACGCGAGACAGACTGAATGACAGTTTGGGAAGCGGTCGACGCGGATGTTCACTTCCTGCCCTCTTCCTCTTTCTATTTTTGTGCGAATACTCCACGGCCTCGTAAATCACATCGATGGGTACAGATTATGGAAAACGCCTGATGACTTTTGATGCAAAATGTGATACTTCACTGTTGTGCGGATAGAATGAATGGAAATTGAAGGCCCTAAAACGAAAAAATTATTCATATTGTGAGAAAAAAAAATTAATAATATCCAGATTTTCAGTTCCGATGAAGCGGAGTTCCGATGTCGCCGAGTCCGATAAAAGAGAGTGTACTGTATCGGGATTCCACTGTGCTATAGTAAATAGTAAATTTAAACACATGTAAATTTTCTTAGACATTTCAATATGAGTATGCCATGTGCATACTTTGATTTCATTATTTTTTTACGTTTGTCAAACTAAGATGTAAATTGATATTTTTTAGATGAGTAACGGAGCAGCTCAGTTCATGTACCATGGCTCAGGATCTTCCAATAGCAGCTCCGCTGGGACTCCTGACATGCCACCTGGGAACCCTCATTTGCCTCAGCCACTGCCCCCACAGTTCTACCCACCTCATCAGTTCCCACCGCAGGACTTTTATCCTCATCCAGTTTTCATCAGCTACAATGCATACGGCGCTGGAGACTACGAGACTCATGATCAACAAATTCCCAATGATGTGAGTTTTAACTTTTTATTTTAAGATCATATTTATTTATTTATATCCAATGGACAATGTCATTAATTACAATTAATTAAGAAACATATGCATATGTCTTTCGCCTTAAAAAGGGTTTCATGAAGAATACTCTCAAGAGTATTAACATTGATAATACTATCACCCCACTTAGGCTATGATAGCGTACTTTGGCAACCATTTTGGCTCAATAGTAGTTTCTTATCAATATAACAGATTAGTTATACTGTTAGCGGTGTGCGGATAGTGATTTTTTTCGTATCGGATAATTTTTGGATTCGGATATTTGCCCAGTCAACAGAAAGATTAGCAGGTAGACAATTTGAGGCCACATTTTAAAGTTATGAATAGGCCTTAGTTAAAAACAATGTTGCGATATAAAAATCAATAACAGTTAATTAAACTAACACCAATTCAACTACAGTATTTTTAAACTATAAAACCAAATAAATATATAATTTGTCATGATCAACATGAATGTTAAGTTTAGGGATGGGTCAGTTGTTTATGTCAGTTGTCGGTTTTACCGGTTTTTGACAAAAAAAAAAAAACGATAACTGAGAATTGATAAGACATGTAGGTTTTTGGTTTATCGGTTTTTTTTACTAACTGAGATAAAAAAATGAACAGAAACAATCACAAAGGAAAGGACATCAGGTTCTAGGAAGATAGCAATGCAATTGTATAGTCCGTTTTTTTAAGCCTGATCCTTCTGGGGAGAGATGGTGGAGGGGGTTTGTTTATACTTGCTAATATCCCATTGGCTAGAGCCCTTTGTTTTTTTTTTTGTTGGTTTTTTTGTTGTTTTTGTTTTATTTCACTGTTGCATACCAGCTGGTAATTTTACATCACAACATATTTTGTGTCAGTTTTACAATATTATTGGTAGCAGTTGTTTTTTTATCAGTTTATTTTAGAACTGTTACTTTTTAACAAGGAATAGGTTTGGCTTAAAAATATAACAGCTGAATAGGAGTTACTGAAAGACATTATAACTTATTTAAAACGTCATTTGAGGAAATCTGATATTCTAGCATGTTTGTCACGAGTTAAAATGTTTTGTTTACAGTTTAAATCCCTCCCCCAACCCAATATTCTCGTGAAGGATCAGGTTTAAAAAAACGGACTATAATATGAGATGATAGACGGAATGCGGAACACCTGCCGATAAGAGCTCAATTGTTTTGACATCCAGCCGGCCAGCAATCGCTTATCTGACATACGACCTTATCAGTTCCCTAGTACAAAATTTTGGTTTTTGATCTAATTGTCGTACAAAAACAAACTAGTTAATTTTTTCATCTGATTTTCACAAATTTAATAAAACTGATCAAAGTTGTACGACCTATGGTAGTTCCCTAGTACAAAATTTTGGTTTTTGATCTAATTGTCGTACAAAAACAAACTAGTTAATTTTTTCATCTGATTTTCACAAATTTAATAAAACTGATCAAAGTTGTACAACCTATGGTAGTTCCCTAGTACAAAATTTTGGTTTTTGATCTAATTGTCGTACAAAAACAAACTAGTTAATTTTTTCATCTGATTTTCACAAATTTAATAAAACTGATCAAAGTTGTACGACCTATGGTTCAACCTATATAGGGGAATTGATGTTATTATTATTATGTTGTTTTCAATAATGAACTCAAAAATACAACAATAGTCCTTTTTTATAAATATATTAAATTATTATTTTTTAATGAATTGAAGCTAAAAATAATTATCTTAACAAAATGCATTTGTATAACACATAATAGCCAATAATTCTTAAAAAATTAGACATGGAATAATAAAACTTAAGCCATAATTTGAAGGTGTTTCTAAACTTTTTTTTAAATGGTTGGATTTTATTCTATACTCCCACATATTCCATCAATTCAAAAATACAATAGTCAAAGTTTTTATCTTTAAGTTTTAGTTTTTTATTAACATTGCAAATGTGCCCACTAAAATGGTTGTACTATTGCTTTTTTGACTACTTTCAGATAAAATGTAAAGCCAGTTATATAGTAGGATAGACATTTAATATTTATATATTTTCTTACAATAGCTAACTAATCTTATTTAACAAGCATAAATGTGTAAAATGCAGGAAATAGGCATCAGCTTGATTTTAGCTGGTAACTTTGAGTTGTTTCATGTTTACATCTAAAATAAACCGAAAAACCGACAACCGGTGCGAGTAAAAAACCGAACCGAAACCGAACCGATAACTTTTGCAACCGACCCATCACTAGTTAAGTTAGTTTGTTCTAATCATAAATGAACATGTCAATGTTGTCTCGGACTAGGCTCTTAGAAAAATATTAGAAAAATATTATTGTATTAAGCCCAAAATAGATAAAAACTGTAAAAAATTCTAAAAACCCGTTTTTAATTTAATTTAATTTTTCGAACAGAAAAAAAAATGAAATGTGAAAAACATGCACATTTAGTATGTTACAACTCACAATACACAAATATAATTTCATAAGAAAACAAACTAAAAGTCGTGATTATTTAGATGGATAATGCAAAGAAAAGAGAGAATTATTGTAATTCCAGTGTTACCAAGTTAAAAGATTATCATAACCACAGTGAATTTATCATAATGTCATATAACTTTATACTTTGGAAGATACATCTTTTATTAACCATCCATTATAGAACATAATTGCACAATGATGAGTAAACAAATTAAATTATGTAACTCAAGGAACAACAATACTCACAATGTTATGTTTTTGCCTCAAATGTAATGGTTGTCATTCAAGTAGCTAACACTGGTTCCTTTATTACGGCAATGCCCAATACCATACAACGGACAGGGTAAAACAATATCATATGATACAAGCCAGTCTGTGGCTTTCCAAACAATCTGATACATTGGTGACTTAAGCGAAATAGTGACGTGATTGGCTGTAGAGTTAACTCGTGAAGTCTCACTAGTGCTCCAAGCCACCGGTAGACTAGTTAGTTAATGGTATTTCTGATGGTTTCTTTAGGGGGCATGTGTTATAACTATCTAACTATTACTAACCTTCGACCAATGATGTGCTTGTTTATGAATAAAGAGATTTTGACTTTGACTTTGACTCCCAAATAACTTCTCAATAAATTGTGTCATATACTCGTGGAATATTTGTGACAATGAATTTTGGAGTTAATATTTTATTGATGATAATAATTGGTTTTAAAGGGCTATAATCCTGCTCTTTCGACATTATATGAGATAAAAATCACAAAACCATGATTTCGCACAATTTAGGTCAGAATCTATCGTAGACAAAGGTCCCTAGTATCGAGTATCGACGATTCCTCGATGCCACCACTATCGAGGGTATTATGAAATCGAGAATTGGAATCATCGGGGTGCTACTAAATAATCACTACTAACATCACTACTAAATAATCACTACTAACATCACTACTAAATAATAACATGAACTAGAGGTTTTCTTTGTGCTTATATTTTACTTGTCTTTTGTATAGTAAATATATATCCAAACCTATCAGAAAAAATTAACCATAATTCATAACGATTATGGGGAGGGGTGTTAAATAACAAAATGGAAGCAGTTTTGAATTTTGTTTCACTTGTTTTCCAGGAATCTATACCTTCGACAGTGTCAACACCTCGTACTGAACTTAGTGAGAGAAGTAGCAACCGTTCCCCAGCTATAGTTGCAGCACAATTTACAATGGTGACTAACAAAACTGACCAACCCAGGTCAAACACAGAAACACCAATACAAAACAAACCACCAGTGGCACAAAGTAACAACGATAGTCAAGTACCTGTGGTTTCTTGGCTGTATCATAAGAATCATGCCGAGGATAGACAGCTTCACATAAGAGATGGAAGAAGAGCATTTCATCCAATAGTTCCTCCTCAGGCTTCGCAACCCCCTCGAATGATGGTCTACCAACAGACGACCTATACTAACAACTTTCATAACCATAATGCAACATACCAACAAATCAATCAAACTGATGGTTCTCGTAACCAGGCACAAAACTTCAGAAGCCGTCCGAGATATATGTCACCAAACAGTATGCCATTTATACCAAAGTTCCCAGAAAATTTCAATAACAATAACCCCCTGACGATGAACAATAACTTCCATGACAAGAAAGTGGCAGAAGCGAACAATGGCAGGCAACAAAGGCTGTCTAGACCCAGGAAAAGCGGTAGATTCCGGTCCCCATCGTCCCCTAAATCCAAACCCTCCCCCAATCCTGTTCCTTACCTTTCCTCTTCTTCTTCCCAGGTAATGCCGCAGCCGCAGCAGTATGAACGCCCAATGATGGCTGCCATAACCGGCCCACGTTGGGCCAACAACCCTACCCCCCTGAAGCGTGTCGTTTACAGCAAGCGGCAGAATGGCTCAAACCCCAATATGGTGAGTACAATACAAGTTATTACTATTATAGAACTAATATATTATTAAGCATTACCGCTTTGTATTTTTAACCAATCACTTTTGCTTTCGCCAGCGCGGTGCGCTTTGGCACGGCAAAGCTCTAAACAGCTGGTTCAAACCGAGTGGCCGTCATCAGCTGATGCTCCGGTCAGTGGTGGGAAAATTTAAATGAGGAATTGGTTTCGCTTCAATTTTAGACCCTTACACTATTAAAAGAGTACCTAATACAAACAAAAGCTGTCAATCGTGAAATAAACCGATCAGATGCTAGATAAGCTATATTTTTCCAGAATGTCTTATTACTGAAGATGGTGAGCACTGGTTTCCAATGAATTGTGAATTTTGAAAATGTTTTAAACAGAGCTAAACTATTTCTAATAGTTGTAATTGCCGGGGTTGTAATTGCTGTCCGAGATTGTCCGAGATTGACACCCTTCTTCTGTAGTAGGGTTTTAAACTCACTTCTGCACATCAATTATGTGCAACATTATGGGAACAAAAGCTGGAAAGTCAGATCTTAAATCTGTAGATGTAAGATGTATTGCTAGTTCTGTCTAAAAGACCTGACAGTTCACCATCCAGAACTCTCTGACTTTTTTTACCATCCAGCCTGGTAGTATGTCATTCAGAGCCACAAGAATATGTTTTTTTTTTTTTTTTTTTTTTTAAGCAAATGAAAATACTGTTAATTGTCTCTCAAATAGGTTATTAAGCCAGAAATTGAGAGTGCTCACTAGGGGTGTGCGATGCCAATTTTTTCTTTTCAATTCAATGCAATTCAATGAATTTTGATTCAAATCTATGCAATTGTGGATGTGAAATCATTTGTTGTCTTAACAATAATATTTTTATTAATATAATAATTTCACATATCTAACCCGAATACAATGTATTAAACACACTATCAAATTGAAGTCCAATGATAAAAAATGAAAATAATTCAATATGTATTAAAAAGCCAATAAATTTATAACATCTTAAATAATAAATTCTTTTAGCGAATTTAACTGAATATTAGGTGCTTTATTGAACATTGTCATAGAACTAATTTCGGACTTATGACAGTCCATCATGAGCCATTCTCTTCCTTTTTACATATTACTTGCTGCACACATTTCTGTGGCTGTCAAAAGATAAAAAGTTCTTAACTTATACATAAAATACAAAACACACAAACAAATTAAGACAACTTCCGGCAAGTACATAAAGGTCACGCACCGTACACTGTGTGGCAAATAGGGATGGACGGGTCTCGAAATTACGAGAAATTTTCGAGAAGTTTTTAATCTCGTTCACCGAGACGAGATTTTATTTTGATCGAGATTTTTCGAGACGAGAAATAATTCGCAAAATAAAAAAATCACAAAGGAAATTAGGGTTCTAGGAAGATAACAATACAATTGTAATTGTATGAGACGATAGATGGAATGCGGAACATCTGCCGATAAGCGCTCTATTGTTTTGACATCCGGCCGGCCGGCGATCGCTTATCTGATTTACGACCTTATCAGTTCCCTAGTACAATATATTCAGTTTTTGATCTAATTGTCGTACAGAAACAAATTATGGCTCATTTTTTTCGTCTGATTTTTACAAATTGAATGAAACTTTAATCAAAGTTGTACGACCTATATAGTTCAACCTATATAGGGGAATTGATGTTATTATTATGTTGTTTTCAATAATGAGCCCAAAAATACAACAACAGTACTTTTTTTATAAATATATAAAATTATTATTTTCCTGAATTGAAGATAAAAATAATTATCTTAACCGAATGCATTTTTATAACACATAATAGCTATTAATTCTTAAAAATAAATAATGAAATAATAAAACATTTCTAAGCCATAATTTAATTGAGGGTGTTTCTAAACTTTTTTTTTAATTGTTGGATTTTATTCTATACTCCCATATATTCTCAATTCCTACAAAAGTACAATAGTAAAAAATTTTATATTTTAGTTTTAGTTTTTGATTAACATTGCAAATTTGCCCACTAAAATGGTTGTATTGCAAGGCCAGTTATATAGTAGGATAGACATTTAATATTTTATATATTTTCTTGTAATAAGTAACCGGCCTTATTTAAAAAAGCATAAATGTGTAAAAGGCAGAAAATAGGCATCAGCCTGATTTTAGATGGTAACCTTGAGTGCTTTCCTGTTTACATTAAAAAAAGTTTACATCTGGAAACATTTTAAAGTAAGTGAAAAGTGTGAAACATGAAAGTGAAAAGTGAAGTAAGTAACTGTAACAGAGGATTCTCTTTTCATGTTTTATTAAATGTAGGTCTTAGGGTTCATGGTGAACCTAACATATATCTTCTCAATCTTTTTATTGGGTACATTCCTTTTTAGGCCTAGACCTTTTGTTAAGAAAGTGACTTTTTTAACTTCAGTTTATTAATATGATAAACAAGTTTCATAGAAATATTTGTTCCTTCACATAAATCAGGATTTAACAATGTTACAAAATCAGATTAAAATCCCGAACGCACATTTCTCGTAATGTACGAGAAGGAAAATCTCGTCTCGATCTCGTCTCGAAATTATTTGAGAATTAAAAAGTCTCGTCTCGTCTCGAACTAAAAATCCAATCTCGTCCATCCCTAGTGGCAAAGGTTGTAGCACTACTGATTTGTGCGAATTGAGGTGAATCTCAGAGTGTGCATACTCCCACCACTCCTGCTCTCGCGACACGGAAAGAAGCCGACTTTAACATGAACTCTTAGGGGAGAAAATGCTTTGCTCGCTCATAGTTCTCACATATTTTGACTTAAAATATGAGTGGTATCATTGCCTTCCTTACTTCAAACCCTATTGATGTGTGTAAATTACATCGCTCTATGTTCAATAATATTGGAATAACCCATTAATGTTTCCGGGGAAACAAGTACCAGTAGATTGAAATATTTTTAAGTCGTGTTAAATAGAGTGTATTTTATTTTACAAATCGTCGCTTAAGAAACAAGACAGCCTAAGTGACAAAATGCAAACTCTTCAGGACAGCCAAAAAACTCGGGCGGGATATAGGCAGTGTTGTATTACATGAAGAGTACGATATAACTCCGCCTATCTCCGAAAAATACTTTAAGCTATTAATTTGACTCTTAACTGTTTCTCCCATAGGCACCCCAACTCTGTGCCTTCCATAACTGTCACTAAATCCTAATGATTTTACTTTCATGTGTTGGTTAATTCCTTAATTCTCACGACTTTTGAAATATCACTTCAATGTACAAATATTTCGTCCCTATTGAAAATGAGAATCAATGAAAACGGTAAATAAGTTTCACCTTATGCAGAATGGCATCCGTCTCTTGTTGACTACCATGCTATAACAAAACTGGTGGAGTTGGACATTGGCGGTGTTTTTTTAGTTAGTGAGATAGGCGGTGTTAAAAGAATCACAACAGCAGCGAGTTCTGTTGGATTTTCACTAAACTACGTCGCAAGGACGTATAAAAAACAAATGCTTCCATAGAGATACAAAAATCTCAATTTTGCCCAAAATGTCACTTAGATGGTCTTGTTAACATTATATTTACTCTTCATGGAATTGATCATGAACTAACTTATTTTACTGTACTGTTTAAAGAAGGATTTGTCGGCATTCTCTTGAGATACTACATTCTTTACTCATCATTTGAATACAAATTTAATTGTACTATTATAACTACCGTTCCTTTTAGTACTTTAAAATTGTTTCTTATTTTTAATAGGATGAAACTCGACCACAATTGGAATATTATTTAACTGCACAACGAAATAACGATAATACAAATGTCAATTTCGGAATGTGAACTTTGTTGATAACTATAAAATAATGTTTTATATTTACATAATAATCAGGTGAAATTTCATCAGTATTTTATATAAATGATTTTAAAATAAAATGTCGATACAGTTTGGTGGAAGCAACCGGGAATCCGTGGGAGCGGAAGTTCTCTCTGCATCCCTTGTTTTTATCTTTTCTTGATGTCGCAGATTATCTTGAATAATTTAAAGTTTATTAAGTAAATAATTGGACATTTGTAATATGATTGTAATGATTGTCACATAAAAATAAAGAGTTTTGAATTTGAAATAAAAAATACTATAAAAGTAATAATTATTGCCTGGTTACCATGTTTAATATAAAAATAAATTTTAATCCACCTATACTACAATAATCGAATAGCATACAATTTGTTAGTATTATTATGTATAGTATTATTAGATTTTCATTGAATAAGAATTGAACCATTTTACTACAAATAAAACACTATGTTAGCATTTTTTTATTAAAAAAATAAAATACTTAAACCAATGTTTTTTTCTTGATATCAAAATAAACAATTTTATCCAAGAATGCATTGTAATTTATTTGGTTAAATGGGTGCCACAATGCAATTCTTATGAGATTGGCGCGCTGTGTAGGCTGCTTTGTGATGACGTTATGCAACAGAACAGCAGGCCTGGAGTTATCGTAGGCCCCAATCCAATTACATGGTATTCCCTAAATTTAAATTTTGACTAAAATACTGACCAAGATTTGAAAACAAATGAAGATAACTAAATTCTTTTTTCACAAGAATATTTGTATTGATAAGACTTTTTTCTAAAAATGTGTAATATGACATACGTTTGTATTATAAATTTGCAAGATTCAAACCTGTGACTCCTTTAGTGGGAAATAGTTTTATTATATTTATGTTTTATTTATTGTTCTTAATTGTTGACACTAACTTCCAGTTATAGTTTGATACATTTATTTTTTTATAGACTGTTACGGTTTTGTCTATTAGTGTAGGTTTATTCAGATTCAGATTCTTTATTGGTCACATAACATTTTCTAATTCCAGCACAGCTGGTAAAACAGGTGACAAGTCAGTGATATAATAACTAAACTAAAGAAAAGTTGATATACAGTCTTTGTCAAAAAACTTAAAAGTACACACAAAATATCACAGTTAAAAAGAATCAGTTAAGAAATCGTTAACACAATAATATACTTTGTTTAGCAACAGAGAATGAACTTCTTTCTTAAATGTATTAAAATTTTTAATATCCTTAATTCTATTTGGTAACTTATTATAAAGCTTTTTTCCAAAATATTGAGGCAGTTTTTCAAAGGAACCTAATCTATGAATTGGAAACTGAAAGTCATTTCTATTCCTAGTCTCATAACAATGAAAATGTTGCTCTTCCATTAAAATATTAAAATTAGACTTTATATACAACAAACATTTAAAAATGTACATTGAGGGCAAAGTTAAAATATGAAGATCTTTGAACAAGCCTTTACAAGATGTTCTGGGAGTTGAGTTTGTCATGATTCTCAAATATTTTTTCTGTACTTTAAAAATGGACAACAGACCAGAACTGCTACCCCAAAGTTCAATCCCATACTGCATTGAAGATGCAAACAACGCATGATACACAATTAATCTTGTTTTTAAGTCAGTAATATTCTGAAGGACGTACATTTGAAAACAAAGTGAATTCAATTTTTTTGTCAAAATATCAAAATAAACTTTCCAATTTAGTTTGTTATCAACTACAAGACCAAGAAACTTAGTGGATTCTACTATTTGCAAATTATCATTATTAAAAGTTATCTGATGAAAAGGTTCCTGATTGCGAGAAGTACTAAAGTTGATAATATTGGTTTTACTACTATTTAACTTGAGTCCATTTGCCTTGAACCACACTTGCAATTCAGTGAGTGAATTCAGAATCATTTGATGTAAATCTGCAAAGTTACTTGATTTAAGAATGGCTGTCGCATCATCTGCATACAGAAAAAGATTGAAATCAACCCTGTTTGGCAAATCGTTTATATAAATTAAAAAAAGGAGAGGGCCTAATATTGAGCCCTGAGGCACACCCCTGGTCATGTCTTTCCAATCTGATTTAAAAAGAGCATCATTTTTGTTAATAACAGTTCTTTGGCATCGTCCTGACAGGTAACTTTTCACCCAAGATATTGCAGAGAAAGAGAAATTATAAATTTCTAACTTATTAAGGAGGATGTTATGAACAACACAGTCGAAGGCCTTGGATAGATCACAGAACACACCAGCTGTGCTCTGCGATCCATCCAAGCCCTCCGACACACATTTCACCAGATCAGAAATTGCTAAAACTGTACTCTTTTTCTCCCTAAAACCATATTGTTCCTTGACAAATAAATTATTATTTTCAAAAAAATGCATGATCTGATTATTAGCTACCTTTTCAAAAACCTTTGAAAATGTTGGAAGCAAAGATACTGGACGGTAATTGTCCACATCCAATTTACTACCCTTTTTGAACAAAGGTTTTATTTCAGCATATTTTAATTGGTAAGGAATGATTCCACAAGCAAGTGATTGGTTTATTAATTTTCTTAATGGCTTTGAAATTGAGATAGCAATTTTTTTCAATAAAAACAATGGAACTTCATCCCACCCTGATGATCTTTTGTTTTTAAAGGACTTAATGATTTTAATAATGCAGTTCTCATCTACTGGATTGAAGTTAAAAAGAGGCAAATTTTCTCTGGACCCTTGTTTTTTTATTACAAAACTTACAGCAACATTAATTGACGGTTGGACACCATTTTCCAAAGAAACCTCAGCAAATTTATCATTAAAAATTTCAGCTATCTTATTACCTTCTTTAGTGTTATTTTCAAAATTAATGTCAGAGAAGCTATTATTCTTATTTATCTTCAGACCTAATTCTTTGTTAACCACTGACCACACTGCTCTACTTTTATTATCTGATTTTTCAATGAAACTGTTGTTTGCATGTTTTTTTTGCCCTAGCACAAACAGCCTTGAAATTTTTCTTGAAATTTTTTACAATATTGCTTAATATTGTATATTGATGAAGCGTATTGTAATTTTTATTACCTTAAATGGCGAATAAAGTTCTTGAGTCTTGATATTACCGTACATGATTGTAGGACAAACTTTTGATCTGTTATCAAATTGAGACATATATATGAATATTGTAATTAGTAGTGTAATTACTCATGTTTTGTAATTTCCCCTTTTGGAAAAATTCGCTATAAAAATAAATAATTACCCATAATACAGTAAAATAAAAGTAATTAGTATTAAAGTCATTATGTCATTGATTTAATTAAATTTTAATGTTGTTTTTTAAAGTTTCATTATTGGAAAGACATAACATTAATCTTTATTGTTACAATATTTTTATTTTTGAAAAATTGGGACATTCTTTTTAGTTTGAGCTACGATCGCAGCCGCGATAGGTATTTTGATGCATATGAATTGAATCAGGATATTAATGCATTATCGATGCTTCGCACCCCAAATGGTCCTAAACAGTGTTACTACTGTACATACATTTTTAAATTTTTAAAACAATTTTTACCTTGTAGGGGTCTACTAACAACATGGGTGCTCCTCGTGTGACGAAGAAAACCAATGCAAGCCCAGAGAGAGCAGGGAATGACATTGGAGGAGGGGGTGATGCTCAACCTCAGTCCATCTCCCAACTTGCCCTTACACCTCCCTCCACGCCTTCCAAGATGGGCAAAAATCATGACGTCACTTCCAAGATGCAGTCTCTCTCACTTGGAACAAACAGTTAAGAAAAGGAAAATAAAGAATCGAGATGGGTGCCTTGTATACACCGGACAATATCATATTTTTGCCACTTTTTTTCTCAACCGGTTGTGTTCAGCCAGGTGTCGAGGCAGGTGTTTTTTGTAAGTTTTTACCTGGAAACACTGTATATAGAGCTTGTTTTCAATATACTGTTACATAAACACTGCTGTAGTAATTTGTAGTGAAAAAGTGAACCGAAATAAATTAGTGGACAAGTCTCAATTTAGAATTGTGGAAAGTATAACTTTCTACTAGGTAGTTACAGCAGTGTTTAAAGTTGTTTTTCTTGTTTAGTCTAAGCACCGAAAGGTGATTGTTAAATGTTACATTGTTCGTTTTGTTGATACTTAATTTATTGTTGCACTTGTTAAAAATAACACAGTTATATGTGTACTAAATCTTCTAGTCTTTCGTTAAGTTGAACAGAGTATATTACACTAAATTAAATGTGTATCTAATACATTTATTGTTGAATTTAAGATACCGAGTAAGACAACCAGGACATTTTATGATGCTACAAGGCTATTAAACTGTGTCGTCGAGGCCTAAATTGTTAAAAGTGCGTTACTAGTGCTTGTTCAAAGAAAAGACTTGCTCAACGATATTGCAACGTATTGTTGTGTTACCTTATGATGCCTTTACTAGAAAAAAGTTAAAGTGTATCTACATCACAGTCCCAATTCAACATTATTAAAGCTGGATAGCGTGAACAATGTTGAATATAGAAACTAAAGACATTGTATTGTGCTTATCCCTTCTCAACTATTCTTATGTTCCTCGCATGTGTTTTTATACCCAACATTTTTTGTGTAGTGTGCCAATTTAATTTCCATACCACTTATGTCAAGCCTTTCTCACGTGTATTCATGTCAACAAATAACCTGGAAAACATGAGATTACTTGAATAATTGCTAATGGGTATGTAATTCTGAGATTTAGCTAGCTAACACACTTAACACATATAAGATTGTATGAAGTTCACCACAGTTACTGTATAAACAAATTTAGCCTGAAAAGGTATTACAAACACAGCACACTTAAATTGTAAAAAAAAATGCTCATAGTTGTTTAACATAAATAATTTGAGTAAACAATGTTTATAAATGTTTTGTAACTGGCAGAAAATTATAAAAATGGTTGTGCTTCTCATAAGTGTTTTTCTCTTAGTTTATCTTTTCTAATTAATTATATTGGTTTTGCTTCTAACATGTGTAATAGCTGAATTGAAACCAATAAGGTTACTTATATTGTAAAAACTTTTACTCTTAAATTTAACTTGCTATCCCAAAAGACAATGAGATGTATTTCAATTATAATGTTTATTTCTTAAAAACAAAATTATTTTTTTAGCAGTTACAAAAGAACCTTGTGTACAAATCACTAGTCAACATCCCGGGTTTTAAGGGGTGTGCGAGCTTAACAGTATTATTTCATAATTAATTTTGTCCACATCAACAAATTTAAACAAATATTTTTAACCGTTGTTCATTATAAACATCAATTTTCAGTGATTTTAAAAATTGTATTTAATTTCTTTTTAAATTTTTACAAGCTTCAGTCAATAATTTTATGTTATACATTTTTCTTCGCTCGCACACTTTTATATTTATTGAATTTAATGCTCTATTATTTATTCATATTGAATAATATTTAATATTAACTTATTTTCTCTTAGGTGAAAGGGTTCTTTACACCTTATATGAGATTTATTAACAGTATTGGTTAACTTGTACTTAAGCCTGTCCTATTTTTAAGTTTACAAATAGTATACCTACATCTTATTTATTTTTATTTATACTAGTGGTGTAGGCCTATTATTATCATAAGGCTGTGAAGAGAAAGTTGTGTTAGCTAGAGCAAAAAATATTATTTTTAAATGTTAGTATAAGAACATGCATTACATTATTTATGTAGACTCCTCATTATTATTTGTCTTTCTCCGTTTTTCATGTTCTTGTATACGTGTAATATTTATTTTCTTTAGTATTTATTCCTGATAAACTTAACAATATAATTTAAAATTTTATTTTTCTGATCTCCTTTTGTAGAACACTAATATTTTTATCCTTTAATTTCATCCCAAAAATGTCATTAGTATTTCTTGAATAACCTTAGATGAAAATAAAAACACTGCAAGGAATATCTGTGTTTAATTTAACATTTCTGACTTGTGTTGTAGACTAAACTTAATTAAAGGGCTGAATTAATGACCTCTTTTGATTTTTTTATGAGTTCAGTAAAATCCATTTAGTCAATTTTATACACAATGGGTTCACTAAAGCCCACAGTTGTTTAATATATATTTGAACGAGTACTGATACTGTAAAACACCACGAACTTGATGACCCGGATAACTTGACACCTGAATGAAAATTTTAACCACCTGGAAACAGTGTTAAAACATTGTTCGTACAGTAGTGTGTTTGGCATAATATGCCAACATCATAATCTCATATTATGATGATGGGCCACAAAAAAAATTTTTTTTTATTACTCCCGAGACCTTTTTTGCGGAACACCGTGATAGAAAGTCTTGGAAAAAATGGCATTGGCCTGTGTCATGTCATACAATTTTTAAGGTCTCTGAATTTAGAGCAAATCACCCTAAACCTGATCGTAAAAGATTGAATAGTTGAGTGTTTTATGATTTTTAAAATTCAGTAATTTAATTTAAAATCATGTTTTTGATTGTCTACTACTTTTAGCTTAATTGTGCATTTGGAGTGATCTTGGCGTCATTGCACTGCTTAGTGAGTCTGTGATTGGATTTACATAACCTACGCTTGCATATAAAACTTTCTTCAGATTCCTGTTGGGTCATACTCTGTTCTAATTAAAAGTCTTATTCCATCCCAAAATATTGTAGGCCTACTCAAAAGTCAAAATTGACAGACAAAAAAGTCATTACCTTTTATGGTTTTAGACATAGTGCTGCCTTTGGAAAGTTCGGGAGAGAAAGTTGTATACAAATTACAAGACAAAATCGACTGGTTAGAATCATACCTTCTATTCCGCAGACAAAGTGTGAAAATTCCTTTTATTGATGATGGGGCTTGTATGAGAGACTTCTATTCATTCCCAATAGCTGTAAAAAGTGGAGTTCCACAGGGTTCAGTCTTGGGACCCATTTTATTCTTGATATTCATCAATGATATCCATTCCAGTATTGTGGGAGATCATCATCTATGTCTATTTGCCGACGATACATCTTTGGTAGTTTCATCCCCTGATCGTGAGCTTCTTGAAATCAATACATTTCTACAAGGTAGTTCAGTTTTCCAATGGCTTACTAATAGTTTTCTCTGTGTCAACACTTTGAAAACAAAACTGATCGACTTTAGAATGCGAAATATTTCTGGTTCATTGTCATCCAATAACATCTTCATTGGAGATGCCGAAATTAGTTCCTGCGATGAAGTGAATTATCTAGGCTTAATCATTGACGACAAGTTAAATTTTTCATCCCACATCAATAAAGTTTTAAAAAAACTAAGCTCTGGCATTTTTATTCTTCGCAGGCTTGCACATTTTGCAAAAATGGATGTTTTTTTAACTGCATACTATGGTTGTCTGTATCCGTACATGTCTTATTGTGCCCCTGCTTGGGGTTCAGAGAGCCTCAAAACACTATCAATTTTCTTGATGCAAAAGAAAGCCCTTAGACTCATTCTTGGCCTTAAGTACTCGGACTCCTGCAAAACACACTTTAAGACCAACAACATCCTAACCTTTCCTTGCATTTACATCCTAGAATGTCTCACCTTTTTCAAGCGCAATAGCCACCTTTTCACCTTCCACTCATTACCTTGCCACTCATACGACCTCCGAAATAGAACTAATATCCCGCCACCAATCCACCACACCTCTTTTTCCGAAAAACAAATGTATCAATCAAGTATAGCCCTATTTAATGCCCTTCCATCCATCCTAAAGAAAGAGAATAACATAAAAGTGTTCAGATGTTCTTTAAAAAAGTTTTTAATTTCAAAGGAATATTATTCTGTTCACGATTATTTACAAGAATTGAAGGAATGAAAATACTGTTTTGTTTCTTTTAGCCTATTGTTGAAGATTAATTTCATTTATTTTTTAGCTTTAGTTAACTTTGTGTATATGACTCTTGCCCATGATTATGTAAATTTTATGGCAAATAAAAAACTTTGACTTTGACTTCAAAATACTCTTTATTGACATGAACATTAAGTACATTCATGGTGTCATTATTTTTCTTTTTCAGGGATGAGGTTTGCCTCGTCCCTCCAGGCATTCTTCAACTGAGTAAAAATTTTTTTTCAGTAGCTAGTCGAGAAGAACTCCTTTGAAGTTGCGGTTTTCGGTTTTTTTTGTTCTTTCAGTGCAGGAAGGGAAAGTTGCAGTGGAAGGATGTTGAAGAGTTTTGCTCCCATGTAGCTGGGTTTTTTCTCATAGGCCGACAGATGTTGTGCAGGGAGTATGTAGTTGATTTGGTTTCTGGTGTCATAGTGATGGGCCTCTGAGAAGTTGGGTCTTTTGTTAACAACATGGGTCACCACCTCGGTAATGTATAGGTTAGCTACTGTCTGTAGTTTAAGCCTTTTGAACTCCTCCCGGCATGAGTCCAAAAATGCCAGTCCAGCCATGATTCTGATTGCCTTTTTCTGTAGACGTAAAAAACCCTCTGAAGGTTTCCCTGAGATGATAACCCCCATACAATCAGTCCGTAACGCAATTGCGCCTCAAATAGAGCAAAGTAAGCAGTCCTTGAGGTTTCTGCGTTACTGATGTGTTTCAGGCGCTTGATGACATATAGAGCAGTGCTAAGTTTCTTAGAGAGTTGATCTACATGGGGTTTCCAGTTGAGGTCACTATTAGCGAATTTCCCTATAGGGAATACGCTATTACGGTAGTCATGGTAAGACCTAACCCCATGCTAAGACCATGTTACTTTTTTCATTTTGAAGTCCCCAGAAGCCAAAAACACCGTTCATTTTCATATATATGTATATATATACCTATATATCTGTACTACTATGTGTCCGTGGTACTGATAACTTCTGAAGGTGACCTCCGATTTTGATGAAATTTGGTATGAAGGTGTAAGAGTAGATCTATTTTCATGAGTTCGCGAACCAGCATGATCGGGTTATGGAAACGGGGTTCTATGGGGTTTCAAAGGGGTCAAAAATGGGGTTTTTGCATTTTCGGAGCATAATTTTCAAAATTCAACAATTTTAACTGAAACCATTTAAAAGAGCTTAAAAAACAAACAAATTGGTATTTTGAATTTTTAACTTAGCTTAACAGGTTACGGAGAAAAGCCAAAATTAGGTTTTCCATGTTAATTTTATGGGAAATCAACAAAACCCTGTATTTCGCTTGTTTATTGGAATAACTTGATAAAATTTGGTATATACATTCACTTGGTAGGGTTCAACTGATATTTGCTTACAACACCCATATGGCGGCAAACCTACGTACTCACCCCTATGGGGTTTACAGGGAAAATGAAAACAACACCATAACTTGATGATATTTGGTATGTACATTCACTAGGTAGGATTTCACTGATATTTGCTTACAACACCCATATGGCGGCAAACCTACATACTCACCCCCATGGGGTTTATGGGGAAAATTAAAAAGTGCCGAATATTGATACAGTTTGACATTTACCTAACGTAACTATTACATTTCCTAACAAAACTAACATTTTCTAACAACATCCCAAGGCAGCAATCCTACATTTACATTCCTATGGTGTTTATGGGGAAAATACAATATCTCAAGATCGTTTGAAAATTCGCTGAGTACGCAGGTCTGCTGCGACGGGGGTATATTAATGGTTATCTCATGGTATTTGGCCTCTTGGGATGCTATTATGTCTGGTAGCGCATGAGCAGTCCTTTGTGAACCAAAGAAGAGTTGTTGCGTCTTGTCTTCATTTAGCTCATTCTCATTCTCTTGGCTGTACTGTTTGGCAATGCTGGCAGCAATATAGGATTTTATTTCTAGCTCTTGTATATTTTTGTGGGATACAACAAGGGCAGTGTCATCAGCATACAGGATCATCACAATTGTCGTGCAGCACTGAAATAATGTCATTTGTGTACAGGATGAATAAAACTGGACCTAAAACAGATCTATATCACATATATCAATTGTTCCAATATTTTCAAAGATTTTTGAATCTATAGTTTATGAACCACTAAATGAGTACTTTGTTAATAACAACTTATTTACAGATTCACAATTTGGATTTCGGGAAGGAAAGTTGACTGCTTCAGCAATTCTAAATGTAATAAATAAAACTCTAAAAGCTTTCGAGGATAAGGAAACCGTATCTCTTACATTATTCGATGTAACAAAAGCTTTTGATTTTGTTCCTCACAACCTTTTGATCAAAAAACTTCAATTTTATGGCATCATGGATCCACAGATTGGGCTAATTCAATCTTACCTTAGCAATAGAAGGCAGTATGTTTTTGTTGGAGGGATGCGATCTGGATTAATGGAGGTAGTGTCGGGTGTTCCGCAGGGCTCGTTCCTTGAACCATTTCTTTTTCTGACATGTTATTAATGATATGTATATTAATGATTTACCGCGTAATGTTGGTGTTGACTCTGTAATATATGCAGATGATACTACCCTAATAGCAGCTCATAATGACATTCAAACTCTCAACTTAATTACAAATGAAGCCATAAATCTAGCATCTTTTTGGTTTTCTGCCAAAAATCTCAAATGTAATCAAGAGAGAACACAAAATATTCTAATTGGCCTCTCCAATGAGATTGAAAAACGTTCTGTCAAATTGCTTTGTTTCTATATAGATTCTAAATTAAACTGGCTAGAACAAATTGATAATACTTGTAAAAGAATTTCCCGCGTCAATTACTTGATCTGGAAGCTAAAAGATTTTGTTACTTTTGATTATTTAATATTAGCTTATTTTGCGTTTTTCTAGTCGTATATATCTTATGGAACAATGCTTTGGGGGCATAAACTGCCTGATTCAGTTAGAACTGTTTCCTTTAAGATATTTAAATCTAAAATGTGTGAATGGTTGATTGACAATCCTTTTTATGACATTACCAAATTTTGTGAAACAAATATAATATTGAATTTTAATATATAAGTAATAGTTAAGCCTTTTTTTTCTTTTTATCTTTATATCTGTTAGTACCTGATATAGAATCTCAGCTGGACTTTGTAAGGTTTTCAGGCCTTGTATTTTTATGTTTTATTATATTGACAATGTCTATTCCTTTGTAAAAAAAGGTCAGTGACAATAAAACTCTTGATTCTTGGTCCTTGAGGAACTCCTCTGGTTGTCTGCCCTTGTGTGGATCTGTATGTCTTGTTTGTTACATGAGATATCTCTGTCATTTGAGTCCTTCCTCTGAGATAAATCTGAAACCATTGATGTGCGGTTCCTCTTATTCCTAGCGCTAGCAGTTTGTCCAGAAGATGTTTGTGGCTCAGACTGTCAAATGCTTTACTAAAGTCCAGAAAAATACCTGTTGTTGTAGTCCCTGATTCTGTGGCATCATTGATAGTTTCTACCAAGTCTTCTAAAGCCATGTTGGTGATTGGTTAAAATACTATTGTTTTTTAGATGTGTGAGCAGTCTTGTTAGAACTATTTTTTCAAAGACTTGAAAAGTGAAATAGGCCTATAGTTGTTGACAAGGGAAGTTGATCCTTCCTTATGCTTCGGGTAGATAAATGATTGTTTAGTATTACATTAAATTAAATTTGTATACAAACATCAAGCAAAAATTCAGCTTTCGCCTAATTCGTAGTGATACAAAATCTTTATTGAGTGGGCTAATAAGAAACCAGTTGGTTAGTTGCATTGGATTTGGTTGATGGAAGTTATGACTTTTTGATTATGTATAATTGATGAGCTAACACTGCTGGGCTAAAAAGAGCTATTACAGTACTAGTTTTTAAATGAAGCCCATTATCCCTGGGTATTGTGTTAAGTGGTTAAGAAGCAGTAGTTGTTCATAGATTTATCAGTGTTAGGAGATTAGAGGAGGTTCTACCGCGGGAAAATCTCACAAATTTGTATACCACAATTTTTTAAACTATTTAAAGAGAGTGCAAATTTGGCAAAGAGTGATGTTCCAAGGTAAAAAATTATCATGGGAAAGGATTTGAAAGTCCCAAATAACAAAGCCGTCATTTTGTTTTTTCTCTTGTGAATTCCTATTATACAAACGGCTCATTAAAATTGTGTACATAACTTTCAATTGCCTAATCGCAATATTAAGAGTTTACAATAACTTTCTGGATACACTTTGTTTCTCTAGACTGATGCAAACTCAAAACACAGACATACTTCTTCATATACAGTATGAAATCTTCGATTGAACCTACATATAAAACATACTCAAATTTATTTTTTATCCTCGTAATATGGAACTTGAAAGTACTAATTTGAAAGGAAATCTAAGCTGTAATGATAATCAAATGAACTGACAATAGTACAAATATATAAAGTGAGTACAAAGTATAAAGCACGATACAGCAGACTTGATTATCCTAATTAATTTGCTGGACCGAATGTGAGTCCATTGTTAATTTAAATAATAAGTGAAGTAGACACATAAGACCGTCATAGTAGGTTAGGGTAAGATATTTTAATTAAGTTACTCACACCACACTACACACACTGTCGCGGACACGTCCCAGTTAGGATGGCTACTTATCCCAAGGTGGCACTTCGTGTAGGTACTATCTACAGGAGGCACCTATATGTGCGACTGCCCTGAAAGCTCCTCTCTTACACCCCGAACCCCAACCGCAATCTCGGAGTTAGTTACTTTTTTCTACACCCTTTTTTATACCTATCAATAATTGTGAGCCAGAGCTACAGTATTTATATTTTATTATTTCTTTTTCAACTCGCACCAACGAAACATGACCCACAAACACGCACACACATCCACACATCAACTGATACAATGAGTTAATTTTATGATTATTGTCACGTTCTTATTTATTTATTCTGTTTATTTATATATGTGTATAGAATTCAAGCCCAAAATATGTGTTAATTTTCAAGAGAAGCCCACCCTAACAGTCCCACGCCTGAAGGCACCTCCATGGCGCCCCAAGGGCGTCTCCGCTTCCCCTTTGCTACTGTGGGGGATATCTTGTGGAGTTCATTCCCATTTGTGCTATGGACCGCCAAAACCAGGAAGGAAGATCGAGCCAGTTGATTCCTCTCACACATCCACGGTGGGGAAGAGGCAGGGAAAGACGGGCGACACGTCAGTCTTGGGGCAGCTGCGGAATGAGAAGATGGCGTGCTGGAAGTAGAATGCCAAGGGGACGGGGGTATCCCCCTCATCAAGGTATGGGGACAAAGTTTTAACCATATTTCAATTAAAGTCCTACTGTGGGTAATCAATACGGATTTAATTGACTCCACTAGTTATATCTAATTCTGGTTAGCATTGATACTCGTGTGAACTGTGAGCTTGTTAAATCATATCTTAGGGTGGGATCAATTTTAGAATTTTATATCCGTGTGTCTTACAGTCCATTACATTAACTCTCTTATCAAAGCTGGCAAGTTTGCTGATTAAGTTGTAGTGCTACCTGTATAACCTCTGTCAGATTCTTTCACGGGACCAATGCACTTCGTAAATAGTCCACGACCAAATATGCAAGCCTCAAATGCTACTCGATCAGGATTATTTTAATCTCTCTATAAAGGAGAATCTCTACAAGCTGAGTCTGTTGTGAGTAATTTATATCTTGCCGAAGCCCTTATTATAGTATGTTCTTAAATTATTAATTCTTTGTTCCAGCCTAATTCTAAATAAGACCATTTTCTAAATTACGTCTTTATTTGTGCTCTGCCTAGCCTCTGCGATTAGTGAGGTTAGGATCTACTCAGTCAGCACAAAATGTCAAAATCACGTTTTTTTTCATGTGAAATTGTAAAAATTATGTGAATGTGAAAAGAATTATATTTTTTCACGTAAAAATTATGTTCATTTTTCATTTAAAATTGTGTAAAAAATATTATACATAAAAAAATTAAATAAAAAAATTTAAGTATATATATATATATAAATAATGAAGTTTATTTTAATTTATTTTTAAGGATATAGTTGTATCCTTAAAAACTGTGTAGTTGTATATGAAGAATATTATTTGGGTTTCACTCATTGTCACATAGTTGTGAGGGGTGGCTTAAATGCTTTGGGCCCATAAGCGGAACATTTATAAAGCCGGCCCTGCATATAACATAGTAGAACCTCGATTAACCACAAACTAACTGTCTGGGTAGCTGAATGGTTATAGTCCTCGCCTTTAAATGCTAAGGTTGTCACTTCGATCCTGAATAAAGTTAGTAGTTTTATGAAGGTTCGACTCCGGACCTAGTTGATATTTGTCATTGGGCTATTAATTAATTATGCTTTCTAACAACTGGTCGAAGTTAGATAGTAACAAGACTGGGGTTTGAACCGTTCTGCGTCAAAATATTAAAAAATGCCACTGGTGAAAATAGACCCAAAATAGACCGAAAAAAAAAAATAAAACCATCACTTTTTACTGTCACTCTGTTATCCCTCACTGCATAAATACACACTTCGATACTTTTAATTTTTAAGCTTGCAATTTTGTGCTGCCTAGTATAATATCCTCCGTTTTTTCAGTTAACCGTACGGATAATGGAGGTTTTACTGTACAGTAGAAGCTTTCTTAACCGACCTCGGATCAACCAACTGTTTGATTAACCAACCGTTTTCCAGGAATATACAAACTTCTGCCATGCTGTGATGCTGTTGTTGTGATAATGATCTAAAAATAACTCATGTTTCAACAGGTAGATCATATGTTTCTGTAGTAAGTCAAATTCAGTCAGTTAACTGCTCTTAATATTTCTTGCAGCCATTCTTTACCAAGCTGTGTTTGCTAATTTTGTTTCTTATCAGTTTTTATACCACAGCTCTTTATACCACAGGTTTTTATACCAGTCTTTATACCACTGGCGTATACTTTATTAAATAATTTTGTTGCGTTAGGAACAACTGAAATAATGCAACAATTTTTAACATTATTCACTTGATTTTAACATATATTTCTTGTATTATTTCTAAGAGAGCTTCTTCTATATAGGAATTCCAATATTACACAACAATAAAGATAAACTTGCCAGTACTGTAGGTCTAAGAAAAGGTTCAGAAAGGAAAGGTAGTGTATAAAATGTATCTTGTTTATAAAACTATAAAATTTTTGTGACAAAAACATAGAAAAACTATTTTTTTTTTAAGCTAACAACAGTTGACGTAACAGCTAATAAACTTGTTCTGAAGACTTGATAAGCATGACGGTTAGTAATTTCAGTCATCCACATTTCCTGATTATTGCTGATAAGTTTGCTGCGATGTTGTAGTGGGGTTATTGCATTGGCACACATTTTCTGCAACACAAAATAAACTAACTAAACTAGAAGATAATTATAAATATAACTACAGACATTGCATTCTTTAGTTTATGAAATGAAAATAAATCAACAACAGAAAATACTTATTAATAACAATGCTTTGTTAAAATCTCAAGTTCCACCTGAATCTATTCGATCAACTTTATAAACTACAAATCAACTTCGATCAACTTCTATCAAACTTTACAACTTCAGAGAAGTTCCTCATATTATTTGTTTAAGCACCAACACTATCCTGATAAATCTTAAGTGTGGAATGGGCTTGGTGCCTTGTGCCAATTAGTTACTAATTAAATACATTTAGTGGATCGATTGCTTGGTAAAACTTCTTAGAGGTGCCAACTAAACATTTGGGGACCTAGAATTTTTAAAATATCGTTATTTTTAATCAGAGCCATTTTGAATTGGGCTGGAAAATGTGCTGGCTATTTTTAATATCAAGTAATTGATGAGAAGAGACTGAATTTAACGTTAGGCGTGAGCCGTTATATATTTATATTTCGTTGAAACTGTTGTTTTCCTAGTTTATGCGTAGTAACTAGTTTTAAGATAATCTGTGTAATTCTGATAAATTGTTATAATAAAGGTCGCCTTGGAAGTGCAAAAAGACAATAAGTTACTGTAAATTTAGATATTATTTTTTTCTGCAGATGTATTTAAGGAGGAAAAAAATTACCTTGTTCTATTTGGGTGAATTAAATTTTGCATTTTTGGCCTGCAAGGACTAGTCTCATTGGCGTGACCCCCATTCAAACTGTTTTGTTTTTAGGTAGGGTTGTGAGCGTCTCTTCGTCCTCACGGGATATGCTTCCTTGTCCATGGTTGTAGTGAGGCAGGGTGGGAGGCAAGGGTGGCAGTAGTTCAGGTGACAAACATTTGAGTGCCTGATTCTGGTCCCAGGCCAGCCTCCCCTCCTGGAATTGCCCAGATCCGGTACTTATTGTGTATTACCCCATTGTAACCATGAATTCTGAGGTACCTAATTGATGACAGTGGTGGACAATACCTTGGTTTTGCGTTCATAATTGGTCTTAGTAGTTTGTATACCGCTACAGAAAAGTCGTACAGCTTCATAATATTAAATTCAATTCTTATTTGAATATAACTCACTCTTTCACTCTATTAGCCGTTTCTACAACAGTAACTTCAAACAAAATGGATGTGAAGAGTTTATAGCAAAATATAATTCAGCTTTATTACCAGTGGTTCAGATTGTTGAATAAAGGCAAGTAAATCTGAGATTGGAGTACCTTATCTTTCATCCACATAATATTCTTGACTGCATCAACTCCAGGATTGTCATAGTTTATTTTTATTCTTTGAATTTGAAGATTAATATGGTTTTTTTATTCAAAGCTCTGAAAAAAAATGAGAAAATGAAGTAATTATCGGTACACATTCAGTACCTTATCAGAATATTCTACTGTACTTATGTACTTAACACATACATATAACACATACATTATTAATCTGCAAATTAAAACTACTTTTCTAGCCTAATGGTAGTTTATTAGAATCTGCTTATCCAAATCTATAAAGCTTTTTAAGTAAAATTTCTCTATCAAAATTGTAGTCTTTATCAAACTGTACCATATTTCTTTAATCTTATGAAGCACCTATTGTATTTCATGTTACAACTCATTAAACATTTTTATTTATTAAAAAAAAAACTTATTAAAAATTTCTGGAAAGCCTTAATTAGCATCTCTGTAAATCCCCCAATGAAAAAAGCAAATATGCTAGGATCAAGCGCCACTGGGATCATAAATAGTAGTTTTCATCACTAGGAGCAAAAGTGGGTCTTTTTGGTGCGCAATCGTGTTTTAAAAACGAGGTGCAGCCGAGTTTTTAAAAACGATTAAGCATCAAAAAGACACTTTTGCTACGAGTGATGAACAAAGTTTTTTATCATGATGAGAAAGTAGACTTTTAATCGTTAAAAATATTAACTATAAAGTTGTATTTTCGAGGTTATATTTACAAAGTAAGTAATATGTAGTGTTTACATTTCTGTTATTTACAAACAATGCTCTTTATAACGTATGAATTTCAAAATTCTGCTCCTTAACATTAATAAATGTATACTAATATACTTAGCAAACAGCTGACTTTTCAGTACTAGGACCTAAAAAATTCTCCAGATGATTTTTCAAGTCCTAGGACAAAAAAGAATCGGTTTTGGTACTATTAAGAGAGCAAAAAACAGGTTGATTTCGTGCAGAATGATAAAAAAGTTTTTTTATCATTCTGCACGAAATCAGCCTGTTTTTTGTTCTCTCAATAGTACCAAAACCGATTCTTTTTTGTCCTAGGACTGAAAAATCATCTGGAGAATTTTTTAGGTCCTAGTACTGAAAAGTCAGCTGTTTGCTAACTATACTATTGTTAATTTATTAATGTTGAGGAACAGAACTTTGAAATTCAATTGTTATAAAGAGCATTGTTTGTAAATAACAGAAATGTAAACACTGCATATTACTTACTTTGTAAATATAACCTCAAAAACTTAATAGTTAATATTTTTAACGATCAAAAGTCTAATTTTGCATTATGATAAAAAACATTGTTCATCACTCGAAGCAAAAGTGTCTTTTTGATGCTTAATCCTTTTATAAAAACTCGGCTGCGCCTCGTTTTTAAAACATGATTGCGCACCAAAAAGACCCACTTTTGCTCCTAGTGATGAAAACTACTATTGCTAATTGACAAATTCACAACTAATCTATACATCATCACTAATAATGAGCAAATGGCAATCAAAAAGTTTTTTTTACAATCAATAGTGTATGCTGAATATAATTAAAATTGGTTCTATACAATTAAAAGTTGTGGTGGTTGCTGAGCAACTATAAAATCAATATAGAGAAAAAATTATTTGTATTTAAAAGCAGCATGGCATGCATACCTGTCACTCAAAAGAGCGGGTAACGTCTCCTGCTCCTCCTTAATGTTTTCTACATCACAAAAGCTTACTTCAGTTGAAGTTAATGGACCCCTCCTCAGTGCTTTGTTGGCCATAAGCTGTCAATCATCACAGTAGCTGGTTTAGTTGGCGTGGGAGTGTAGACTCGTACACTTCAACAGTTAAAAAAAATAGATTAGGCCTACTATCATCTTATAGAATCCTTTCTATATACCATTATGTAACTTAAATCTTGAATTTGACTTTTCTAATGTAATTCAACGATTTCAATGAATATTGTGGGATGGATTTAATATACTACTACTGACGGATGTCCACTAAGTACATATTATGATTTTAAAGCAAAGTATTGTAATAATAGTAGCACGAATTGTATATGAAATAAATTCCCAAATTTTATTCTTTAATTATTTAATGCAATCCTATGTTTGGGTTATGAAAAGACCCGCTTTTGCCCCCAAGATGGAGTTCTTTTTCATTGCTAGGGATGAGTACATCAAGTTCATCAAGTTTGGAGAAACATGGATCATGAAGAGGATTGGCCAGCATTTTGGCCACTGCAAAGCCTGGTCTTAAAGCTATTAGATTTCTTCTTTTTTGTGACCAATGTAATATTTTTATGGTGTTCTCCGAGAGATTCAGATAGAATGGAGTTTGGTCTTTAAAGTCGGTTATACTCCAAACATTTTATCACATAGTAATTTTCTTTTTTTTAATGCCACAGGGCCACAACTACTGTCACAAGCAGCTCAAAATCTTGAGAAAATCGGATTCCTTTTCATAAAATTGTTCTACAACCACACTAAATACAACCAGGTTAAATACAACCACTGCTTTTACCTACAATATTTTGCTTTAGTTTATTTCCAAATTTAATTTAATCATTTTACTTACAACATTTTTTGTCATTTTAAATTTTATGTTTTATGATTTGTAAAAAAATTTAGTTTAGTTTGCACCACAATCCAGTGAAAATTTTTTGCAAGATTACGTGTGACTGCTACTGGGACTGAAAAGGTGTATGTATTATTTTGATGCAGGAAAATGCTTCTCATATGTAATGTTTACAAAACCAATACAATAAAGATAATATATTTTTGTTTCTAACCAACACGAGTAATATACAATACCAGTATCTTCCTTTTTAAACGGTATCCTGTGATTAGATCTTTTTCCACTTTTAGATTTTGTTTCTGATCGAAGATGTCCTCTGGGTTTTCTCAGTGAAGGATTCAGTCTTTCTTTCACAGGACTTAATGGATTATTTAAGGTCCTCCTTTTAATTGGAAGCTCAGTTACTAATATCATATTGTCCTCTGAAATATAAAAAAGATTAATTTATAATAATTTCTGTTTATAGGAATAATGGTTATTACTCATTATTATTAGGCCTACTCTTTAACTATTGAAAATTTTTATATTGAAGTAGCTGTTACCCGGCTTGCTTTGCAATGCCAAACTGAGGATTTTTTCCCTTTCAGGTGAGCTCGTTCGCTGCGCTCACTCACCGCAAGTCTATAATATCTTCTATTTTTATTTACCAATTTTCCCTCATTACCTTAAATGAGAACAGCTGTTTATAAAATTGATTGGAAAGAAACGTTTTTTGCCATATGTTGTTCATAAACAACTCGGATCAAATATAAAAGAACCTAACATGGTACTTGTGTATGACTGGCCTGAAGCCCATACAATATAAACTAATGGCTTACAAACCTTGTCTATGAAATTTTCTATACATCTACTGAGTTTCATAGCAAATGGTCCAGTGGTTTCAGAGTCCATCGATCACAAATATATATATATATATATAAGTAGATAGTATCATGTTACTTCTAGGACACTTTTGGAGACAATCAAAAATCAAACAAATTTGACAGTTTTTTAATACAATTATGCAATATTTTTGCCATTTTTTGGCCAATTTTCAGCTTTTGTCAAATTGTCTTAAAAAATATGCAATTTTAATGACATTTTTAACAAATATGCCTAAATTTTCTACAAAATAAAATTTTTTTAAAAACAAATAAAATTATCACATTTTATAAGTATTTTTTCAATAAAATTAATAGTCGACTTTTCATAAGGTAATTTAAAATTTTAATAGTATTTTTTCAATAAAATTTGAATTTTTTTAAAACAAGTAAAATTAAGGTTTAGTATCAATAATATTGTAATAATTATTCAAATTTAACTAAAGCAGTTTCTTTATCATCAAAAGTCTTAATATCAGTGACAATTAAATGTAAATCTTTTTTATTTAATTCTTTAATTGATTTATCATCAATTACATTAGTAAATCTTTTTGGTAAATGTACTTTACATTTTTCTAATTCAACAATAATTGTATATCCATATTTATCTTTAATTCTTTCAAATTTTTCAATTTTATATTTTTTATTTAAATTTAAACTTTTTAATGGTTTATATTCTTTAAATCTTAATTCTCCAACATTATTAATTTCTTCTAGCAGATCCATTTATATAGGAAAAAATATCACAAACTTGTTTGTGATAGATATGTTAAAAAGTCATTATCATAATTAGGTTTTATACAAAAATCCATATTTAAGTATTTAAAAATCATAGGTAATAATTTTTTGTATGATATATTACTTTTCTTAAAACATAAATATTTATTAAAAAATAGTGTAATTTTTTCTTTATCTTCATTATTAAATTCAAAATCAATATTGTATATTTTGTTTAAAAATTGATAGTAAAATATCCAATTTGAACAATTCCTTTGTTTAAAAAATAATTTTATATTCTTAGGTGTTATTTCAAAATGATTGGAAATACATAAAATATATAATTCATTAATTAATTGTTGTGTTTTATATGGTTGAAAATGGTTAAATTCTCTTAAAATATGTTTAAGATGTTTATTCTTATTACTTTTTCTCTTAATCTTTTTTTCATAAATAATTCTTTTACATATATTACATCCTACACAATTTCCAATAATAGTAAAATTAGTTTGATTATGACATCTATAACACATATCCATTTATTTAAAAAAAATTATACATAAATGAATGAACTAATTCATTGTCACAAATGTAAGAAAAAACTAAAAATATTAATCCACAAATCGTTGAAATGAAAATTGGATTATATAGAATTGATACTAAATGTTCAATTTGTAAAACAAATAAAAGTAAAATTTTGAAAAAAGAAGTTAAACCTATAATTAAAAAAGAATTAACTAAAAATGAACAAATAATTGAAGCAAATGAAATTCATGCTCCAATTACAAAGAAATTTCTAAAAAGAAAAATAATTACATTAGGTATTGATGATTTATGGGCAGCAGATTTAATTATAATGAAAAATTATGAAAAAGAAAATGATGGTTATAAATATATGTTAAATGTGATAGATACTTTCTCAAAATATGTTTGGTCAAAACCATTAAAGAAAAAAAATGGAAAAACAGTTTCTAGAGCATTTGAAGAAATAATTAAGGATGCAATTAAAATTAATCATAAATCACCTAATCTTTTACATACAGATAAAGGATTAGAATTTATCAATAAAGAATTTAAAGAAATATTAAATAAATATAATATTAAATTGCATCATACAGAAAATGAAGAAAAATCAAGTATAATAGAAAGGTATAATAGAACACAAAATGAAAAAATGAAAATACAGTTTGAAATTAATAAAAATTATAGATGGATAAATATTTTACCAAAAATTGTTAAAGAATATAATAACTCATATCATTCAACAATTAAAATGAAACCAATTGAAGTAAATAAAAATAATGAAAAGGATTTATTAGATACTGTTTTTAAATATAAACCACCAAAAATAACAACCAAATCAAAATTTAAAATAAATGATAGAGTTAGAATTGGAAATAAAAAATCAACATTTTCTAATAAATATAAAAATAATTGGTCTAGAGAAATATTTATAATTTCTAAAATTAATAATACAAATCCAGTTACTTATAGTATAAAAGATGAAAATAATGAAGATATTATTGGAAATTTTTATGAATATGAATTGAAAAAAACCAATTTGTAAATTTTATTTTATATAAATGGAAAAGAAATGTTTAAGGTGTAAATTATATAAAGATATATCAAAATTTTATAAAGATAAAAATACTAAAGATGGGTTATATTATTATTGTAAAGAATGTAAGGATTTGTATTATAAAAAATTATATGATAATATTAAAGTTATTGAATTAAATGAAAAACAATGTCATAAATGTAAAGAAATTAAAGATATTTCAAATTTTAATAATTATCATTATAGTAAAGATAGAAAAAATGCAATTTGTGTACAATCTATTAGAGAAATGTTTTTAAAACCACAATTTTGTGAATGTGGAAGAAATATTAAATGGACTAATAATTATTTAAGACATTTAGAAACTAAAATTCATGACAAAAATATAACAAAACTAGAAAATTTAAAAATATGATAAAAATAATAATTTTACTTGTTTTAAAAAAGTTTAAATTTTATTGAAAAAATACTATAGAAAACTTAAATTGACTTATGAAAATACAACTATTAATTTTATTGAAAAAATACTCTAGAAAATTTAAATTAACTTGTGAAAAGTTGACTATTGATTTTATTGAAAAAATACTCTAGAAAACTTAAATTAACTTGTGAAAAGTTGACTATTGATTGAAAAAATACAATTTAAACTATAAATTACCTAGAAAAAAGTGGAAAAACTTCTCATATTTTTAAGAGTTTTATTTCTAAGTAAAAATTATTTCTAATAAATGGAACGAACAAATAAAAATATTAATTGTCCTTACTGTAATAAAAATATATTATATAAAAATTATGATAGACATTATAATTCAACTAAACATTTATTAAATAAACAAAAATATGATAATAAAATATTTGAATTAAAACATTGGTGTAAAAATAATAATATATATAATTATAAAAATAAAACTTTAGATGAATTAACAAATATTAAAGAAACATTTGATCTTACAAATTATTCATTATTTAATATAGAAAAATTAAATGAAATTGCAAAAAAATTATCTGTCAGAAATTATGAAAATTTATCTAGAGATGAACTAATTAAAAGATTAAACAAAATTAAAGAAAATCCAAATAATTTAGAATATAGATCATTAAAATATATTCAAAATTTAGCAATTAAAAATAGTATTAAAATTGTTAATAAAACTAGAAGAGAATTAATTGGATTATTAAATGATTATTTTAAAAATAGACCAATTCCAAAAGAAAATATAATAAATATTCAAGAAGCTTCATCATTAAAAGGATATTTTCAAGATTATATTTTAACAAATTCAGATGATGATTTAGATATTAATGATTATTTAGAAACTCAAAGAAATGAAATAAAAAAATTGATAGAAAAACAAAAATTTAAAAATATTAAAGGACAAATGGCTTTAGAATGTGAATATGAAAGAAAATTAATAAATGGTGAAATTCAAAATAGTAATATGTATTTTTGCATAAAAAGTTCAGATATTTTAAATATAGATGATTTTATTGATGATCAATTTAAGAAATTAATAGTTAGAGAACAACTAAATCAACCATCAAAAGGCTCTGGTTGGTCATTAAAAAGATGTGTTGAACTAAATCTAAAATTATCTAAAAATAATTCATTAAATGCTGGATCATATATAGAATTACCAAATGAAATTAAGAATAAAAAATGTTGTGTAAATTTTAAAAATAAAGATGAATATTGTTTTATTTATGCAATTAGATGTGCTATTGATAAACCAAACGAACATGCTGAAAGAGTTAAACAATATCAAAAATATATAAATGATGATATTTTTAAAGGTTTTGATTATCCAATATCATTGAAAGATATTAAATTATTTGAAAAAAGATCATTTGATTCTAAATATAACTATCCATCAATGTCAATAAATATTTATAGAATTGATGAAGATGAAAAAATAGTGCCATTACAAAAATCTGAACATTATAATTCAAAACTAGAAATTGATTTATTATATTATAAAATTGGTAATAATTCTCATTATATATTGATTACTGATTTAAGTAAGTTAGTATCTAAGCAATTAACACAAAAAAATAAAAATAAAAAATATATTTGTAGAAGATGTTTGACTCATTTCTACAAAAATAAAGACTTGAATAATCATTTAGAGATATGTAAATCATTAGAACCTTGTAGACCTTTAATGCCATTTAAAGGTCAAACTGTAAGTTTTAAAAATTATTATAAAAAGTTTGAACATCCATATGTAATTTATATGGATTTTGAAAGTATATTAGAAAAGATTGATAATTGTAAAAATAATCCAAATTGCTCATATACAAATAAAATTCAAAAACATAAACCATATGGATTTACAATCTATTTAGTATCTAGAGTAACTAATAAAATGTATAAACCTATTTGTTATAGAGCAAAAAATGAAGAGGAATTAATAAATGTACCAAATAAATTATTTGAATATTTAGATGAAATTTCAAAATATATAGCTAAAAAATATAATTCAAAAAATAAAAAGCCTATGAATTTAACTAATGAAGAAGAAATTAATTATCAGAAAACAAATATTTGTCATATTTGTGAAAATAGTGGTTTTGATAATGATAAAAGAATAAAAGTAAGAGATCATTGTCATTTAACAGGAAAATTTAGAGGTGCTGCACATTTAAATTGTAATTTAAATCTAAAATTCCCTCAAAATATTCCTATATTCTGTCATAATAGTTCAAATTATGATACACATTTGTTTATAAAAGAATTAGCTAAAAAATATGGTAAAATTGATTTGTTAGCCAATACAGATGAAAAATATATAAACTATTCAGTAAATTCTGGTTATGGTTATGAATTTGAAGGTGATAAACCTAGAAAATTTATAAAATTCTCATTTGTAGATACATTTAGATTTATGGCTACATCAATTGAAAAATTAGCTAAAAATCTTAAAGAATTTAAGCATATAAATAAATTTATAAAAGAAAATGATATAATTGAATATGATAATGATACTTTAAAAATATTAACTTCTAAAGGTGTATTTCCATATGAATTTATTGATAATGTTGAAAAATTAAACTATGATAAAATATTAGAAAAATATCAATTTTATAGTTGTTTAACAAATGAAAATATAAGTGATGATGATTATAAACATTATATAAAAGTTTGGAATAAACTAAAAGTAAAAACATTAGGTAATTATTCAGATTTATATAATATTCAAGATGTTCTTTTATTAGCTGATATATTTGAAAATTTTAGATCTGTTTGTTTGAAAAATTATCAATTAGATCCAGCACATTATCTAACATCTCCATCATTAGCTTGGGATTCTATGTTAAAATTAACAAAAATTAAACTAGAATTAATAAGTGATTATAATATGTATTTAATGATTGAAAAAGGTATTAGAGGTGGTATTTCACAATGTATAACTAGATATTGTAAAGCAAACAATAAATATACAAAAAATTATGGTAAAACAAAACCTGAAAATTATATGTTATATATAGATGCAAATAATCTATATGGATGGGCTTTAAGTCAAAAATTACCTTATAAAGATATAACATGGATGAATCCTAATACATATACATTAAATGAATGGGAAGAAACAATATTAGAATTAGATGAAAATGCTGAATATGGATATATATTAGATGTTGATTTAGAATATCCTATTGAATTACATGATGACCATAAAGATTTACCATTAGCACCTGAACATTATAATAAGCTTTGCACAACATTATTTGATAAAAAAGATTATGTTATTCATTCAAGAAACTTAAAATATTATCTACAAAAAGGATTAAAATTAAAGAAAGTTAATAGAGTTATAGCATTTGATCAAGATGATTATATGAAAAAATATATTGAATTAAATACCAAATTAAGATCCAAATCAACATTAGATTTTGAAAAAGACTTTTTTAAATTGATGAATAATAGTGTTTTTGGAAAAACTATGGAAAATGTTAGAAATAGATGTTATATTAAATTAGGTGATGAAAAGTTTTCATTAAAACAAGCAAAAAAAACCTAATTTTAAAACATTTAGTATATTTGATAAAGACTGTATTGCTTCACATATGATAAAAGAAAAGGTTAAGTTTGATAAACCAATTTATATAGGATTTTCAGTACTTGATTTATCAAAATTACATATGTATCAATTTTATTATGAAAAATTAAAGAAGTTTGATCCAAATATAAGGTTATTATATATGGATACAGACAGTTATTTTATAGAATTTAAAAAGGATCCATATAAAATTATTAAAGAAAATATTAATGAATTTGATACAAGTGATTATAAGAAAGAACATGAATGCTATAGTGAAAAGAATAAAAAAATAATTGGTAAATTTAAAGATGAGTTAAATGGTGAAATATTAGAAGAATATTGTGGTTTAAGATCAAAATTATATAGTTATGAATTTAATAATAAAAATCCTGTAAAATGTAAAGGAATCAAGAAAAGTGTTGTTGATAAAACATTACATATGGATGATTTTAAGAAATGTTTATTTGATGATCAAGAACAATATAGAGAAATGACTTGTATTAGAAGTTTTAAACATGAACTATATACAATTACAATAAATAAATTAGCTTTAAGTAATAGAGATGACAAAAGATTTATTTGTGAAAATAAAATTGATACATTACCTTGGGGATATAAAAATAATTATAAATAAATGGAAATTTTAATTGTTCCAAAAGAATTAATAAATAATGATTTTGATATAAAATTATATCTATTTAAAACTAAAATATCAAATAAATTTTTAATATATCTTTTTAAATATAAAAATTATTTTGTATATCATTATAAGTTTAATTTTATAATAGAACCATTTATAAATATAATAAAAAATTATGTTAAAGAAAGTTTTAAAGAAAATGATCAAAATTATATTAATAATTTATAACCATATGATATTGCATTTATACTATAATTTATGTATATTTTTAAATATTTTCTTAAAATAGCATATTACCCCTAATTTTTATATTTTAATATATTTTCTTTAATAAATTTAAATATATTTAATAATTTATTGAATATCTAACCTAAAAATATCTATAAATTTTACTTTATTATCATTATAAGTATGACCCGTCTTTAAGACGGGTCTCAAATTTGTATATAATTTATTATATTTATGAATATTTTTGAATGTTTAAGAAAAGTAACGTTTTGTTACCCTTAAGTTTTTATTGTATAATAAGGTTACCTCCTTTAAAAATTTTTAAAATAAATATTATAATTTATATAGGACCCATTTTGGGTCCTTCCTAATTTTAATAAGTTTTGTATGTTTTTCATTATATGATAGGAGGACAAATTGTCCCCTCTAAAAATATCTATAAATTTTAATCTATCCTTATTGTTTTCTACTTTTTTTATTTTAAAATTAATAAATATAAACCAGATTCATTAATAAACATTGTTTTAATATCTATTTTATTGACGCCCTGTTTTAGGGCATCTGAAAAACATGTTTGTACATCAATTTCTAGGGTGTCATAATTTGTGACACCTATAATTTTTATGTAAATTAATTTATCATTATTATGTAAATGTAACTGTTGGTTACACTTGATATATTTTAAGTTTTATATATTTTTCTTTTACATTATCAATTAAAACTTTTTTAGAATTTTTATATTTTAAAATATAACAAATATCTTTTCTTTTAAACCAAGGTTTATTTTGTTTATTAAATACAATTAATTTATTATTAAATATAAAATTATTGTTAATTAAATAAATTATTGTTTTTATTATTTATGTAGATAAATTTTATATTACAAATTTTGTTTTAATCTTAAATATACAATACTTTTAATATTTTCATTATTTATTTGATTTCCATCACTATCTTGAATAGATATTACAATATTTTGAATTTTATTTATATTTTTTAAAGGAATATAATCAATTTCATTTGGTTTTTCACTAATTTTTGATCCATATTCAACATTTGGATAAAATGAATATAGAATTTCTGATTCTTTATGTAAATGTGAATGATCTTTATGATTTTCAAAACTAGGATCAACTAAATTACAATGTATTTCAATAACATCAAAAGGTCTAATTTTTGGTAGTTTTATTCCTTTTGTTAATACATTTGGTTCAATCATTTTATCATCTAATCCTAATAAATCAATTATAATTGTTGTTACTATAATTTTAACAGGAGATTTTATTATAATATATGGTCCATCATTTTTCAGTATAAAATCATTTTCATCAAATTTATTAATTTTCTTTTTAAATTCTTTTAAACTATTAATAAAAATATTTTTTATTTCTTCAATTGTATAATTTCCTTTATTTATATCAAAATATTGATCTATAATTTTATCATCTTCATCTTTAATAGAATATCCATAACAGTTTTTATAATCATTTGGTATATTTGATATAAAATTATCTGAATAAAATCCACTTAAACCAATACTATATTTTCCATCTAAATGTATTGGATGTTCTAATCTTAATTCTAGTTTGGATGAATGACCAATTATTTTAAATAATTTCATCTTATTTAAATGGAGAAATTTTTAGAAAACAAAGATAATATAAAATTAGAATCATATGATAAAAATAATAAAAATGATCAACCTATTAGATTATTAATTATAGGAACAAGTGGATCTGGTAAAACTACATTATTATTAAATTTTATTTACAAAAGATTAATTCCATATTCAAATTTATATATTTTTAGTAAATCATTAGAACAACCATCTTATAAATTATTACAAAAAAGATTTAAAAATATAGAATCAAATATCAATAAACAAATTTCTTATTTTTCATGTGATGATATGATTCCACTAAATAAATGTAAACCAAATTCATTAGTAGTTTTTGATGATTGTATTTTAGAAAAACAAGATAAAATTAAAGAATATTTTATAATGGGTAGACATAAAAATATATCATGTATTTATTTATCACAATGTTATTCAAAAGTTGATATGCAATTAATTAGAAATAATTTAAATATGTTATGCATCTTTAAACAAAATGAACATTATATGAAAAAAATATATAATAATTTTGTTGGATCAGATATGAAATTTGATAAATTTAAAACTATTTGTAATGATTGTTGGAAAGAAGACTATGGATTTTTAACTATTAATTTATTGAAAAAATCAAATGATGGAAAATATATGAAAAATTTTTCTGATATTAAATAATGATAATGGCTTGTTGTATGTTTGATTCAATAATTGATAGAATATTTATTTTATTAGTATTATTTATTTCATTAGTATTTATATATTTAATGAAAATTACAGAAATAAAGTAAAATAAATTGTGTTTAACATAATTAGTGTTTATGTTAACATGATTTGTGTTTGTGTTAACATGATTTGTGTTTTGTGTTAACATGATTTGTGTTTTGTGTTAACATGATTTGTTTTTATGTTAACATAATTTGTGTTTGTGTTAACATAATTTGTGTTTTGTGTTAATATGATTTGTGTTTATGTTAACATGATTTGTGTTTATGTTAACATGATTTGTTTTGAACCTAAATTTTTCTTTGTAATAAATGGATAAAATATCTGTTAATGAAGCTAAAAAATTAGATGATATTGAGAAAAAATTAATAAAAGAATTTAAAAATCAAATTAAAATTGAAGATAATTATGAAAAAATTAAACAAAAAGCATATGAACCTATAACATCAGCAATTGGTAAAGTTGAAAATAAAATTGGTGAAGTCTTAAATGAAAATAAAAACCTTATGGAATTGGTACCTATTGTTAATAATTTTGCCAATATATCAATACCAGAAACTGAAGAACTAAATTTACCTTCAAGTACTCCATTTAGACCAATCAGACAACCAATAATTCAAGAAGAATCGACATTTATTGACCCAAATTTAATTTCACCTCAAACATTAGATAAAATTATTGGTCCATTAGCACAAAAATATTTACCAAGAACAAAAGATGATAAATTTGGTTTATATTGGAATAAACATAAAAAATCATTTATGATTGGTGATAAAATAACTGTAATTGATAATGATGATTTAATAATTGATGATAAAAAATATAATGGAACACATGGATTATGGAGCTTGTTAACTTATGAAAAGAAACCAGATAATAATTTATATACACGAGATGATTTAAATAATTATTCAAAAATTTTATGGGAAACTAATTCAATTTATAAAAATAATGATCCAAATAGTAAGAAACCAAATCTAGTAAAGGTGATAAATATATTAATTTAATTAAACATATTTGGGAATTAAAATATGAAATTGAAGGTTCAGGAATCAGACAATATACAGAAAATAAAATTGAATATAGATTTATAGATGATTTAAATAAATAGATAATATTATTAATTGTATATATGCACAAGAAAAAGCTGGCAATAATAATTTTTAAATGAAAAGAAAGCAATTAAAGACTTTATATCAAATAAATTAGATGAATTAATTGAAAAACCTGAAGGAATTAAGTATTTAAAAAGAATTTTGGCAAATATTTCATCACCATTATTAAAAGATGGATCAGGTATTTTAAATAATGTTATAAATAATTTACCTTTTGAATTACATGTACCTGGTTATCAATATCTAGGGCCTGGAACTAAATTAAATAAAAGAGTAAAAAGAGGTGATCCTGGAATAAATGATTTAGATAAAGCTGCTAAAGAACATGATTTATTTTATAGAGATCATAAAGATACAAAATCTAGAAATGAAATAGCTGATAAAATTTTACAAGATAAAGCATGGGATATAGTAACATCAAATGATCATAGAATTGGTGAAAGATTAATTGCATTACCAACATCAGGTGCTATGTGGATGAAAAGAAAATTTGGTATGGGTTTAGAAGTAGGATTAAAATTTTAATAAAATTAATTATATTAATCTATGTTATAAAAAACTATAAATTTTTTTCTTAATAAATGGAAAAAACAAATATAAACTTGACAGATAATCAAAAATCAAAAATAAAATTAGCATTAAAAATAAAAAATCAGTTATAATTCAATTTAATATTGATCAATTTAATGAAAATGGAAAAGATATTATATTATTATCTAAAAGACAAATTAATAAACTAAATAAACATAAAAAATTAAATAAAGGATTAAGATTTGAATTTTCATATAATCAATTAAAAGAAATAAAAAATGGTGGATTACTAAAAGAAATTTTAGATTTTGCTGATAATATACCTATAGTTAAAAATTATACACCAATGTTAGAAAGGGAGCAAAAGTAGTAAAAGAATCTATAATTCCTAAATTTAGAAATTTTGTTGATTGGTTAGATCATGAATTAAAAAATGTAGAAGGATCTGGTTTAGATAAAAAAACATTAAAATATATGAAACAAAATTATAAAAAAATTTTGAACCACTAACATTAGGTGAATTAGAAAAATTGTGTAAAAATATAAAATATTTTAGAGGTGTATTTATGAGAGATATATTACCTAATAAAGTTAATAAATTTGAATGTGGAATTATAAATTTAGATTCATTTGATGGAAATGGAACTCATTGGGTTTGAATTTGAAGAAATTAGAAAAAGAACTAAAATTTCTATTTGATGGAGTCAATGAATCCATAAAAGAATTAAATGCTGAAATAATACTAATTAAAGATGATATAGATAAATTACAATAATTATTTTATATAAATGGAGTTGATTTATTGTCTTAAATGTAAACAAAAAACTAATTCTAAAGATATTCAGATAATAAAATTGAAAAATATAAATGTAATTAAATCAAAATGTTGTATTTGTAATTCAAAGAAAAGTTGTTTTACAAATTTTCTCCCTAATAAATGGCTCTATACAGTTCATTTGATTTATTCATTATCAGAAACCAAAATCAATTAAACAAAGATAATTGGGATGATATTTCTGAAAAATATGAGTTGAGTATTAATATGATGAGATTGTTTCAAAATAAATTAAATTGGCAAAAAATTGCTCAACATCAAAATTTAACTATAGATTTTATTACTGAATTCATAAATTATCAATTAAAAGATTATATTGATTTGATTTGTAAATATCAAGATTTAACTGAATATTTCATTCATGATTATGCATTTACATTAAATTGGGAATTAATTTTAGAACATCAAAAAATATCAGCAAAATTTATACTTGATCATGCTACTGAAATTGAATATTTTAAAAGTAAAAATGAAATTGATACATAAAAATTATAAAATTTGACATCATAAAATTATAAAATTTTACTTGTTTTAAAAAAGCTTTTGATTTAAAAAATTTATCCTTAATAAATGGCTGATTACAAAAAATATGTAAATGATATTGAAAGAGCTGAATACAAAAATTTCTATCCATTATCTAAATTACATTTAAATGAACCTAATAAAAAAACTGAATTTAATATAGATTTTGGAGATGGATTTTGTACTTCTAAATTTCAATTTTATATATCTGGTAAATTGACTAAATCTGATGGAAATGCATATGATAATGGTGCTAATATAAAATTAATTGATAATTTTGTTCCATTTTTATTTTCAAAAATTGAAGTTAGAAAACATAATAAATTGATTGATGAAATTGAATATCCTGGTCTATTAAGTACAATTAAAGGTACTATAACTTATTCAAAATCAGAAATAAATCAGATAACTAATGGTTTTGAATCAAATTTTAAAAATAAATTTGAAGCAATTGGTAATTTATCTCATTTTGGATTAGGATTTTTTGAAAATGTAAATATTCCAATATACAAAGGAGGTTTTAATATAACATTTATTAGATCAGAAGATAATGATGCAATTTTTAGATGGAAAACTAAAAAGGCTGATGGATCTTATGATAATGCTACATTACCAACTGAAGGTAAAATAACAATTGATGAATTTTTTATTAGAGTTCCTATAATTGAATACAAAACAACAAGTAAAATTCAATTAATTAATGAACTAAGCAAATTTGAAAAAGTAAATTTTCATTTTAACCATTGGCAATGCATTGAACAAAAAAATATTACAGGAAAGAATTTAAGTTTTGATATAACAAATATCTATAGAAATATTTATAATCCAAAATTTATTATAATTGGATTTCAAAAATCAAGAACAAATGATCAGTTATTTGATACTTCTAAATTTGATAGTATGTATGTAAAAAATATAAGAGTAAAACTAAATGGTCATTATTACCCTGATGAATTGGAAAATTTTGATATAAACAATGAAAAATTTAGAATTATGTATGAAATGTATCAAGATTACAAAAAAGTTTATTATATTAGTAGTAAAATGTATTATAGTCCAACAGAATTTCTAGATAATAGACCAATTTATGTAATTGATACTACAAAAAATCCAACAAATATTTCAAGTTCAAAAAATGATATTATTATTAATGCAGATTTTGATTATGATATAGTAGCTACTAGTAAAACAAATTGTTATATTATTATTGTATCTGAAAAATTACTTGAATATAATATAATCAAAAATGATATTACTGAAATTAATTAGAATGAATTTATTACTATTTTAGTCAAATTTATTGAAAAAATACTACTAAAATTTTAAATTACCTTATGAAAAGTCGACTATTAATTTTATTTAAAAAATACTTATAAAATGTGATAATTTTACTTGTTTTAAAAAAATTTTATTTTGTAGAAAATTTAGGCATATTTGTTAAAAATTTCATTAAAATTGCATATTTTTTAAGACAATTTGACAAAAGCTGAAAATTGGCCAAAAAATGGCAAAAATATTGCATAATTGTATTAAAAAACTGTGAAATTTGTTTGATTTTTGATTGTCTCCAAAGTGTCCTAGAAGTAACATGATACTATCTACTTATATATATATATACATGTATTCTTAAACATCCTCTTTTACATATATAAATATAATTGAACCTCTGGAACACATTAAAAAAAAATTATATATTTGTAAGAATCTGTGGATGGAGTTACTACACAACACTTTACATTGCTCTATTTTCCAACAATCATAATTATTCTAATCTTAAGGATTAATTAATCTAAGTATTAAATACTGTGAAATGATGACTATCTTTTTGTCCCACTCTGTATTTATTTGATATTATATAATATATTTATACGTTCGCTAACACAAGGTATTCAGGTATAATATTAAAAAAAAATTCATAACCGCCGCTGCAATTTTGCGGCGGGTGAGTTCTGCTCAGAGCCCACAGCCGCAGCTCTGCGACTGTGGGCTCATTAAAATAGACTGCCGCCGCAGATCTTTGGCGATGGTTCCATGCTACTAAAAACTAAATTTCTTTGGTACGGTCTAGTTTAAATGTTAGATAGCTTAGGGACGGTCTACGGGATTGTCCGCCGCATGTGTGCGGCGCTTGGTCTGTGGCTAGGACGATCACTGATGTCACTGGCCAGTTGCTGGCCAGTTGGCATCACTTTTAGACAGATTTCTATTGATTCTATTCATAGTTTGTGGTGTAAGTCACAGCCACTAGGGCCAGTCTACAGGGAAGTCCATGATTTTGTTGGTGGGCTGAGAGAGTGGCCTGACTGCCGCATATATGTGGCGGCTGGTAGCAAACGTGTTAATTTATTAAATTGTTGTTTTGGTGCTATGCAACACTGTTAGCAATATATTAAACAAAGTTAACTCCTTTGAGGTTATTTTAAGCACTTAAATGACTATTGCAGGTACTACAGGGCTTTTTTCAGATATCATTGGATGCTCTAAAAACATTTAGAATTACCTTTCAGTATACAAATAACCTCACTTAGGGTCGAATTCTTAATATTTGAATCAAATTGAATTATTATAAAGGCAGCTCTGACTTGGGGCTTTGGTAGGTAAGACACTATAGGTAGGCACTATGTCACTATAAGGCCTATTTAAGCTACGCGAAAAACCAAAGTCATCTTAGCAAAAATGACAAAGTGTGTAAGTAAGCCTCCAAAAAGTTTTTATCAAGAGTTGTTACAGAAAACTAAAATTTCTTTGTTATATAATAAATTAATTATTTTATCAATATAGAAACTAAATTGCTTGATTTTGAGCAAAATGAACACTAGTATCTAATAAAAAGATTAGCATCAAACTTAGACAGTAAACTTTTGAAAAGTGTTTCATTTTATTTTCATTGATGACTTCATTTTTATTTTGGGGTAATTACCCTTATTTATCTTATGGATGAACAGGGGTGTCATGGTGCCGGAACGCGCCGGAACGCCGTTCCGGCACTGGTTTTGGCCAGAAGTGGAGATTTAATAATTTTTTTTATAACAAATTTAATTGTAAATAAAGAAATATTTTCCAAGCAAACAAGATAACAAGCTAACTAACGATAGATATATCATTCACCGACTGCCGAGTCCACGGATAGGAATACAGTTTACAATTTGTGGTCCAACAACACCAATCATGTTTTCTTTGGTAACAGCGCTCCTAGTGGCTGATCAAGTACATTAGCTCTTATTTGATAACAACTACATCAAACTACAGTGATATGAATGCTTGCCACCTGAGACGCTATCGTCAGTATGGACAGTTGTTTGATGAGAAGAGAAGTGACGAGAACTGTATCGAATGCTGACTGAAAATGTCATAACCTCTAAAGTGGCCTGATTATAGCTGAATGCATTCGGGAAATAATACACGATCGCTTTGCGCAGAGTAAGACCATCCAAAAGCTGTTTGTTCATATGAATTTATATAAATCATTGTTCATATGAAAAACTAGAAACATTCTAAATCTTTCAATTTGTTTACAACACCCACATTTTGGCTTTTTAAATATGGGCAATGTTTTCAAAATAAATATATTGTACTTTATTACATATTTGTCTTCCAGAGGTTTAATTGTTGTATAAACATACTTTGTGGCGTTTACTCTCTCATTGTACTTTGCCTATTCTTGTTGGATTGTTTATTACGCTTGCTCTGTGTCTAGTCATGCACACACTAGCCTATTATTACATCGCGTCTTTGTTTAAAGATGATTGCCCTGGAAATTTTATGAAATAAGTATAGGATCTAAATAGTTAACCAAATGTAGAGCACAAATAGTTTAGTTGTAAATAAATAATTAATTGTAATCATGAGTGATTATAACACTGGCGATCCCGCTTCAATGATGGCATCATTCTGCCGCTTCTACAACAGCCGTACCTACGCCTGCCAAAAATAGTTTTAGAGTTCGGCTTTGAATTTCTTTTCAATTAAGATAAAAGTTAGCAGACAGCATAAAAAATAAACTAAAAACCTCGTCAAAAAGTAAAAACACTAAATTGGACAATTTAACATCATATCCTAAACAATTCTGTAAGTATAGTTTGGGGGGGGGGGGGGGATAACGGGGCGTTGGGACGCCCTACCTCAAATCTGGGCCAGGTGTACCGTTCCGCCACTGAGAAAATTGCCATGACACCACTGTGGATGAATATTATGGGGTAGCACATTCTCTATGCATATTAAATGTGTTTTTACACTCCAAAAGAGAGCTGTTATAATTAATTGCTGATGTCGATCAAAAAACTTCTTGTAAAGAATTGCTTACAAAATATAATCTACTCACAGTCTATGGGTATAAAAGGTACTATTTATTATAAAAGCTACCAGGACCTTGGAACTAGCCTACACATGTGTCGCACAGTTAACATGTTATTTTTTGTACCGATACTATTTATTTTTTATCTTTACTAAAATCGTTTTACTGAGATCCGTTTAGAGAAAGGATTAACTTCATTTTTATTAACTCTGTATAATTGGTTAATTTTCTGAAACAAATACCTGTTAAAGGGTATTGAAAAGAAGATAAAATACAAGTAAGTAGTAAAAGTTACCATTGCAATATTTCATGTCTTGTATTCCAATCATTTTTTGGACTTGGCATACAAATTGTTGCAACTGACACTTAGAGGCATATAGCTTTCCATCGTCTCCACAAACCATTTCCTGCAATCAGTTAACAAATTAAAATAGATTGATTTGAAATAAAAACATCAGTTCTAAAAAAATCAGTCTCTTTCGCTCACTGGAAATTTATGTACTCAATAAATATTTCATTTTACATTCAAAGGTAAATTTAATTTTTTATAAAACTCTTTAGCGTAAAAACTAGTGAAATGCACTACTATAACATAGTTTTGTTAAACTTATTGGTTGGCTAGTAAATGGTATTTTTTCACTTTATTAGTATGTTAATTTTTATCACTAATTTACTGTTGGGTCAGTAAATCTTATATAAAAATTTTACTGTTAATTGTATAAAATAAAATTAAGCAGACCTGGACAGGTCTCCTAGATTTATTTATTTGCAATACAATTTTAAAAATTTATTTGTAATGTATTGAAGAGAATTTTCCAACCAACATTTTTACATGCCATTGTAAATCAAATTAAATGATAACCATACCGGCAGATCCTCTTGTGGACATGTTTGGCTACACGTACACTGAGGGCCGTCAGGAGTTTCTTCGCAAACAGCCCCGAAGTAACAACTCACATCTTCACACATAGATGGTGAACCACTTTCAGCTTCTATATGAAACAAATAAGACGTATAAAAATCATTATGTCATTCTGGAACTCATCCTGGTGATTAGAATTTTTGCTGTTTTGCAATTATTTTTATATGTTTCTGAATGATTGAAAGTAAAAAATTGTGATTCTTGAGGACATAAATAGTATCACACGTGCAAATAGTAATTACATGTGCCAGTAGTTGAATGCAAGCTTTAATATAGTTGTTTTCTCCATATTAAGGAATCATGTAAATTGTGAGGGGTAAAAGTTCGCAATTAAAACTAAGTTTATAATATTATGTTTTGCTTTTGTATTTACCTCTACAGTTTTTATTGTTTAAGTCACTATGAAATTTTATTATGAAAATCTTATTCAACATGGTAGCTAACCATTACTTTTCAAATATTAATTTCACAAATTTTACTCAGAAAACAGGTACCGGTAACGTAGAGTTGGTTTGAGAGTAACAAATAATGAAGGAATAATGGCTTCAAATGTGATCAATTGCTTGCTTTGTTTTGACATCTTACAACTTTGATGACACTTTGGTCAGTGTGACAAGCCACTCTGTTATGATGTTAATTTACACAACATGTGGTGATACCTGTAGTGCAGCCGTCAGCAGTCAACACCAGTTGGTCGTCCACGCAAGTGTCACACTTGTGTCCCTGGACGCCGGGCTTGCACACACATCGGCCAGTCATCTGCTCACAGTCCTCCCTCACCGAGCCTAGCGGCGAGCAGTCGCACACTACACACCGACAAATATGTTACCAACTTCATACAAGTAGGGAAGTTCAGAGGATCTGAGTCTGCCTCTCCCTCTTTTACTGTCATGTTTGCACACATTTCCATTTCATTTCGACTCAAGCAAATATATTTCACTATTTGATATAATAAATTATATGACCTACATTAGTTGATTTATTTGAGCTAAGCAAAGATATTCCTAATTTCTAAGACCTATTAGATGCAGCCCAGATGGCTTTGAATTTTCCAATATTTAGGTAATAAATCAGTAGGCGGACATATTAGTCTTAGTTAAGGTAGGCAATCCAAAATATTTAGTACTTTTGAGGTTTCTAAGAGCTAATTTGTTCTACGAGTCATAAAATCTCTGACAGGCAAGAGAAACTAATCAGACAAATTCAGAAAAATAAGTCCATCTTCTTTATTATACAGTTTGTTTCTAGATACGAGTACAAACTCATCAACAAAAGCCATGGACATTTACAGTTTTCATACATATTTTAATAAATAAATAATGCAATGAAATGGTTTGAGAATGAATAAAAAGTTACTTAGGAGCGCTTTCCCAAAGTAGTTTAAGCGTAAACTTAGTTTAAACAAAATTTGACCATATGTTTATTATTGATTAAAACGTATGGGATTTAGTATTGATTAACGTGTTTGGGGAAAGCGACCCTTAATCAGCCATTTGACAAATAAACTTTCTCACTTATTAATAAATTAAATAGTAAAAATAAGTGAATTGAAGTTAGTAATTTAATCATCTTTGTCTCTTACACACACTGATTAAAATTAATCATATTTGAGACACACTTCACCTAATAAGTTTGGGGTTTTAACAATTATTTTTTGTAGATGTGGAGCATACAAAAAGGAGTTAGATTTAATAAATGTTTAAAAATTATATTTACAAGAAGTGCGGTTTCTACGAAGCGACATAACACTACGTTATAACAGTGTGAACTGTCGTTTTACTCACACAGACAACCCTGGTAGCCGCTGCTGATCTTGGGCAGGCCCCAGTAGCCGGGGAGACAACGGTCACACTTGAGGCCTCCAACACCAGGTTTGCATTGGCACTGCTCCGAGTCACCCACACACGCCTCCGAGTATGAACCTACACGCCAATATTAGTATTTATATTAATTTTTTAATAGCATATTCTTATTGGAATGTTCGATGGTTGAATATTGACTAGATACACAACGTACATTAACCTCTCATAAAATATCTGAGTTTGAAACTAGACAGTTATATAATGGTAATTTTTTTGTGGTGTTAATTAACTACAATTACACATTATAAGTTAATCAGTTCTACCAATTTTCTTGATCTGAGTTTTGCTAGAATGAAGGTTTTGTTTTAAGTTGTGATGATGTGTTTTTTAAATCCAGCTAAAAATTGTACATATTGATTTCAGTGCCTCTGGAAGCTTCGAATGGATTTCAGTGGATTTCAGTGCGTACAAGAAGCTCCATTTTTTTTGTCAAATAGATTGATGTAATGATTAATCCTTTATTGATGCTTTAATCCACATATTATATAGTTATAATGTAGTCTTTGAAACCCTCACTACATTGACATGGTTTCACATTACATCATTTTTTGTATTATTCCAAGGATTCAACTGTTTTGTTGTGAGAATTAACATGAACAACTTAAACATAGAGTATTTATACATGCTTTGTATTTAACTTAAACACTGCTTTGAAGAAAAAAATTCTTTTAGACAAAATATTTATTTAAAATAGCTCAAACCGTTTATCATCATCAATTAAGAGACTGACAGCATGTTTCATATTACATGCTCAGTGAGTACTCTTTGAAACTAAAGTATAAAACTGTTCCATTATAAGCTTCACATGGCGTACCAATTTTATTGCATCCACACAGAGAAGGACAGCCGAGATGGTCAGGTCCTTGAGCTGGTGTTTTCTTATCAGGACAACATCCATACCAGGAGTCCTGGCAACTTTTGAGATACACTCCAGCCTCTAAAACAATCACTGTAATATATTTTCTCCTTTGATAATGAAAAATTTCGGTTTTTATTTTGTCACTACTATACAATTGCATCTGTGGCTTGAACTCACCCCACGCACAGGTCTTTGACCCATGTGAGGTTTATTAAATGTTATATTTTTAATGCTGCATTGTGTATCAATTTATAAATGAAGAATTATTTGATTAGTAAAACATTACATAATACATAAATTACAATTCCAAAATACAGGTGGATTTTTTATAAAGATTTATGATTTTTGGATGACACATGGGAAGGAAAAAGAAAGTATTTTAGTTTATCCTTACTGGTGTGCCATTGACTGAAAGACAAATAGGTTCAATGTCAACTTAAAATCGCTATCAATGCATTAGAGTGTCATAAAAACCTTGTCAAATGAAGTACATCTCTCAGCAAAAATTGAAATGAAATTAGATAATTGGCACGAAACAATTTTGTCATAAAACATTGTGATGAGCAAAATATTTACATTTTAAACAGGTTATTCTTCTGTAGTATTTTAGTCCTTTTTATGCAATTTATTTTTTATTGGATTGAGTTACCACCTTTAGGGCAGCAGCGAGCGAAGTGAGGCGTCTGATGGCAGTAGCTGTCCATGGGACAATCTTGTCTCCGTGGTCCACTGCCACAGTCGATGGGTTCCCCTGTCTCTGGGTCCACCACCGCACCCTCTCCGTTACATGGCTTCACTTCCATGCCTATAACAAAAGAGCATTCTTCGTTTCTTCTCTTCCAGGGAGTTTTGTGAGTGCAGAAATTATTTATTGTAAATTTCTTTTTACATTTCGATTCAAATATTCTGTTACTGATTTTCACCATGGTTCAACCTGAATCTAAATATATGATGAGGAGAATCACTAAGTAATAGTAACAGCTTGACTAAAATTTAGATTAAACAATATTGTATGGCTGAAGTACCTTTTATGGTAAGCAATAATAAAGGACTCTTATTGACTTATCGGGTAATTGTAATTTGGACCATAATGATAATGTTGAGGTTGTTTTCTACCTTTGCACAACTCCAGTGGTCGGAGCCTGATCTCCTTCTGCCGCTGGCATGCCTCCATGCGCATGGCGCAAGTGGAGTTGTATATGCGGAAATCAGAGCCGCAGATGAGCTGGTACTGCGACGGCTCCAGCTGAGAACAGTCGAGAAGGCACGAGCAGCGAGGGAAGCCGTCACTGCCGAGTTCGCAAGTAGCGTCGTACTCGCAGTGGATGTCCAGGCAGGGGTTGCGAGCCGTGCTTGGCACCTGGGATGATGCACTTATGGTCGGCTCTGGAATGATAGGTGGTTCAAAGTTTCCTTAAAAGCCTACAAGATATTAAGAATTTTATTTTCAAGTCTAAAAGAAACTGTAACATTCATTAACTTTTAAGCATTGGAATTGCATGTAACTGCGTTTACTAACAAACTTCTAATCTTATCCTTCACATTTTAATAAATGCGTTATTCAAGTCAAAAGTTGGATTTTCTGAGAAAAATTCACAAACTTATTTAGGTTTAGAGAACTAAAATCAACAAATTGTCAAATAGCTCCACTTCAGATAACATAGTTTTGTATACAAAAAAAAGGTTTACATACAGCAAAATATAGTTTTAGTCAGTGGAGTAACAAGACTAGAAGAGGGAAGAACTTAAATAACATTTGCTATTTTTGGTGTTCAACAAGTTTTTTATTTTTTTTTAATATCCCTTAAAAAAATTTAATATGATATCCTTTGGGCTTTTTTCATAGATGATGTATTTTCCCCCAAACCCCCAAGTAAAGCATGCTGTTTTTTTCAAATGGGGGAAAAGGAAAAATGAGATACTGCTGTCACCTAAAAATACATAGACGTTTTTTATTCAACAATTAAAAATTACCTTCTGCAAAAGATTTATTATTAATTTTGCAATTCAACTTAAGCTAAAAAAATATATTTCAATTGTTTACTTACTTATCTGCACAGGTTTAAATTTTATACTACAAGCTCCAAAAAATATCACAGTCAGTAGAATAGGAGGGTGGGAAGCACACGCTTGCTTCTGCATATCACATTCATTCTTATAAGTCACCATGTTAGAGGCACAGATGGGCTCGTCCAGATCATCGGGGCACTCGGTGGGACAGACACAGACTCCTGCTCTACACCGGGCACCGAACTTGCATACCACCTCCGCACACAGCTCTGCAACATTGGTTATCAAACAGGTTCAGGTTGGAAGCACAGGTAAACATCTAGATTGAACAATATTGTTTTCAAGCAATAAGTAAAGTGCTTTAGTAAGCAATATTAAAGCAAAGATCATAACAAATCTTGATGGCTCAAACTAATGATTTGTACTTGCACGTCATCTCCACCATAAAAACGATAATGTATATAGTCGCATAATTAGTTTTAACACGTTGGCTACCGATCGTCACATATATGTGAGATAATGTTAAAAAAAACCTTTAAAATAGACCAGCATCACATACATGTGTCACTCAAGGTGTTTCCAGTGGACCGACAATACATATATGGGACGCTCTGGTTAAATCCAGTGGAGTGACGGCACATATATGGGACACAGTCACTGTTCAGTCAAATGATTCGCCACCCCCATTTAATTTGGTATACTGAATTGACCTAAAAAATGTTTATTGGTCTATAGGAATGTGTGACACACATGTGTGTCGCTTGGTCTCTGGGTACGACCTCAATTTTTATTTTTTACAGATTTTCAAAGTTGACCATCTTGTCATATAAAATGCTGAGTTTCTTTAATGGTATATGGCTCGATAATTAGATAAATCAGATGTTGTTATGGTAAGATGAATTTCATCGGTTTAAAAGGGGTTTACAGTTTACGGAATGGTTCTTGTATTTTAAGGTCTGCCTACACCCTAACTGTATTTTAGGTTTGGTGGTAAACACCTTAAGAGAAAAAAGCATAGTACACTGTTTACTGAAAGTAATGTTTACACAATACAGGTCATGCTGCCAGTACGTTTCTAGATTTTATTTGAAACATATAGTAATTGACACATCCATGCATTGCTATTACGGTAGAACCTTCCAAGAAGCCCTTAAAAACATAAATTATTTCAATAATAAAAAACCTGTTATATATCAAATGGATATTAAATCATTGTTTGAAAGTTGAAGTATTTCCAGTGCTTTATGGTTGGAAAAAAAGATTATTAATGATGAATGATGACTGTGATGGAAATTCCTCCTTACCCCTCCCAATGGGCTTTTTAGCAAATACAGACTACCAATGAAAGACCTATTAAAGATATTAATTGGCTATAAAATGTTAACTATTATGAAAACATTAACCATTAAATATCTTTTCTTTAAATGGGAAAAAGCATATGGTCCAACATCGCTTTTTCCAAAATTATGCTTATGACTTAAAAGGCGAAAAAAACATGTAAATCTGAAAAAAGTAAGTTATAATATTATATAATATTGACACTTCATATTAACATTTTAACATTAACCTCATAACTCCATTATATTGTGTTCAGGCAGTTATAATTGACTTATAAACCGTTACAATATTCTCTTTTTTATATGGAAAATTCAAGTTGAATTTATTCTTACCACAGTCGCCTTCATAGTCCAATTCCACAGGTTGTTTGGTCTCACACACATATTTTCGCAGTTCACACAGACTCTCATAAGTGATTCCATCCGACCCACACACTGGATGGGGTGTCTCATCCTTGAAATCAAGAAAAAGAAATTACTGTAACAAATCACAGTTACTGTAAAAAACTTTTTAATAATCTGTGGGGAAATCTTCTTACCTTCGGGCAGTTCTGAACACATACGCAGTGAGCAAATCCTTGTTTGTCTGTTTCACAGGTTGAAAAATATCCACAAGTCTTGGTTTCACAGCCATCTGTAACATATATTGGATTTTTAGAGTTTAAAATACATAAATAGAAAATTATGTAACCTGTATACAATAATTAAAAAATTACAAAAAAAAATACAGTAATTCAGTTACATTATACACCATTGAGTGTTATAGAAAAACAACAAGTAGATAATTCAGTAACCAAGTTATTTGGTTGTATGCATAGCGTTGGCTGAGCAGCACAAAGACAAAGACCAGAGGCAAATCTGTTTTGCATAATTATCTCATAGCTCACATTGGGACCACCGGCTCTCTCTGCTCTGTTCTCTTAAGTTCATCATGGAGTTTGGAAATAAAATTATGGTAATACAGCATTACCATGTATGAGCCAGTCAGGAAAACCTAGTGGCTGGGCCATACGGGAGGAAAAGTTACTTTGTTTATAGTACATCAATGAAATCTCTATCAACTTAATTAATATAATCGAGCTTTACAAACATAAATAACTATGCTGCCCTACTATCCTTGTCACCAAAATCAAAGGGTTCGTTCAAGACTTTCGATTCAAGGAACTGGAAAAATGTATATTAAAAAAAATATATGAACGAATATACTTATGTGTTTTGCAACCAGGGACCTCAAGAAAGTTTCGCTTAGGTCTTACTATGAGCGCTGGAATAATATATTAAAAAAAAACTTCCATAAAAGTAAAACAGCAGCACTCACTGCAGACCCCGTGGTGGGACTATCTCAATGCTCTTCATGAGGTGACAGGCGGCGGCGCGTAGGTGGCAGGGGCTATGGTGGGTGCGGCCGTCTGAGCCGCAGAGAGGGTCATAGGCGAGGGGGCACCGCGGGCAGGCGCACGCTGCCTCTCCACGGACCATGACACAGTCTGCGCCGTGTTCGCACCGAACATCCCTGCAGCCCCCCGGCGCATCTGTGTGGCCCAGCAAACACAAAATATTGTAACTGAAGCTGGTTGCAGATTGCTGGAAAATTGAAATGGTTAGCAGTGAATCAAATCTAGGGCGTTTTTACAACTTTAACAAATTCATTATAGCTTCCTGTTTCTTATAAAACAATTAATTCAGCAGTTAATGTGTGAGCTCTGTCAAGTTGTTTTCTCTTTTCTGTTAATTACCTGTTCATAACATCATCGAAGTACCCTCTTTGATGCCCCAAAAAACCCAATAAATTTATGTTTCCAAAAGGTAGTTAAAGAGATATTTCTGTGAAAGTGAAGTGTATAGTGATGACGCCATACTGTTTGTATCTTCAACTCAGAATACTTAAATAATTTACAGAAAAGTTATGAAGAAAAAGTGTATGTTTTGAAAATTATTACTGCCATAATGTTTACCATAAAGATCACCTCATGATATACTTATTTAATATGCTAAGGGTTTTTTTTTTTTTGTGTTGAGCGCTCCTCCTAAAATCTCTTCAACCAATTTTAAAGTTTTATATATCGTTTGATAGGGCTTAGTCTGTAGTTGTTTCAGCCAAAAATTTATGAGAATCGGATTGAAAAGGATGGCGCTATCCACCATTGAAATCTCAAAATTTCCCATTGAAATAACATTGGGATTGAATAAAGCATTAAAAACGTCTGCTAATGTACATTCCCCCGTAAATACGTGTAGTTTTTGGCGATTACTGATATTCACAATATTGGCTTGGTCAGATGTCATTGATTTAGAACTAAATGTAACTATTTTATTGTATCAAAATGAATTGCTCAATTTGGAACAATAAGTAAACTAGTTTAACTAAAATGTCAGTTGATCTGGACCCAATTAGGTTAAAAAAATTTTATAACTGGAACATCTGTTCTTCCTGATTTGCTAGCATTTGTTATTACAACATCTGTCAACAAATGCTGGATGTTTCAATCTTCCATAACATTAACATTGAAACTAAAATCCTGTAGGACTTAGCCAACACTTAGCCCCATATGGGCCAATGTAAATTTAAATGCAATTCTGCTCATCTACAGGACAATACTATAACTATTCTAACGGTATGTTTTCTCATAAGATGTTCACAAGCTGAGCAAAAAGGAGAAAAAGAAATATGCTTGCCTAGTAATATATAGATAGATGGAATGTTAAGCTTCAAATCCCCCCCCCCCCCCCCCCATCACCCACACAAGAAGTTTAAATTACTGACTTGTTTTGAAAAAAACCGCTTATTAGGAGAATTCTAATTTTAAATTATTCTACTATAATTTAAAAAATAAATTATTTATTTATTTAACTTTTTTTGTTATTTTACAATTCTTTAAATTATAATTTTTCATTTCTCAAACTAAATTGTACTATTGTACAGTAGGTTGCTTGAGATGTGAGACAGCCAGCCAGGATTTTGCGCTACACATGGGCAGTTTAACAAACTGAGTTTAAAATGAAAACCTTAGTAATGCTTTTATTGTATATCATATAATGATTAATCCATGCCAAGTTGCACAAGAAAAAGCCCTCTTGCCCATATGAAGCGCAAATACTGTCGGGCTGTCTCATGTCTCGTGCAACCAACTGTAACATATTCTCCATATTTTCCCATCTCTTGAAATTTGACAATATTTAAAAATTTAAAAAAAAAAAAAACATAATGTGATTAAAGGAAAACTTTGGCTGATTAGATTGTAACTTACCACAAATTCCATTGTAAAGGACGGAGACATTTTTTCTTTCAAAACAGGCAGTCTTTCGCAGATGACACTCAGAGTCATAGGTTCTACCGTCTGACCCACAAACCTTAGCAAAATTAGAAAAAATTATTGATCACAATATTTTCTATAAAATTACTACTCACACTATCTAAATATATTCCAAACTAACCTCAATAGAGGGTAGAATATGCATCTGTTGTTAATAAGTTTAATTTGTTTACATTTTATTACAGAGGTTATATTAAGGTTCCCTTAAATACTCCAACACATTGTATGGTTTTTGAACTGCTATATATTTTCAAAACAGATTTGATTTACATTAATGCGAAGTACTTTTGATGGGACTTGAAATACACACCCACCTATACCATCATAAATAAACCAAATTGTGATATATTTGACTTTGGTTCAGCCAGTTTGTGGTAACTTTTGTAGATAACGGCGTAAAAGCTCAACAGTGATAGTTACCACAATACAGCTTAGTATTGTACAAAAACAGTACAAAAACTGCAAGTAGGAAAAACATTAGAGTTTAGTTATAAAATGATTATTTTCTCTTACAAACGTTAGATCTTTGTATTCAAGAAGTTCATAGTAGTGCCATATTTGTAAAAAACCAAAACGTGTCTTTTCAACTCTGTGCTTAGAACAGCAGCATATATAGACTTTTAAAATGCGGATTCTACTTCTTCTGTTGTAGCCTTAGATTTTATCTTGCTTTTAATTTTCAGCATAAATAATAGCACAGAAATTGGTGCTTGATTCTCTATCAAAATATTGGCAATTAATAATTATTTTTAATGAATGACTATTTTGCAACTAAAAATATTTAACAGCGGCAAAGCAAATTTTACAAATCAGTTAATAAGTAAAAAAAGTGTCATAAAATAATTCTCACCTGTCTAACAATGGGCTCACACTGGCTAATACACTCACACTGTGCAATGCAAAATTTGGAAATGGTACATTCCTCTCCAAATTGACACTTCACCCCTGCACAAGGGTTCACACCTGTGGGTCAACATAAAATATTCAAAATTTCTTTGTTATCAATTAAGTATTAATATGGAGATATACTTATTACAGTCCTGATTTAGTAAAGTATGTTAAAAGCCTATAGATTCAAACACCAAGACCAAACTTAAAGGGTTCCCTTAATTAATCATCCCCATAAAATCTGGGGGTGTGGCACTCCTCCCTGCACCCGACTATAAATATATAAACAATTTCTTAACACTTTGGGTGCGGCTCAGTCACTGGTGACCGGTAGCGAGACGCACGCGCTGGCCTGCCCGGTCACGTGTTGCGGGCCGTGACTCGGCGAAATGAATCTGTTAGTGTGGCGCTGTCTTGCGGAGTAGTTCGGAGTTGTTTATACATGCGTTACTAGGGCAACTTGCCTTCTTTTGGTTGTGCGTCGCCCACCGTTCCCTACGCCGGCTCCGATCCATTGTGACCTGAACTTTTTTAATTACTTTTAACTCTTTTTGAAGTGTTCCTTCCGTGTTTTGGTGTGTTTTGTGACACAATATTATGTTCAATAGTTTATTATTTAAGTTTTATCGTCTTTTATTTAAAATGGAGACCCCAATACCAGAAGTGCTTTGACCAGTACCATGAAGAAGTTTGAGTAAAAAAAACAATGGTCGGGAGGGTGGAAGGGGCTGTAAAAAGTTGTAAATATTAGTTATAATTCTATTGAACATTATTATAATTATATTAAACATTTTTGATGTAAAAATTTGTTATTGTGTTACGAAAAACCATGTATTGTAGTTGTGACGTCTATGGACGTCGTTGCGCGGGCCGGCTCGGTCACCGGAGACCTGCACTTTTGGACGCCATTTTTTTGGTGAAATAATGCAAGAACACCAGTTTGCCACCTCGATTTGGACTTCTGGAGACAAAAGTTAAGATATTATGGAAAAAAAAATTTTTCAGGCCCGCGGGAAAGATTTCTGATATTCTTTGCCGCACTCAACGTGTTAAAAGATATAACGATATAACAGGTCAAAATATTGGGGCCAATATTTTAATTCGGGACAATTTAAGTCTCTGAGATGTCACAATAAGGTAAACATAGTAAAAGATGTAATGAAGTCAAAGTGTTTAAATACATAGCTTAGGGTAAATGTTCAAGCTAGACTTATATTTTTTGAAAATTCGTTAATGTGAAAAAATTAACTTAAAAATGTAACGGAGGTCTCCAGTTCCTGACTACACCTCTGGATGTTTCAAGCTACAGATTTTGTTGTAATGGTGGTTATAATGAAGGTTATAGTGGGTAATACACTCAAGAAATAATCCAAAACGAATGACCAATGCACATTTTTTTAAGGTTTCACATTTCATTCTTAGATTTTTTTTAACCTGTCTCCAGGTTTTAGAGTAAAGGCATCCAACCACATTAGTGCCCATCATTGCTACCAGAGTGACAACAGTGCTTCAGTCATTGGTCAGAAGTGAACCTGAGAGGTTGAGTTGTTGACTTGTGGCGGTTGAACTTTTTAAATTTCTATGATTTCTTTGTGTTATAAAAAAAATCTCGTAAACATACTTGCTTATGTTTTTGTTATGAAACTTATATCCTGTTAATAGATTGGAATTCTGAAGATGTAAGGAAATTTAGATTATTGGATTAAGTAGATAGACAGAGTATTATTGTTCCAATATGGCTGTCGTCAGCAAAGCCGTAATTTTGTGAAAAATCTTTATTTAATAATTTGTAACAGCGGTCCCTGAATATTAGAAAATATCATTTATTGGGGACTGCCTTTACAGGGACTTCAGTTACATCTTTTAAAAATTATCAAATAAATTTTATTCTTCTTTCAACTAAAGTGTATATGTAGTCTAACTTGATATGTTTTATTTAAATTAACAACCCCTGAATATCAAGGTTAAAAAAAGTATAATTTGTCGTTTTGCGTTTTGTAAGGGCGTGTCCCCTAAACAAAATAATAAACAAAAATCCCCCGAACAAAGTAGTCTTCAGCATTGACACACATTGTATCATGATCAGGCATTCAATAAAATATGTAAAAGTTGAATTTTATTGAAATTTTTTAAATTTTATTTTTAAAGTCAATTTGTTCTGAATAAAAATATTGGCCCATAAACTTTGTGTTAAGAAATGGGTCATGCATATGACACTAGGTCACGTTAACATATGAGAGATGGGTGACCAGACCTGAGCTGCATGTGCCCCTGTAGATGATGCGAATCGGCGTCTTGCCCCGACAGGCCTGCAGCCTGAGGGTGCACTCGGAGGCGTAGGTGAGGCCGTCGCTGCCGCAGACAGGGTCGACCTCGCTGTCGCAGACCTCACCACAGCGACACTCCGCCCCTCGGTCCCCGTCCAGCTGACACACTTCGGCCGGCGGACACTCCAGTCGTGAGCACGGGTCTGCCAACACACCGGAAACGTTGCAATGGTGTTCTAAGCTTAAACGTTCTTGAAAAATCCACACTTTTTTACAAAATTAACCAGTCAAAAAAGTCTCTTTCAATCCTTAGAAATTCTTTTGAATTTATACCAATACTCAAAATAAACCATTGCATGTCAAAAACAAAAAGATTACTTTATGATCCTAGCACACATTAGAGTCACGCTAAATATATACAGGGTTAGGCATCTATCCCACAATATTACCGATTTCATACTGGTTCCATACTGCAAATTCCCATCAGTATATAGTGTATAGTGAAATATATAGTCAGTATATAGTGAAATATAGTGTTCTGTATTTCCGATGGCAGTGCTAGCGGGTCAGCGGTTTCTAAGTCTGGACACCCCCATTTAACTTTTTAATGCGTTGCAGTAGGAAAAACAAACTCGGCACATGCTTACAACATAAAAAACTGTGTTTTTTATCAAATACAGGACTTAGCTCTGGCCCCCAAAATGGGGTATTTTGAGAGCAGCCCCAAATTTTCAAATGTAACCCCTATTGAGTGACCCCTCATTTTAAACGGTTTATCAAGAGAAATTAAATGGCGCTAACCGTAGGTCAATATCTCATTCTTAATCAAAATTTTGAAATTTTAAAATTCAAGATGGGTTGATTGACATTTGATCAAATTAAATAAAAAAACAGCTATTTGAATTTTTTGAATTATTTTAGAATTGAACATATTAGTAGAAATGAACTAGTAGATTCAATGATAAAATTATACAAAAAATTCTTAGTTCTAAAATAGATATTTTCCGATTTAATTTGATTGAATGTCAATAAACCCATTTTGAATTTTAAAATGGCTGCATTTTGGTTAGGGGTGATATATATCGACCTCTGGTTTGTGCAATTTATTTCCTCTTGATAAAATGTTTAAAATATGGGGTCACTTAATAGGGGTTCACTTTTAAAAATTTGGTGCTGTTTCCAATATACGCCATCTTTTGGGCTGGGGCAAAGTTGTGACTTTGATGAAAGATTGCATTTTTGTGTCATTAATAAAAATTACCAAGCGAAAAATCCAAATGGCGGCTAGCGGCTTAACGAAGCATTTTAGGACATATGTTCCCACAGTATTTTTGTTCATTTTTATCCAAGCAATCACCACACGTAGTTTCAGACGAGAGTTCCCGAACACCCTGTATAAGTAATTTAGTACCAGGTTAACCGAGCCTTGCTCGTTGGTTTTGATTCAATTTTAATATTTTCACCAACAACCAACTACAGTATACCTCTTCACAGTTAACAGCTGTTTCAAAAGGTCTGCTTAACATTAATGTTCCATTTTTTGTTTACATTTAGTTGTTATTTCGTTACCAAAATAGCAACCCATAAGACCAATGTTAAAAATTACAATTTTTAAACTTAAATTTAGATAAAATTTGATTTTTCCTGGGATTGAGAATGTTTCTAAACTTATTTTTGGGCCGAAACACTCTTTAATGCAAAGTTTAAGCAAAATCTAACAGCTAGATTTCGAGATCGTGGAACACACATCCCTTCAGAGATTCCTCGTATTATGGTATAGGATTTAAGTTATTCAACTGTCTCGTAACTAAATATGTAGGCAATGAAATACATACCGCAATAGCCTTCGTACTTGACGCTGACGGATAGCTCCATCTCGCATGCGTGTCGATGCATGTCGCACTGGTCGCGGTAGTCGCGGTTGTCGGTGCCGCAGATGGGGCCGAGCCCAAGGGACGAGGGGGCCACGGGGCAGTGCTTGGGGCATAGGCAGGAGGCAGAGTGGCCATCGGGGGAGGGGACACACGTTGACCCCGCCGGGCAGGAGCGCACCAAGCACGGATCTTGCGACTCTGTCGGCAGTGATAAGAAAATTGTGGTTAAAATAGGTGTGGTAGATCCCATAAGGGCAATGATCCCATAACGGCATCTTAGTGGTCGCCAATATTTAAATGTTATTAAAATTTAACATGCCAAATGTCATAAAAATCTTTAACTGTACAGTGCTTGCATTATAAAATTTTTGATGTTGCATAAACTGCACTAAGTAATTTAGAAGTTTACAGGTTACTGTAGTCAAAAAAATTCACTAACAAATCAAATTGGTAATTAAATTCAAAGATTGTTCATTGAATTAATTGATTGATTATAATTCATTAATTAATATTTTGATTGTAACACAGAGTAGTGTGGCGCACTTACGATAAATACTTGTTTTAGTATCAATACTGCTTAATTTACTAATTTAATGAGCTATAATTTAGAAACGATATGTAAAACGCAGCGACCTGGTAAAACGCTTCAACCTTATCAGTGACCGTTTTATGCTATACTTGCTGAAATAAAAAGTAGTGATTCACCAGACATAATAAATAATTGTGCTTGTCATAAACCTTAAATCTTAAGACAATTCAGTGTAAGTTATATCAATGTAAAAACAGCCCTGGTTTGAATTTACATATTACTTATCAGAGTAAAAGGATGTTCTTGTACTCTTTTTTTAGCTGATTACAATCACACCAAACACAATAACAACAGTAAAGGTTTTAAAAAACTTGTCACATGTTAAAAAAAAAAAAAAATGATTGAGACAATATTAATATAAAATTCTGGTAAACATATTAGGAAGAGGTTTGAAAGGAGGAAATTATCATTAAAATATATTGAAAAAGCTTTATGATGCACAACATTTGTACAGTAAATGTAATCATGGTTTTTTTAAAAGAAGTAAATATAGCATATTTACAGCAGACATGAATATTTTCTAACCTAATATTTAAACTAATGAACATATTTGAACTTGACTTAATCATATTTTTTGTTTGCGCAGTGTGTTGGACTCACCGCACTCGCCCGTGTGCTGGACCAGTATGGACCGCTTGTGGGTGCACGAGTACATCCTGAGTCTGCACATGTTGTCGTAGGTGCGGCCGTCGGTGCCGCACACGGGGGCAGGGCTCTGGGGGCACTCGGCGGGGCAGCGGCACTCTGGCACCCCCTCCAACCCTGCTGTGCACACCCCGCCGTGCGCGCAGTGCACATGTTCACACGGGTCTGCAACACAATGGGCAAAAAGTGAAAAATGCATCTGGCAATTAAATAACTATATTCCTTCTGTAGCACTTTCTGTCTTCAGTTGGAAACACAAACATCACTTCTGTTGCATTAGACATGAGTAGGTCCTACTCAAAAGAAATTTATGACAACCAATATGAATCAAATAAAATGTAATATTCTTTATTCATATTTTATACACATACATACAGGAATGGTATCAAAAGTGCAGTACTGACATAAAAAAAATGTAAGTAATACCTTTACCTTTTAACTTTTACAGACATAATTGTCTCAAAAAGAAATATAACATAAGAATTCCTAAATTTTTGGTGTTTATTTTTTTATCTTCCTTAAATACTGTGGGATTGATTTGGTTTGAGAGCTGTAAAAAGATACTATAGTAAGATTCACGAAAATAGTCCGATGGAAATTTTAACAGCTGTGTCCCCCTCACCCCCTCTCGCCCTGCAATGTTGCCATTTTTTGCTATGTTTACCATGTGTAATACAGTATAAAAATGTGTTTCAGAATAAATTTGGCAACAATGTTTCGTGAATCCTACTATAGTTATAAATCTCATCAGAAGTATGAATGCTGTATTTAAGAAATGAAAAAAAAAAAAAAAACATGAAAACAGACAACTGACGTATATTTTGCTTATTTCAGCACTTGTGGTTTTTACTTTTATATGGGAAAGCCCCTAACACATTTCTTGCTACAATTTTATATTGAACTTGATTTTGGTATTATTAATTTAATTGCCCAGTGATGAATGGGCAACTGGGCTCAGAATCAATCCTTTCGAGCATCGAACTGTACAAACTGATAAAATGGATATAAGTTAATATTAATGAATTATAATGACCCATTTTTCGTATGGGTCATGTGGGTACAGCAGATAACTTGTGGTTGGCAATTATTGGTAGGATTGTGCGTTTAATGATAGAAATCTAAAATTTGGAATATAAATATACCAAATTTATTAAGGTTTAAATTTGAATAGGATGCTATCTCAAGTTTACAAATGGGGTTTTCAAACTTAATTTTTGGAATTGCAAAATTTTTAGTAACAAATCTTGCACGGAGAGCTCCAAAAAATAAATACCAATTTATTATATTCAACCGTTGAATAATCTAGAGTGGATGTGGAGAAAATTGAAGAGGAAAATTCAATCGGAGCTGATTATATTGATATTTGATGCGATGCAATACCTTGATCAATTTTTTAGTTCGATAATATTTTTCATATAGAGAATATCAAACTAAAAATCTATCAATACAATCGATATATCACATTGGGGATCATATATCGATATATCGGATCTGATCAGATTTGCTTTTTGAATTATCTCTGTAACCACTCAAGATAATTTAACGGTAGAAAATATTAAATTAAAATCTAATTATTAAAAATTGATGTTAACTTTTTGAGCCCTTGCAAAATTTTTAACTCAAAATAAAAATTTTAAAAATTAAAAAACTAATGGTAAAAAATGTGAAGATTCAAATTAAAACCCTATAAAAACCGTACACATGGAAAATCTAAGATGGCCTCCTATCTAAATTTAAGCCTTTGTACATATAGTATTTGTGTTCCAAATTTTATATCTCTATCATCAAACGCATAATCCTTCCACATATCTGCCGGACTATAGAGGAAATATTAATTTGCTCTTTGCATAGGGTTCCTCAATGATCATAAATGGAAATGGAATATGGAATGTGCTAACCTCTTGGGTTTTATTTAGTCTTTGGCCCAGGAAAGCTTACCTCATTAAAACGTCCTTTTAACCCAAAACTCAAATGCAAAAACTTTGACTTGAAAATTAATTACTCTTAATTATTATAAACCTTAAAGTAGATCTAATTTAAGTGTTGGTAGGTAATGTTCATGTTTATGCGACAACCAATTAGGACAGCTAAAGGAAAAACAAATTATTTCTTTAATCAATTAATTCTAATGTGACTAAAGAGGGTTGTTTTTTTCTAAATAATTATCATCATACAAAAAATGAAAAATGAAACGTCTATTTTATGCAATGAAACCATTTTGAAATGTTTTTTTCATTTCAATAATCATCTACCACGAGTTATAAAATGTAGTTTGTAGCAAGTATCCATGGAATGTGGTGCAGATTAAATCACCAATTCCAACGAGGGGATGAAGAGCTCAAACACATGATTGATGGCTATTGTTTTAAATCCCAGAAATCTTGTTTTGCTTATTGAGTGGGCCAAAAGTTTATCAGCAGTTGTCAAAGAGATTGCATAAACAAATAATAGTAATAATTTTGCTCTGAAATGTTCTCTACACAAAATATGTTTTATGATTAAAAAATAAAGTATACCTTCATGTGTGATTTTCAATGTTAAAAAAAGCTACAGTATATGAATATACAGAGTTATATAAGACCACTACATGTTTTGTTTGAGTACAAGCAACTAGTGTTAATGTGACGATTACAGATTAGACGTAACTGCCAGAGACGTTGTCAGATGGAAGGTTAGCATTGCAAATCAAACTGTGTTTGTGTTTACTTGCCACCTCACTTCCACTTAAACTCCGCTCCAGCACTCACATCATCACTCTGGTTTCCCACGGAAAGTGATATGTTCATTAAAGTACAATGCTGATGCAACGAAACGTTATAGGAACACATAATTGTATGTGCAACTCTTATTAGAGATATTTTGTAGATACGGTATGTCATTTTCGTATCAGGTAGTAAATTCATCCCAGTTAAAATTATCTAAAATATTAAGCGAGCTTTTTTTAAATAATAGTCCTCTATGAGATTATATCATATCCTGTTTATATAATATGGTAATATTATTTAGGTATGCGAACTAAAAGGAGTTTTAAGGAAAGGAATGAATGGAAAATAACACAGTTTAAATTACGAAACACTAAGATGAATAGAATGTGTCAAGTAAAGTCATTATTATAGAAATTATACTGTGGGTAGCTTAGCTCAGCCAGTAGGGTATCATAAAAATCAATCTAACCATGAGAAAGGAATTGCCTAGTAGTAAAATACTAAATTTAATAAAAAAATAATCACTGTTGTATTTCATGAATTTGTCTTGTTCATATTTACTCCGGGAATGAGGAATAAAAAGCAATTTGCATTCAGGAGCACGTGGCCAGGTAATCAAGCCCGATGAAACTAAAATTAATCCCGGATGGAAACCATTGGTCACGTTGAGCACAGTGAAATCAGGAAGTGCATTAGCTTTCAATATTTTATCAACCAAATAAAATGAAATAAATAATCTATTATAGTATCAAGCTGGACAGTAATATGCAAATGTTCTTGACGAATTAAAATTTTTATAGTTTTCTTGTCTATATATATAATTCCGTAAGCGAATCGGTCCCCACGAAATATCTCGAGTTAGTAAAAAGGTAGGGTAACGTATGATGGCTCATTTTAAAGCTTGAGGTCCAAGGACGCAAGGAAAAATACCAGAATTCCCAAAAGTTATCCGGGCTTCGCCCCAATGGACCTTGAAGTTCCAATGTTAATCTAATGGGAAGAAGATTTTTAGACCTACACGTGTGATTAAGCAGATGATCCAGTGTTTTATCATAAACTCATCTGGTTATTGAGCAGATATTTTGAGTCAAGATAACCACATAGTTATAATTTTTTTAAATTGGCAATGCTCTATAAAAAGGAGAACACTAATAGTCATGAACCGATTACGGATTCTCAGGAGATTTCATCTTCATGACCCCATCTATGTCATTAAAGAAACAGGAGTAGAATGATTTGTATAATCACCATAAAAATAAAAAAATAAACTTGGTTTGGACGTGGCAAGGTTGGTATAATGGTTAACTGTCTTTACTCAGTGAATGTCGTTTAGTTATTACGTTACTGATTTGTATATTGGATATTTAGTAGATAGAGTTGAGGAGTTAAATCGTTTTGATGAGTGTTTGTTTATGTTACACTGAATCATTATATGGAAACTACTAACCTTGGATAACTTCCGTATATTTTGTTTCGGTTTTATCCATTCTCTGCTTTTTCTCTTACGTAGGTCGTAGGGAAACAATAAACGCCCGTTAATCCATAGGGACGGGGAGCTTTTCATATAAATGATAGTGTGCTAAAACTAACAATGTATCAATCGTTCTATCTCATTGACGAACAGACAAAATAGACTTCAATCAAAGTACGAGGGACGTCGGTGGCACGGAAGGTAAGGGGGCATGGGGGCAGGGGGGAAATAGGGGAAACGGCGGGGGCACAGGAGGGCACGGAGTTACAGGAAGAGACGGCGGGGATGGCAGCACAGGACCATGGGGAGTACAGGGGGTTCAGGGATATGGGGGCACGAAGGGCACGAGGTGCGCGAGGGGCACGAGAGTTGTCGGTGGCACTGGAGACAAGGGAGCATAAGGGGCACGGTGGGGGAATGGGCGACATAGCACAGGGAGGAATGGCGAGCACGAGGGAACCAAAGCATGGAGGGTAGGGGGGTGCGGGGCACTCTGAGGAGGCATGGGGATGCACTGTGGCACGTGGTGGCGGTGTTACGGCTGCACAAAGAGCACTAGGGGTGTCGGTGGCAAAAGTGGTAGATGGTTATGGGGGACACGGTTGCCACGGGGAGCAACGTCGGGCATGGGGGTACGGAAACATAGTGTGCCTGGGTACGTGGGGGTGGGAAGGCACAATGGGCACTAGAGGCATCGGTGGCATGATCAAAAGGGGGGGGGGGCAGATGGACATGGGGGCACTGGGGAGGCTTAGGGGACATAGAGGGCATGTGGACCACAGATAAGAAGGGTTTGCATGTGGGCAGGGGAGAACCGTGGATGTGGGGGCTTGGGGGCACGAGGGTTGTCGGAGGCACTGGGATTAGGGGGGCATAAGGAAATAGGGTGCACCCGGGGCAATAGTGGGCATGGGGTAAGGGAGTATGGGGGCAAGGGAATGGGGAACAAGGGGTAGGATCTACTAGAGACATCGGTGGCACAGAAGTTCGTTGGGCATGGGGGCTATTAGGGAGAAATGAGGAACATAGGGGCACGAGGGCCACGGGGTAGAACTTCGGGCATGTGGGCACGGGAGAATGGGGGGACAGGGCCATAGGGGGTATAGGAAACACGGGTTTGGAGAGGTGAACGGGAGCACGGGGAGTGGGAGGGAATGGGGGGCACAGGGGTCCAGGGTGAAGGAGTGTAAGTATTAATGGGCTTATGTTGTATTAAAATATTTCATTTATTTGAGTTATAAACTCATCATGAAAATGTTTAAGGTTAAAACTATTTATATCACGTTCGGGAGTATAACAGTGCAATATTTATTTCCACAATAAAGACTACTGTATTTTAATACAGGGGAAATTATTGGTAATGTACTGATCTGATACCGCCAAAAAGGATTCATCAAGATTAGTAAATATTTTATTAGAAAACCCAAACGTGTAAATTCACACTACGGCTTGAGAAAAATACAGTAACAATGTAAGGAGGTGATGGATTGAAACTTATTTTTGGAGACATCATCACTTTGATTTTTAGGGGCCTTTGCCCCTACACTCCACTAGTTTGTAACATAAACCCGAAATCTTGAAATCATTCAATAGTAAAGTAAAAAATGATATTTATTTTTAAATTAAAAAGCTTGTGACCACTGTAAAGCCATAAAGGTGTGTAAAGGTGTGACTCGGATACCACAGAAGTCAATATCATTTGTTTTTACATCCAACATTCGTAGGAATTTAGTACAATTTTTGCAAGAAGCACTTTTTGCTAGAAAAGGAAAAGTGAATTAAAAGGGATTTATAAATAAAAAAAGAAAGTAGTACTGGATAGCCCACTAAGATGTCACTATTTACTATTTACTAAGATGTCACTATTTTTTATTATTATACCAGACGTCTCAAACATGCTAAAACAAGAAAACTATACAATCTTAACAATAAAAAAGAAAAAAAATATATACCATCGAGTTTATTTCAATTTTACCTTTTTTTTAATCCATAATAATTGTAGTTTACAGTTTTTACCATTTTCAACACAAAGCATGCTAATAAAAAAAGCATGCATTAATTAAAAAGTAGTGACCTCTTCGTGGGACACCGAGTATATTATATTATATTAAAAAAAAATTAAAGCAAATAATGAAATTGGTTCTTTGAGTAACCAAATATTACATTAAATGATAGTTGTGGAAAGTTGCACTATCATGATACTATTCTACTGTAGAATGTTGCTAGTCTCGTCTCAAGTCCCAATCCGAGTTCTCCATCAAGAAGATTAATTGATAGAGCTCTTGGACTTGGCAGATAACATAGTTCTAATCTTTCAATTGAAACACATTCATTGTTCAGTGAAATTGATATATACATTCATCACTAGGAAAAATAATTATTAATAAACAATTGTTTATTTATATGAGTTAAATATAACAGCAAACATTTACCAATGTATCTAGAAATTTTTGTTTAATTAGTGATGTCTAGAAAACACTAATAATTTGAATGGATGCATTAATTTTCAAAGGAGTTTTTATTTTTACATTAACTCCTGTAATGGAAAATTATATCAAAGCATTAATCGTAAGGGCGAAATAAAAACATTTATTTCGGTTTTTTTGCAAAAAAAAAAAAAACAAATCTATTAAAAATCTACTGTATAGACCTACAAGAAAGAAATCTAAGTAATCACATCATGAGGTCTTCAAAGGAACAACAACATTCATTGGTGGCGTATTATTATTTCATGTGTATTTTACTTTTTCATTATTATAGTACCTATTTTTATTTACCAGTGATTGGAAGGACAATTATTTAACATTTTTAAATCATGTTTTTTGTGATTTACATAGAAAAAGAATATATTGCAATCATCAAAATCAAAATCAAAATTTAATAATACAAATTAACACTTTGTGGAATGATTATCTATGCATCCTGGCTGTGCACGCAGTGATACACTCAAGATTAAGGAGGCAGAGCCTTATGACAATGTTGCAATTTATAATTTAAATTCCTGGTATACCAAATTCAATTTTTCCTCTTACATATAATTTTTTATTACTTATATACATTAAACCATTGGAGCTGATGAAGATATCAATGAGCAAACATACATACAAACCTTACTCATATTATAGTATAAAATACATCAGTTAAAATTACTGTATTAGGTTTGAAAACAAAACATATTTTTAATGACTACTACAGTGTACTTGCAACATTACAATTAACAGTTAACTCTAGATATGATGCAAATGCTTATTTACAATTATTAGTCATTAAACAAATCTTGCACCACCAGGAGTGTCTGTGGGATACATTTTATTTCAATCTAAAAATCTAGAAGGCAGATTTTGTTAAAAAATATTAATTAAAAGTATTTTGGCCCAAAGTTTAGAAACAGCCTCAACCATAGAAAAAATCTATGTTGGTGCAAAACAGAGTTTGAATTTGCAGTTTTAACATTGTCTTAAATGAGTTTCCATTTGGTAACAAAATAGCAACAAAACGTAAACAAAAATAATATTTTTTTTTATAATTGGTTTTCAAACAAATGTTAGTTGTGAAAATGTTTAGTTAGATTTTTGTTAACTTAATAGGTCTGTTTAAATGGTACTATAACATAAGTAAATTAAAACCAATGACCAAGACTCGGTTGACCCGTTACTTTTTGTCTAATAAAAAAGAAATCATAAATTTTAAAAAATAAAAAAAGGTTATTGATGACATTTTTGTGTGATATTATGTGAGGCCGAATTTAAACCAAGAGATAATTGGATCTAAATTTTTTTCTACACTGTTTCATTTATTTAAGATTAAACTGAAGAAATTATAAAATAAAAAATGACTACTATACTATTACTTAGATACTTTCAATGTATTCAAACGTAAAAAATAGATTTTGTAGTAAGGCTCTACAGCTTTTCCTAATCAATTAAGATTTTGTTAAGTCAAGGCCATGGGAGTGGTAATAAACAATTTCTGATGGGACACCTAATAAAAAGGAATAGACCAGAATACTAAAATAATGTGTTAATAGTTGACAAATTATATTCTCAGTTGAATGGTTCGGAGGTGGAGTCGAGGAATAGAAGGTCGTTAGCCTTGATTTGAGAGGTTTTGCCGGTGCAGAAGCCAAATTGGAAACCTGTGATTTATCTCTGATCTGCACTTAGACACTGATATTTGCTAAAATACTAATTTGTTTAGGGTTATATAAAAATTAAAATAATTTTCATCACCCCCTCATAGAAAGTAGCTATTTTCAATTGCAGCTAATATTAAAGGAAATAGTGTAAGTGTTTCCCAAGCTCTAATTTAGAGCAAAAGAAAAACGATCAGCTGATTTTTCCTCTCGTGAAATTTACTTCCTCTCGCTCTCAATAGTTCTTCATTTTCGCACTACAGACACTTGTGTTTCTTTGCCATATTATTTTTATAATTTTAATCAGCTATTTTTACTGTCAAACTATCTAAATGTAAACAAAAATAGGCATATGCAAATTTTAAATTAAAACTCCAAAAATCCAATAAATTTGTTTAATTTTAGGTTAGGCCTTTCGTTATCAAAGATAACATCTTCAGACCAATACAACTGAACAAAATTTCTTATAGCTTTATATAAAACATATGATTAAATTTACATGTGTTACAATTTAATTTTAAATAAACTATGGGCTTGAAAAACTTTACAATTTTGATATTGTACTATAACAAATCATACAAACTATAAATTTAGATATGTTAGCAAGGTCGAATTCTGTAGGATTCCAGGTTCGTTGTTGACTAAAAATTTTTCTTTCTTCTTCATTTCTAAACTTTCGTATGCATCTAGATAATTACTATTATTAACTTCTTTTAATAATTTTATATTTGAAAAATTGTGTCCAGACTCCAATTCATGTTTTGCCATGGCTGACTTTTCAGGTCTGTTGAATTTATAATGGCTTAAGTGCTCTTTCAATCATATATTTCATTTTCTTTTGGTTTGTCCAATGTATAGTTTTTCACAATCTTGACACTTAATTTCGTAAACTCCTGATTTTTCATCTTCTTTAATTTTGCTTTTAGGGTTTCCTAAAATATTTTTAAGTTTTAATTTGGAAGAAAATCCTATTTTTCTTAATTAAAAAAAAAATTTTTAGTCAACAACGAACCTGGAATCCTACAGAATTCGACCTTGCTAACATATCTAAATTTATAGTTTGTATGATTTGTTATAGTACAATATCAAAATTGTAAAGTTTTTCAAGCCCATAGTTTATTTAAAATTAAATTGTAACACATGTAAATTTAATCATATGTTTTATATAAAGCTATAAGAAATTTTGTTCAGTTGTATTGGTCTGAAGATGTTATCTTTGATAACGAAAGGCCTAACCTAAAATTAAACAAATTTATTGGATTTTTGGAGTTTTAATTTAAAATTTGCATATATTTCCAATAAGAAGAGCTTTCCGCAATGATAAAAATAGGCATAGTTTTGCATCGTGATGAATATATAGGGGAGAGCGGGGTAATACCTGACGGCGGGGCAATACCGTTCACCTGATTTTTAGACAAGATGAAGAATGCAGTGAGCTCTAGGACATGCTGCTATCTAGCGGAAGAAATGCGAAACAGATAGAGATAGTCGGGGAGTGTAAATCTTACCAAAAGCTTGTGCAGCAAAAGTTTTTATTTTTCAGTCAACTTTCCTTTTAATTTTAGTGACTGACTTAAACTGATGTAAGTGAAACTTGCTATTAATTACTTTATTCAAACTAGTGGTTTTGAACAGCCCATATCTTGCGCAATTTTGTATACCAAACACAAGCCCTAAAGTGTGCTTATTTTAGGTTAGGGTTGGAAATGCTACGTCATGTCGTTTTGGGACAATACTGTATTTCTTGCATGGGGCAATGCCGTGCAGGGTGCAAGGTGTTCATTACAAGTAAAAAATGTTTTATGTATTATTTGAATTATAGTGTAAGGTTTATGTTTTCTTTTTTATTAATTCAATATTTAAAAAAACTAAATTTTTTTATACTATTTTAAATTTTGATATTAAAAATGTATTAAGTATTGTTTGGATTTTAGTGTAAGCTTACGATTCTTTTTTTCTATTAATTCAACATAAAAATTAAATAAAATTTTCTCTTTTTACACTATTTTTAACTGATGCACGGTATTGCCCAGGCATTTGGGGCAATACCACACAGTGTAAAGGTTCTGTAAAATGGGATTAGCACTCAAAGTTAATAAGAAATTCCAAATATGAAACAGAAAATTTGTGCCAAATGAAATTTCCTTCAAAATGAGATGTTTGCCTCTTTCACTGAAGTTTCCAAACTAAAGATAAAAAATAATAAAGCTTAAGTGCCCGGTATTACCCCGCCCTCCCTACTAAACATGCTTTTTGGGTTGTAAAAAGCAGGCATTCAAATCATAGTCTGTTGCACAGCGGAAACAAAATGAATGACAATTGTAAAAACTGATTCAATCAGCGATGGAACACATTTTATTTCTTTTCCTTGGTAATCTATCTTCTTATTTCTATAAGGGTTTCGTCTGTTACGTCCCTTTTTCTCTCGCCCTACTGAACCGATTTTTAAGATTGAGGTGTCATTTCAAAGCTTAGGGTATACTGCAGTGACGAATCGTAATTAAAAAGGTCATATTGTTTCGGGCTTTGCCCCCCTTGCCTTTGGCTTATTTCTAGAGGGCGCTTTAAAATGTTGACCAACTTTTATTGCAAGTTCTTTGATGTGAATTGTAATTTAACAGCTGATTACCTTCAGATGAATTTTAAAAGCCAGATAGTAAACAAAATCTCTGTCACTTAGGCCCGGTTCACACGAGCGTCAAAATACACTGCGTGCACGCTGCGTCGACGTGGCGTCCCCGGTGCACACGAGCGTTTACGTGTGTACTGTTCCATTTCAGTACATGCACTGCCCAAACGCCGCTGCAAAATAAAGCTGCATCAACGCAAACGCAAAACGCTCGTGTGCACCGGGCCTTAATAATCAACATTCACGTACTGTAGGTGAGTTTCACTCATACAGAATTATAAAATGCGCAATTTGCGCACGGGCCACCTCGTTTATTTTATTAATATACAGGTACATTTGATATACAAAGTATTTTTAAATAATTATAATATAAAACAGATTGTGGATTGTGGAGAAGTAAGTTAACACATATTATATGTTTAAAAAGAGTTTTGAGTTGGTAGAACAATGGTTAATTATAATAAAAATATCTAATAATAAAAAATATACACAAAATATCTAGCTTAATTGTACTATAATATATTTAAGAATTACAATTTTATAACTAAAGAGTATACAGATTGTATCCTAATTTCACCAAATTTTTAAATTTAATGGAAAATATTAAATAGGATCTATAGGGAAAATATGTTAAATGATAAATTCCTTCTTTAAATGGATCTAGAAACCAAATTAAAAATCTTCTGTAAACTTTGATTCACAGAGTTTCTTACAGTTGCTGGGAGAGGGAGGAGACCATCATCGGTGATATAAGAGGGTTCACTGGGGATAGTTCCAAATAGGAGTGGTTTGATTAACGCTGAGTCCACGACAGATGCTGATTAAGTCCACCTATACTATCAGCTAGGCCACCTAGTGGTTGAAAGCGGTAATATGCAATTTAGTCTTCATCAGATAGCTAGGAATTGTTAGAGACGAACCAATATGCTTAAAAAACCATTAAAGGTTAAATGTATTCTTATCGTTGTTCTCTGAAAGTAAAATGTTAAATTTTAAAATATTTTTCAATGCTCTTAGAATAGTAAAAAAACTACTAATTTTTTAGGGGTTCATCCCTTGTGAAAGTAGTTGTGTTTTTGTTATTAATGAAGGTAAGTAGATGAACTTACATCAATGTTTAATGAGGCAAAGTTTCAATGTTAAATGAAATGAAACAAATATTTTATTAACAAAATATTTCATAAATTAAATGAAAATATTTGTTGCACAATGTTTTGCGCACTAAATATTATTTGTAAAAGGGGGAAAATGGCAAAAATATTTTAGAATTAGATTTTATAGAGCCAATATTAGAACAATTCGTACTTTCCAGGCAAAATATCTAGCAAAATATGAGTGTAAACAAATTGAGTATTTCCCTACAAATCCACTCTAAAATAGCCACTATAGGTTCTCTCAGTGAATTTATATGAAATTTCAATGTTGTAAAGTAATTTTTTAACATATGGTTTTTGTGCCTTTGGTCATGGGAACCTTAAAATTCTGTAAAATCAAATATACGATCATTTTACCTAACTTGCCTTCAGTGGTAAATTACATTTTATGTAGAAAGTTCATAGAACAGCATAAAAACATAAGTGATTTCAAATGGAAATAACTTAAACCTGTTTATAAAATACCAATAATTTGTTTTGAAAATTTACTAACTGTAAATAATACTTATGTTTAATTTATGAAAACAGTTAAAAAACATCAAATAAAATATATTTACACATTTTGTAAATGTTTTAATATAATGTTGATAATGCGTAGTATAGCAAGTGACGAAGTCATTAAATCGTCACGTCGCCATCGACATAACACAGTACCACCGCAATATCCATAACCAGTGAGAGCGTGTGGTTTGATAAACTCAGCTAATGTGCATACCATCACAGCTTCTGACTTGTTTACGGTAAGTGGTTTAATCTTCCTGAGACTCTGAATACATTTAGTCTTCGAGGAAATAATTTATCCATGCATATACCTAGTAAGTGCAATCATTAAATTTTTATTAAATCATTGCAATTAATATTGTGAGCACATTGTCATGGGAAGATTTGACTAAAGGAAAAGTAATGTAATAAATGTAAGTAGAAGGGATTTGCCGGTTCTGGCGCAGGTCAAGGTCAGCGGTTGTAACTGGCAGGTGTGTGTTGTTGATTTGGGGGTTTTTTGGGGGGTTTGGGGAGGGGTTGGTAAGTGTGTCAAGGTCATTTGGAGGGGGTTTTAAAAAAGGTGGGGAGTCTGGGGACGGGTGGGGCTCCGGGAAATAAATTTATTCATTCATCAAAGCCTACCAGTGATCGTAGGATGGCTTCTACATCGTTTGCAGCCGTACTGTTGATTTCATTGCTCTGCACGGGTCGGGAGTCGGTGGAGGTAGTGTATGTAGGCGAATTTTGTGTGGGAACACCACCATTGTTATCGTTAGTAGTGGATGTCACTATTGGAGATTGTATGGGTGTACCCCGCTGCGTGTCCATAACTTGAAGAAATAAGAGCTGCTAGATGGTTATATTGTGAGTTGATAGAGTAGAATGAGAGATGTGTGTGATGAAGAACGGTTATATAAACCCGGTAATATAGTGAATAAGAATAACTGGATAACATCATCAATAGGTGTGACAAGATTGTAATGTTGATATTTCAGCATATCAGTTAAGACTGTTTGCAAAATAGTGTCAGTAGAATAACTGTTGCGAAGGTTGGATCTTGTAAAATACAAGGGGTGAAAGCTGAACTGTTTCTTAAGTTTAGCGAATGTATTACGAGGTCTTGAAACTGTGTAGTTAGACTGTTTTTGTAAAATATGTTTGGTGCGTAAAAGTTTCAGCTGTAAAGTGTGGGAAGCCATTGTAATAGTGGTGACTAAATGTGCACTGCGTAAAAAAAAAAAAAACAAACTGATAAATGGTTAGTGTCTGTAAATGTGTTTGAATATATAAAGAGTGATTAGCATATTAACCGCGAACACATGTTTTAGAGTAAGAAATGTAAATTAGAAAATTGTTAGAAAAGTAAAGACCGAAGTTTACCCTACGAAACCCGGCGAATAAATGAGACGCTCGCGGTACTGACCCCGTATTTAAGCAATTTGTGAGTCACGAACAACCCCTCCTCTACCCTCCCCCCTCAGCCGATGGGATAAAAAGGGTGGGATTGCGGTCACCCCGGTTATTTGTTCGGTAGAGTTGCGATAGTTTGTATTAAAGGGAGAGGGAAATACTTTAAAACTATTTTGTTAAAAATATTAAGATAACATCTAGTTGAAAAAAAAGGAATTTGTTACTCTGTATGAATTGGCTATGAGCTGCACGAGTGCAAACAACAATCTGTTAATAAGTTGATGCGGTAAGAACTAGTATTTGTACAAACATTATAGTTCAGCAATAATTATATGTGTGAAAAATGGTAAGTTAACACCATGGATAAGACTAACAGTAATGTAATACTATAAATGTTTAAAAGGATTAAATATAATTAAGAGTTTAAAAAAAAAAGCAGATGTGAATATGAATAATTAGCAGCAGGTGAATATAAATATTAAATAATAACAAAAAAAAAAATATTGATGTGACGTTAATTTATGCAGTAATAAAAAAATCGGTAATGGGAGAGTAATATGTGTTTATAGTAAATAAAAAAGAAATAGTTGAAAACTAAGTTATGCATGGGGTGTTAAAAACAAGTAGACCTAATTGGAGTAAGTTAAAAGAAAGCATATATAATATTATTAGACGGTAGCGACTTACCGAGGTGTTGTGTCAGCTGTGGGTCCCGCGAGTGAAAAGAGGCGCAGCTGCTCGTGTAACGGTATTTATAACAGCAGGTGGTAATTATTATGAAAGTGACCCCCCCCCCCCCCCCAAATAGGTAATTAACCCCCCCCCCTTCTTTCACTTTTATTTTATGTTGAAATGGTAATAGTAGTTAAGCTTGTGTAATACTAATTTGGTGTTACCAAACGGTAACTATTGTGGTTAAGATAATACAACATATACTTAAGATAAATTAAACTGATAGAGTAACGGTAATTTAGGTCTGCTGTTGGCAATAGATAAGAATCATAGTTGAGCGGCGAAAGGGAACACATAATTTCCTACTGTTATTAAATTAATAGCAGTGAACAACTATGGTGTAATGCTATAAGGAAAATTGTGGTTCGATTAGGTGGAGATTATAATTAAATGTTGGCCAACATTATTGAAAGCCGCAACACTACACTTAAATTATCGATGACCTACTCGTAATAATCGCCGCTACGTGTATGAAACAGTGTTGCTTGGAAATTTCCTATTGAAGTTGTACTTCGAACGTTGTAAGCCCCTCAAACCCCTACGAGTTCCCCCCACCATCTTGAAAGTTTACGAATATTCTGTTGAGAATTTTAGAATCAGTTCGTACCGAAACTCCGGACGCGAAGCTTCGGGACGAACTCAAAGGGTAACTTAAATATATAGGCGGCCGATATATATTTGAGTTATTCTTGCTGTTAGGGTTCTAATATTAATATTTGTTGTGTGTGACTGTGTGTGTGTGTATAAAATGTTATTTATTTTTTAGTTTTAAGTTGTATTATTTTTAAGTTTTAATTTGCGCATTGCGATGTTAGTATTAAGGTGTGTTATATTATTGCTAATGTTTAAAAAATGTGTTTATGCATTTAATGTCGAGTGTTGATGTAATTATTGTGTATTTGTGTGCATGTGTGTGTGTACTAATAACCTTTCACAGCTAGCTGTTAGGAGGGTAGATTAAATTTAAATTTAAATTATAGAAGTTCTGTTGAACTTCATTAAATATGGGTGGGACATGCGTGTTGTGCCATAGGCAGCGCATATTTTTATTTTTTTTAAATTTTTAATTTTTTGTTAGGAAATAATTATATTTGGGTGGGTTTAGATTAAGGGTGGGAGGTTAGAGTTGCGTTTTGCATTAACTGTTCCAGATTCCCTATTGTACAATTGGAATGGTCAGGTCCAGTGCCCAGGCCCGAGGCCGACCGCCCGTATCACAGCCCACCAAACTGGATCGCCACGTGCGTGCGGGCAAAAAATTGGGATCCCTTGCAAGACGTAACTATGGGGTTGGGATTGGGAGTGTTTGAGGAATACAGAGTGGTGGAGACGGCCGTGGCCGCCTCCATCACTTTGGATCATTATTATTTTTTGGTGACCTTGACCTAAATTAAAGTAATTTAACCCCCCCCCCCCCCGAGGTCACTTTCACTTAGCATCCCTATATAAGCGGGGCTAGCTAACATGTTTGTTTATTCTGATTCCAGCCGCTAACGCTGCCACTTCAGAACCATGTCTCTATCAACAACTTCTGCTACTACTATCACTACGCCTGCTGCTCCTGCTGCCACTTCTGTGCCTGCTCCTACTATGAACATACCAGCTGCTAACAAGAAACCGGCAAAGAGACTGAAGTTGAAGAACGTCCCGGAGTCGATGCTGCGGCAGATGGATACACCACCATCTACATCTGCTACAACTGCTCCGGGAAATATTCTTCTCCAAGCCATGGCGGTTCTTGGGAGTATTTTTTCTCCACCTCCATCACCAACACATCCTACGGCAACTCCACCACTACAACCCCAACCTACACCTACAACGTCACCACAGATGGAGCTTCCTGTTCGTTCTGATACTCCTTCAATTCTAGAATCTATTCATAATTTCACCTCATTACCACCACTAATAACACCAATTCCTGAACCAAAGTCCATTAATCCTATCATTCCTAGTTCTAAAGTTAAAAAGTCTTTTTTCAAAATTGCTCCTTCAGAGCGTTTTCAATTATTAAAAGCAGAGCGTCGCAGGGCATTTAAAAATCCTCGTAAATGCACTGAGAAGCTGCTTAGGGGTTCTAAAAAAGGATCGGTCTGTGGTAGGAAATGTGTTTTTAATGAAAAGTATTGCCGTGTACATCTTGTAAAACATATTTCTGTGCCACAACCGACTGTGATTTCCAGCAAGTCCTACCCCGCTACTAAGTTGAAGAGATTGCGAGAAGGTTTAAGGTACTTTTTTGTAAGTAGAACAGAAAAGAGCAATAGAATTATAATAGGGTGTAACGGCTACAAATGGGTAATTAAGCTCTCTGTACCTATGAGAAACCAAAAAGCGATCAAAACACTTGATGCGAAAGACTATCTCTAACTCGCTGGGGTCGTAGTAAAGAGTGATAAGAATTAGCTTTTTCCAAATTTTGTTAGAAAAATAATGGGAGAGAAACCAGCGCTATATAACAGTGCGCTGCGTTTCTCTCCCATTATTTTTTGGTCACTCTAAGTCCCATGACCTACTTTCACATGACCTTGAACTTTACCCCCCCCCCCCAATAAAAATTAACCCCCCCCCCTTTCCCTTTCCCTTTCCTTAATTTTCTCTTGCCTTATATAAGTAGCCGCTATGCAACTGGGTATGGGATATTGGCCGCTAACCTGGTGTACAGTGAACATGGCTCCGCTGGATGGTTCAAACTTTTACAACAGGCGATTTGAGCTAAAGAAAATGGAAGAAGTGGAGGAAGATGAATCTGAGCTAGAGGAAATGGAAGAAGTTGAGGAAGATGAATCTGAGCAAGAGGAAATGGAAGAAGTTGAGGAAGATGAACAATTGATATTTGAATATTTGCGTTGTGTAACTTTGGACCTGGAAGAAAGTCTTGACCCATACATGTGGGAAGCATTGGACTGGTTGCAGTTGGGCAGAACAATAGTAATTATATCACCAGTGTTGTTTCTTGGTAGCCCAATTTTGTATGTGACTGCAGACAATGCCGAATACATTTGGCAATGGGCGGAGTTGTTTGAGGATTTTAGGGGAAATGAGGAGTACAATAATTGGTTTAATATTTGTTTAAGATAAGCAGGGTTTTTTAACTCATGTGTGAGAGTTAATAGTTACTGGTTACTACATAAGTTAAAGTTTGTTGACCTTGACCTTGAACTTGACCCCCCCCCCCTTAAAATTGCCCCCCCCCCCCTGCCTTCTATTAGTTGCATTATAAAAGCCCGCAGCTCACATATTTGCTCAGAACTTAACCAGTTGCTATATAGTGAACATGTCCAAAAGATTGGATTCATTCTTTGCTAAACATACAGAACTTTGGCCATTATTATATGGATTACATAGAAAGATTGAAGAAACAATTTTGAAAGATATGGGTGTAGGGGTTAAAGTGCTTGTATATCGTCGAGGTGATTACAAATTATTGTGTTCATGTACAGTCAGAATTGAAAATTTAAATAATTTATTTCCTTGGATGGTGCAATTACGTAATTTTGTAGAAGAAATGGAGTTTCAGTTGGAAGTAGCCGCAATGTATTATAAGCTTGATAAAGAAGAGTAATTATACTATGTTACAAATGTTTAACTATATGAAATATAGTGGGGGAAAATAGAATATATATAAGACAGCAACTTCATACTCAGTATCACTTTGTTATAAGATATTACTTTGGTGTGAAGAGAAAAGGTTAATAATGGTTTTTAAGGATACACCTTTTTTAAATTATTTTGAAGTAAAAAATCAGTTTAATACAAATGAAAATATAACTTGGATAGAAGAGACAAATGAAGGTTCGGAAGAAGAATTGAATAATAGTCTGGATGATTCTATATTGGAAGAAGAAATTTCGTCCTTTGAACAAGAAATATTTGAAGAGCTAATAAATGATAGTGATGAAGAAATTGTTAAAGAAGCAATTGAAACATTCATTTTAGATTCGTCAATTGATACATTGATATCCCCTATACAATCTTCAGACTCTGAATCGGACTAATGATATGTTGGTGTTTTTCTTACTGATCCCCCCCCCCCTTTCTTTCCCCTTCCCCATATTTGCTATAAAAGCAAGAGTTGATCAGGTTTTTTATTCATTATATGCTGTGTTGTTAGTAAAGTCATACACTTTATTAAACTATGTCTCCAAGAGCTACTACCTTTATATACATTACTGAAATTATTACACATCGTCAGATACAAGAACAAGAAGAACTAGAACAAGAGATGAATGTTACATTTGGAGAGTTAATAGAAGAAATAGTAGAAGAATTTATAAATTTAAACCAAGAAACAACTAATGAAACTGGAAATATATCAATGATGCATCAACCGGAAGAGTTAACCGAATCTGAAGAAGAAGAATCTGAATAAAATGGTGGGGGGTTGATTATTTAAGCAGGAAAGAAAACAGTTTAAAAATCATTTCATAATGGAGGACCGAGAAGCAATGTTTAAAGCTTTTTGTAAGGAAGAACCCTGGGTTCCACCGGTAAATTCCTTTACATATTATTTCCCACTTTTAGACATGGAGGATTGTAAAAAAATTCCAGACATTGGTTTTAAATTTCAAAAACAAGGAATGTTAATTGGTGTCACTGAAAAATATCACAATGAATATTCGGAAAGATTGGCGTTTAACTTTATGATGGACAATATGAATATTAAACCCAGTGAGTATCCATATTTTCTTTATAAATTTTTAGTTGAAAATGGTGCCAGTGTAACTATTGAAATATGTATTCAACATTTTTGGCCTACTGGGGATAGTGGTGGGGGAAAGTAAATAAATGTGTTGTTTAACCGGATAGTCTCTCACTCTTGTAAAATCATTCACCAACAATGTATCGTCCAATTTTATCTGATTTGGCTGCATCTCATGAAGAAGCTGAAGCTAGAAGGAAGAAAAGCGAACAAGCAAGACAAATTCAGTCTAATATTAATATGGAGTATTATAGGCTACAAATCCAAATCCCAGGTATGCATCTTGGAGAAAACAGAGTAAAGACTGTACATGCGGCTGGTAGTTATATTAAGTATTTGAAATTATTATTGGAAGATAGAGAGTCTAAAATTACAAAATTAGAAGATGAAATGAAGAAATTGAAAAATGAACTATTGCTTTTGAAAAATGGAAATAATGAAGTCGTAGTTGAAGAGGGTGCAGAAGAAGGAAATGAAATATTGGGAATTTGAAGAAAGAAGTTTAAACATCTGTATAAACTTATAAAAAACAAAAATAATAAAAAAATTAATAAAATAAAAAAATATTAAAAAAATTAGATTTAGAATAGAGAGCGGGGAATAGATCACTTTGTGGCAATGGAATAACATGTCACTTAGTGCTCTATTCCCCGTTCTCGCATTAATATAATTTGACCTTGACATATATAAAATATGGTGGGGATAAAGTATTTAAGACGGATGTAACATGTGTAAACACTTCAGTTGAAATATTAATCTTTTTTATAAAACATGGTGGATACTCTATTTGAACTTTGCTTGAGGAAAATTATTTGTGATGGTTTTTTATTTAACCATATAATAAGATCAGGAGAATGTGTTATTCCAAACAGCATTAGAGAAGCTATTCATGAATACCGAAGACAAAATTATGGGTTTGGCATTATTGTTGCTTATAAATTTGCAGATGGGACGACTCTTTGTCAAGATTGTGCACGAGCAGCTATAGATGATTGGGATGAATTTGATCTTGAAGGAGGATATGTAGACCATCGTGTTAAGGCACCACTAATAAGGTTTGAAATCATGAATGAAAAATGTACAATCTGTGCACAACTGTTATTTAGATTTATTAGATGTAGATCATATTAAAAAAAAACTGTTTAATGTAACACTATGGTGGGGAAATTTATTGAATGGTGGGGGAAAATAGAAGTGGGGGGTATTGGTTATATATGTTGCTCGATGTTCACCAATTTCTTTAGTCTTGTAATATTGTTTGAAAAAGTAACTTGTAATTTAGTAAAAAAAAAAAAAATGAATTTTGAACTAGAAGTGACAAGCTTTAAAATAGTTGAAGAGGAGTGGACAACAGTTTCAAATTTTATTCATTCAAAACAAGATAATGGAACTCTAATGAAGGTATTTTGTTACATTTTAGAGGAAGGGGATGAAGACATAGTAAGAGACTATTTAAGAAATAGAGATATGTCAACTTCCAGCTCGGACTTTGTTAAATTTTTAAAAGACAACAATGTTAACGCGGAATTAGAAGTTTGGTTTTATGTTTAAAGAACTTGGTAGAGGGAGAATAAAAATGGTGGGGGAATTGTGTATAAAACAAGGTTTATACGCAGCAGGAGTTATTCGCTTACTACCATTTAAAAGAAGAACATCATAGAAAAAAATGGCTGAATCTCGGGACTATTCAACTCCTTCAACAAGTGAAAGAAAACCATTAAATTTGTCAAAGAAGATTGTGAATTTGTCAAGAAAAGGTAAACCTATAACACATCCGGAATTGAGCATTTTAGCTAAGGAACGTCATATAAAAGAGAAAACTGAATTGTATCAAATGCAGCTTTTAGTACCTTCATTGGACGTAGGCTGTACAAGAGCACATACATTGAGGACTGCAAACAAGTACATAATAGAACTGTTGGGTAAAATTGAAGTATTGGAAAATAAACTAAAGGAGTTGCAAAATCTAAATGTATGGAATCCAGCAAATGAACTCCCTGTTCTGCAGATGGAGCCAAACGATCTTCCTGCTACTTATGCATGGAACGCATTTAATGATATTGATAGAGACTCTCCTGTGAAGTACCAACCTCCTGCTGTGTAAAAAATGATGGGTAAAAAAAAATACAAAAAAATAATAAAATATAAATGGAAAAAAAATTAGTTGTAGAATAGAGAGCGGGGAATAGATCACTCTGTGGCAATGGAATAACATGTCACTTAGTGCTCTATTCCCCGTTCTCGCATTAATTATGTTTGACCTTGACCTAAATAAACATAGTGGGGGAAGGTAATTGAGTGGGGGAAACTAGATAAAAGAAGTCCAACGCTCGGTTGGAGTCATTCTTATCCTAAACAGGCGTTTACTAACATAACATAAGAAAAGACAACATGAATAGTGAAAACATCATTTTGGATCTTTCATTAAGTGAAAAGAATAAAAAACAATATGCGGACTCTCGAAAAATGAAGATGAAAGAAATGGCAAAGGCAAGAGAAACAAGAATAAAACTAAAATATTATAAACTACAGAGGCTAATACCAGGAGTGAAATTGGGAGAAGTAAGAACCAGAACAATTGACATGGCTGCTGACTACATCAACCAACTTCTTATAGAGTTGACTATAAAAAATGAAAGAATACGTCAATTGGAATATGAACGTAAACAATTGTTTCACCAAGAAAAAGAAGAACCTATGAACTGTGTGATTAAAGACAATCAATAAAGAAAAGTTAAAGAAAGGAAACTGCAAAATTACTAAAAATATTGAATATAAATTGGTTATTAATTGGACTTGCATTAGAGAGTGGGGAATAGATCACTTTGTGGTAATGGACTAACATACCACTTAGTGCTCTATTCCCCATTCTCGCTTTAAGTGTTGTTGACCTTGACCTAATAAAATAATTTATATAAAAGCAGCTACGAGAAAGAAGCTCTTTCATTTAATCGACATGGCTCCTGTGGATACCACCGACTATCCAAGTAAACCTATTGCAGAAATATTGTGTAAAATTCTACAAGAGGAGTTTGATGTGGAAGATGTGGATAATGACAGTTCAGAAACAGATAGTGTTAACAGTATGGAAGAAGAATTAATAAATGAAGGGAGTGAAGATGTAGAAATGGAGTTAACAGAGAATGAATACACACCATCATTGGAATTTGAAAATATTCATAATGAAACTCCAACATCCAGTCACGATCCAGATTTGGAATCAATACGTGGAAGATTAATTTTTTGTGCAAGACAATTATTTCCATATGAAGAAGAAGAAGATGAAGAAGAAGAAGATTAAAAATAGTGGTGGGAGTAAAAAGTGGTGGGGTAATACAGCATAAAAAGGAGGTATGAAAAAGATGCATTTCATTTATATGCCGAATTTCATAGGATAAACATCACTAAAATGCATCGTTGTGATATATGTTTAGAAACTTATGAAGATGAAATATTGCTAGACATTCATAAGGAGTTATATCATAATATAAATGAAAATTTAACACAAAATGAAAATAAAAATGCATCTGCAGAAGAAGAAGAAACAGCGGGACCATCTAATGCACTACCTAATTTAAGTATTCATGCATTGCCTGGAAGAGTAGTAACACATCACAAAATCCAAAATGAAAATTTAGAATTAGACAAATTTCTTGCCGAAGCAAAAACCATTGTAGTTAAACTTTTAAAAGAAGAATTAAAACGATTAAATTTTATTAAATTCGGCTTGTTATTGGATGCTATGTTTATAAACGTTGAAGAAGAATTGTCACCAAGAGGATTTATAACTAAAAACAGAACCATCATGAGTAGTTCAGATATTAATTCAATAGTAGAAGAATGTTTTGATGAGATCATCAATAAAATCCAAGAACATGAAGGACGAGGATCAGGTTGGAGTTTAGTTAGTGTAGTAAGTATAAATATTAGAGTTCACAAGCATGGGTATGGGGTAATGGGGAGCAGTTATATAGCTCTTCCAAAAAGGATTCAAGATACAAAATCATGTGTGAATGTTCAAAATCATGATACGGAATGTTTCCGGTATGCAATGACATCAAAATTCATATCATGCGATGCACAAAGACCTAGCGAAGAATATGAGAACTATAGATACAGATATAACTTTCAAGGTGTGTCTTATCCGGTAGCCTTGAAGGATATTTCTAAATTTGAAAAACAAAACCCTGGAATATCTGTAAATGTATTTGGTTTGGACAGTTCTAACAAGGTGTATCCTTTGAAAGTGGTAAAAAACGAACTTGCAGACCATACGGATTTGTTATTAATTACAAAGGATGAAGTATCACACTATGTATGGATAAAATCATTTGAAAGACTTGTCAATAAACAATTATCAAGAAATGAACATAGAAAAATAATTTGTAAAAGATGTTTTTGTTTTAAAGAACTTAGAAATGGAGGACAAAATTGGTTACTGGAGCACAAACAACTGTGTAATGAAAATTTTGAAGCTAAGATTATTCTACCACCATTAAATAAATCATATTTACAGTTTGAAAAAGTTTTCCATCAGTATCGCATTTCTATAGTAATATATGCCGATTTTGAATCAACACTTGTTCCAATTGAAGATGAAAACATTGAAGCAAGGAAGAGTATAAAATATCAAATGCACAAGCCTAACAGTTTTTGTTTATTGGTTAAATCCACATTGGTTGAAGAACATTTGAATGCATATGGATTGTCATCAAAACCCGTGGTGTATCGTGGTGAAGATGTTGCCAGAACATTTTTAAATCATCTATATGAAATAGCTGGCCATGTTGAAAATTTGTATAATAATATAGTACCAATGATACCAATGGAGGAAGAAGAGGAAATTCAACATGAAAATGCTACCCACTGTTTTCTATGTAAAAATGAATTTACTTTAAATAACTATAAAGTTAAAGATCACGATCATCTTACAGGATATTATAGGGGTGCAGCATGCAATGCATGCAACATAAACTATAAGATTACCAGAAGAATTCCTGTAATATTGCATAACCTTAGCGGTTATGATGGTCATTTTATAATACCAGAATTGGGGAGAGATGATGGTGCAATTGATGTTCTTGCAGAAACAACTGAAAAGTTTATAACCTTTAGTAAAAAAATTGGAAATATGAAGTTGCAATTTGTAGATTCGTACCGGTTTATGCCGTGCAGCTTATCAAAACTTTCTGAAAATCTTAGAAAAGAAGATTTAATAGAAACAAAAAAAATTGTAAACAATGATAAATTAGATTTAGTTCTTCGTAAAGGCGTTTTTCCTTATGATTACATTGACAATTTGGAAAAATTTGAAGAAACGTCACTTCCACCTAAAGAAGCTTTTAAGAATAAATTACATGAAGAGGACATCAGTGAAGAGGATTATCAACACGCTTGTAGAGTATGGAATGAATTAGAAATAAGAACCTTAGGCGAATATTCAGATTTTTATGTTAAATTAGATGTGACTTTACTCTGCGACATAATGGAAGAATTTAGAAACACCTGTTTTACAGCATATGGATTAGACCCACTTCATTCGTACACAGCTCCCGGATTGGCATGGCAGGCTATGTTAAAAGAAACAAAATGCAAACTTCAACTATTAACTGACATAGACATGGTGTTGATGATTGAATCCGGTATTCGAGGAGGATTAACCCAAAGTGTAACTAGATATGTAAAAGCAAACAATAAATATCTTCCAAATTACGACGCATCACAACCTAGCACATTTATAGGTTATTTTGATGCAAATAATCTGTACGGATGGGCCATGTCGAACCCTCTTCCATATGACAATTTTAAATGGGTTGATCCAAATTCAATCAATAACATCGCTGATATCCCTAAATATGGGGATATTGGCTACATTTTTGACTTTGATTTTGAATACCCAGAACATCTCCACGACCATCATTATGATCTACCACTATTAGCAAAAACAGAAATATCTCCCACTGGTAGATGGCCAAAATTGATGATGACACTTAACAATAAGACCAGGTATGTAGCTCATTATTGGACAGTACAGCAAGCGCTAGAAATGGGATTGAAAATTACGAAAATTAATAAAGTACTGCAATTTTCACAATCCTGTTGGTTAAAATCTTATATAGATAACAACACAAGAAGAAGAACTGCAGCAACATCCAATTTTCAAAAAGATTTCTTTAAATTAATGAACAATGCGATATTCGGTAAAACATTAGAAAACAAAAGAAATCACAAAGACTTAAGATTGGTTGTTGATCCAACAAAATTACAGAAATTGGTGCAAAAACCAAACTTTGCATCTTCTATAATTATTAATGAAAACCTTGTAGCCGTTTCTATGAATAAAATTTCAATTAAGATGGATCGACCCATATATGTTGGAATGTCCATTTTAGACATATCAAAAACTCACATGTATGATTTTCATTATAATAAAATGGTGAAATTTTATGGTAGAGATAATATCGGAATAGCATACATGGATACTGATGCATTCATCTATTGGATTATAACCAATGATATGTACAAAGATTTACGCACATTTGTTTATAAAAATGACTTTGATTTTTCTGACTACCCACAACATCACCCTAATTACGACAATGGAATAAACAAGAAGGTTTTAGGAAAATTTAAAGATGAAACAAATGGTGCACCTATGGAAGAAATTGTGGCATTAATGTCCAAACTGTATTCTTTTCGATTGTACATTAGTGAAAAAGAAGAACATCAAGTTGTAAAGAAGGCAAAAGGTATAAAAACATCATATTTAAAGAAGAATGTACAGTTTGAACATTTTAAAAGATGTTTATTTGAAAGCATAGAAACAACTGCAACTTTTAATACAATAAGAAGCTTTAATCATCAAGTCTACAGTGTCAAGCAAACTAAGTGGGGACTCAGCTACAAGGATGATAAGAGACATATCCAGGAAGACAATATACACACTCTACCTTTTGGACATTATTCTTTAACTCCTATCGACCAATAAAACCTATTCTTCGTCCTTCCACCTGTTTCCTTTTCCTTTCCGTAAAAAAGAGGGAGCATGGCAAGTTCAATGCCATGTTCCCTCTTTTTTACACAAATATAATATGGCCTTGACCCATATTTGTTAATAATATAAAAGGTGATAAACCATTTTGAGGATTAGTATTTTCTCAAGCGGTGTACAAACAACATCTGAAGATGGAAGGATTAAAGGATAAAATTGTAAACGAACTTCATAAGCCGGCAAGAAGAAAGTTTCCAAGAAGAAATACAATTATTAAAGGAATGAACGATCTTTACCAAGCCGATCTTATTGAGATGATACCGCATAGTAAATTAAATAAGGGATTTAAATATATATTAGCAATTATAGATTGTTTTAGTAAGCTTGCTGACGCTATACCACTCAAGGATAAGACTGGGAAAAGTGTAACAAAAGCTATGGAAGCAGCTATAAAGAAAAATAAATTTGTTATAAAACATTTACAAACTGATGATGGAAAAGAATATTTTAACAAAGAATTTACAGCATTAATGAAAAAATATAACATAAATCATTATTCTACAAATTCGGAAGTTAAAGCTTCCATAATTGAACGATTCAACAGAACATTAAAAGGAGCAATGTATAAAACATTTTCTAAACGAGGATCATACGTGTGGTACGATATATTACCGAAGCTTATAAAAGAATACAATAACAAGTTTCATCGCACTATTGGTATGAAACCTATTGAAGTAAATAGCAATAATGCTAAGCTTGTTTTGGAGCGTATTAAGAAAATTACTACTCCTAAAATTGAAAAATTAAAACCTAAAAAGTTTAAAATTAACGACAAAGTACGTATAAGTAAATATAAAGGAGTTTTTAGTAAAAGATATTTACCAAATTGGACTAACGAAATATTTACAATCTACAAAGTGCAACCGACAATACCAGAAACCTACATTTTAAAGGATAACAAAGGTGAACTACTTGAAGGCGGTTTCTATGGTCATGAATTATTAAAATCGACAGTAGGTGATGTATATCTTGTTGAAAAAGTTTTACAAAGAAAAAAGGATAAAGTTAAAGTCCGTTGGTTGGGATTTGATAGGAGTGAAGATTCTTGGATTCCTACAAAAGACTTGGTGTAATACTTTAATAACTCATTATGTGTTTAACCTTTAAACAAGATGGATATTGTACAGCAAAAAGAACGATTTAATATTAATAATATAGATGAATTGACAGTGGATAATAACAATTTAAACCATGGTAAACATGGTGAATTACTACCAAACTCTATAAGATGTTTAATAACTGGCCCTTCTAATTGTGGAAAAACAAATGTTGTTTTTAACCTTATAACTAATCCAAAAGGGCTACGTTTTAATAACATATACATTTTTTCAAAATCTTTGCAACAACCGAAATACCAGTTGTTAGATAAGATATTAGCAAATGTACCAGAAGTAAATTTCTACAAGTTTAATGCTAGTGAAACTATTATGCAACCAAATGAAGCTAAACCATTTTCTATATTTATATTTGACGATGTGTCATGTGAGAATCATGATACAATAAGAAGTTATTTCGCAATGGGGAGACATCATAATATTGACAGTATTTACATTGGTCAAACCTATAGTAAAATTCCAAAACAACTTATAAGAGATAATGCAAATTTGTTGATAATATTCAAGCAAGATGAAACAAATTTGAAACATATATATAACGATCATGTGAATGCCGACATGACATTTGATAAATTTAAAGAGATGTGCGGCAAAGCATGGGCTGAAAAAGTATGGATTTCTTGTTATTATGAAAGATGAAGCTATAAAAGATGGAAGGTATCGAATAGGGTTAGATAAATTTGTATTAATCCATTAAATGAATAGCAGTATGTCTAGTAATGAATGAGACTTCATAGTGTAAACATGGTAAATCAAGAAAAACTATTGAAAGAAATAAAATCACTCAGTGATTCTATTAGGATAAAAAACCGTGCATTAAGGATGGGTATAAGCGAAAGAGAAGAATTTTTAGAGACTACATTTAAACCTATTACAGAACCTTTAAAACAAATATCAGAAACCATTAGTAAACCTCGTTATGAAGGAGATGTTTTACTACCAGTTTCTAAACAAGAAGTACAAGCATTAAAAAAGAAGACAATGATGATTCATATACAAGCGCTAGTGACCAAGAAGAAACAAAAGAAGAAGAAGAACCTATTGTTGAAAAGGAAGAAGAACAGCCAATACCTGAAGCAGAACAATCTATTCCAAATTTAACTCAATTGAGTAGCGATATATTACAACACGGACCTCTCGGAAGAAAATATATATTGAAAATGCTACATGATATAAAATCAAACCCCAATTTAAGTAAATCACACATATACGGAGCAAGAATTGATGGGAATGAATTAAAAATAGGTGATTCAAAACTTAAAATAACTGAAGACGATTATATCATTATTGGTGAGCATAAATATAAGGGAACAAAAGGATTATATGAATTAATTTTTAAAAACATACCATTGAGATATTCGACCAAAGATTTAAATACTTTTAAGGAAATTTTACAAAATACTAATGCACATAAAAGGAATTACTCAAAGGATGCAATAATTAATCGTTCACGCGCAACAAAATATAACATTGTTATAAAAAAGTTGTTTCCCCCACGAAAACTACCAACATTACGTACCGCACCAGTAGTGAAACAACCGCTAAAAAGAAAATCTTTATCACTTATGGATTTATCACTTCTTGAACAACATGGTAAAAAGAGTAAAGGAGATACTTCAACATCTGGCAAAGGACTGATGAAAAATCTGTACAATACCAATGTAATTTATTACAAAGACATTAATAAATTAGTTGACAGAATGAGACTATTACATGAAGCTATGGAAGCCGGTCATACAGGTTTAAATAATGAATGGGTGGCTCTAGTTGATGAACTTAGAAGTCGAGGTGTCGTCGTATAATTGTCCGCAGATATAAAAGAACGGCAAGCATATAATGTATCATTTTTAACATGAGCGTCGACAAGTTTGGACGGTACTCCGCGTTAGGAGTGCAAGTTGGAGAAGACAGAAAAAGAAGTGGATTGCCGCAAACACCTGAAGGTGACTATAGCATAAGTAATAAACGTTTAAAACTAGTTAAAGATCCAGAAGAAGATACTGATGGAGCAAATTTAAAGACAGTAAAAGAAGCTACTTCAACATCATTAAAATTACTTAAGGATACTTACGATGTTAAATCACATAGAATAATTAATGTTGGTAAACCAACTGACAGTTCTGATGCAATTACTAAAGAGTATTTATCATCTGAACTTTCAAACACTTTAAAATTGCAGTGGGGTAACAATTTAAAAGATGGACAAACATATGATGCTGGAAATCATAGGATAACCAATGTGGCAAATCCAAAAAATGATAAAGATTCAGTTAATAAAGAATATTTACATTCTATAATACCGGAAAAGACTCAACGAGGATTTTCTTTTTATAAGTTTATTATAAATGACATTGGATACCCAAAGGAAGACGGCGATGCTGTAAACCTGAAATACATCAAGGACAACTGTATTTTACAAGATGGTGATGAAATCGATTGTTATGGGAAAGTATTGTCAAATGTAAAGTTCGGTTCTCAACCAAAAGACGCTGTTACTATGGAACAACTATCTAAAGAATTAAAAAGGGGAACATCGAATTTTGTAAAACATGAAGATGCCGTGCTAAAGCGAGGAGATACATTTATACATGGAAATGAAAAGTTTAATTTAATGCAAGGAAATAATGATGAATGGGATGCAGGACGTAAAACAATAACAAATGGAAGATTTGGTATAAAAGATACAGATGTACCTCTAATGGTGCAAACATTAATTGCTACTGGTGGTACATTAGGTACATACAATGGTCGTAATAGAAGAATAAAAGATATTTATCCTGGTTACGAAGCAAATGATTGTGTTACAATGAAACAAACAATAACTTGGGATAAACACTTTGGGACCAAATATGATGCAAAGATGAAGAAAATAATTAATATTTTACCAGGAGAAGATTTAAATGATGCTGCTACTATAGGACAAGTTATAACAATGTCAAAAAGTGATTCAAACGCTTACACATGTAATGATAAACGTATTATGCAGTTACACGATCCTCAACATCCGAAAGATGCTGTAACTTTAGATTGTTTAATAAGAATAGTGGGCAATTTACTTATTGATACCCACAATCATATAGCTAGTACAACAAATCATGTGATGATTCAACCCGATGAACGAGAAGCATGGATTAAAAATAGAATCATAAATCAATATATAATTAATTTGAATAATTAATTATTTAAATATAAAAATTGTGCATAAGTTATTCATTTATATAAAGCATCTCGTTGAGTAAACACGCCGGTTATATATAAAACAACATAATGAAGATCGCACCGCTCAGTCGTCGTCAAGTCAGCGGCAAGAAAGGACGTGGTATAACATCGGCTGCGTTATCCCTTCTCAAACGAATTCCTGTTGGTGCTGTTGTAAATCGGGCAATAGACGCTCTACCATACGAATTTCATCTGCCCGGAGGTTATCAATATTGCGGACCCGGAACTAAATTGGCAAAACGTTTAGCAAGAGGGGATCCTGGAATTAATAAATTGGATCAAGCTTGCAAAGAACACGATATAGCGTATTCCAAGTTTGCTGATTCAACAAATAGATCAATAGCGGATAAAGCGCTAGCAGAAAAAGCTTGGCAAAGAGTTAAATCAAGTGACGCAAGTATTGCAGAAAAAGCAGCCGCTTGGGCAGTAACTACAGCTATGAAGGCGAAAACAAAATTTGGTGGCGGAAAACGTCGGAGAGGAAGACCTGCAAAGAAAAGAGCTCCTAAAAGAGGTGGAAACATTAAAAAGAGACGTCGTAGAACTCGTAAAACAAAGACAAAAAAGACTTCCGTTTGGTCAATGGTAAAAAACGGAGCAGGTCTATACCTAAGACCGTACCGTGTGTACTAAATAAGAAAAATCAATTGATAATTCCAAATAAAGCCTTAACAAATTATCAATTATCAAATTATGTAAAATGTTTGAAGATACCATTTTTTAGGGGAGTTTTTATGAAAGACGCATTACCAAAAAACATATGGAAAAATGAAACTGGAATAGTAAATTTAGATTCCTCCTATGGTCCAGGAACACATTGGGTATGCTATAAAAAACTCGGACAAAGCGTTTATTATTTTGACAGTTTTGGCAATCTACCACCACCTAAAGAACTTCAACACTACTTTAGAAACTCTAAGAATATATTTTACAATTATAAAAGAGAACAACCTAACAATACAGAAATATGCGGACATTTATGTTTGGAGTTTTTAGCAAAAAGCGTCAGTCAGCTTTAAGATGTCATCGTACACAGTGTCACTGAGCGGAAATTCATCTACATTAAAAAGTACTCTTTTCCCAGCACTGCGTCTATCTAAAGATAGATTATGGGAAGCGGCATTATTAGATTTCACTACATACAATTCAATTCCCAACATTACAGAGGGTAAAAACAATTTACTACATTATTATGAAAGTAAAGATAAAAAAGGAAACTATTCAGAATTAAAAATAATCACCTTGTCTACAGGAGCATATGAAATAGATGATATAAACCAGCTATTACAGAAGCAGCTAGGAGAAGAAAATATCTGTATAAAAGGAAACAACAATACTTTAAAAGCGGAAATTACCTCAAAATATTATATAGATTTGAGTTTAAAAAATTCAATCGGTAGTTTACTCGGATTTTCAGATAAGAAAAAAAAAATCTTAGATCCCGGAACTACTCATACGGGTGATACCACAGTAACAATATTAAAGGTTAATAGTATTGATATAACATGCAATATTATACACGGATCGTATAGAGATGGGGTAAACCAACATATTTTACATACATTTTATCCAACAGTAGCTCCTGGGTTTAAAATAGTTGAGAAGCCACAAAACCTTATATACCTACCGTTAAACACCAGTTTTATTTCAGACATCGTACTGAACATATCAGATCAGGACGGTAATAGTGTTGACTTTAGAAAAGAAACAATTACAATACGGTTACACATAAAAGCGGTAACTTAAGTATAACATGGGATTAACATTTAAACCACAACGGAAAAGCCGGGAGCTCAGTAGCTCTTCAACATTGGACGAGTTAACACCGGACAACATACATTTCCTACAAAAAATTGGGTTAAAACTAAATTACAATGGACATTCTGGATATATCTCAAGGTCCGACGTTCGACGAAACCCTATGGGAGAAGGAATATCACACGCACAACCCTTACACTTCATCAAAATTAAACAATAATGATGAAATAAGGATTCCCATTCAACAACAAGATATTTACACATTACCCTGTGAGAGTTATTTATATATTGAGGGACAAGTATTAAAATTGGATGGAAAAACTGGTTCGTCTGTTCCTTTTATAAATAACCCAATGGCATATCTTTTTGACGAAATAAGATATGAAATATCAGGAGTGACAGTTGATTCAACAAAAAAGGTTGGTATAACAACAACACTAAAAGGATTAACATCATTAACACCACATGAGAAGAATTCAATAGTCACCGCCGGATGGGTTACCCCCGATAAAGACAGCATAACACCAAATTCCAATGGTCATTTTGATTTTCACATACCTTTACGATTGCTTTTGGGATTCGCTGAAGATTACAAAAGAATAATAATAAATGTCAAACAAGAATTGGTATTACTCAGATCTTCAACTAACAAAGACTTGATACTAGCAGCAAGTGGCACTGAAGAAAGTAAACTAGAATGGCAGCTACAATTAAATAAAATCGTGTGGAGAGTACCTCATGTAAGATTAGCCGATGAACATAGAATCGTATTGTTAAGAAAGTTAAAATCTGACCGTGATATTGTAATGCCGTTTAGAAGTTGGGAATTCCATGAATACCCCATATTACCTCAAACAGAACGACAAACATGGACTGTTAAAACATCTACTTATTTGGAACGAGCAAGGTACATAATACTAGGGTTTCAAACCAATCGAAAAGATGTTATAACCGCACACGCAGGTCAATTTGACCATTGCAATATAAAGAATTGCAAAGTTTTTCTAAACTCTCAATTCTTTCCTTATGACAATTTAAATGTCATGTTTAGCAAAAAGCGTTATTCCATCTTATACGATATGTATGCAAGATTTCAATCGTCATATTATGGAAAAACTAATACACCACTGTTATCACCTGAACAGTATTATTCAAAAGCCCCAATAATCGTTATCGATTGCTCAAAGCAAAATGAATCAGTAAAATCGTCAAGTGTGGATATAAAAATCGAAATGGAATTTGAAGATAAAATACCAGAAGGTACTTCGGCATATTGTCTCATTTTACATGACAAAATAGTAACATATACTCCACTAACTGGAATAGTTAAAAATGTGTTATAAAAAACGGTTTTTAGGTGGGGGCGATTGTTATAAAAGGAGGAAAACGAAGTAAAAATTTCATTATTTGTTTGACCATCCTATGGGAAACATCGTTAGCAAAATGAGTTCACTTAATGCAAATACTAACGAAGAAGAAACTACACCGCTTATAGCCGACAACAGTTCCGATATAGAAAAACAAATTGAACAAGAAATGGATGAGTTCCTCAAGTTTAAACATAAGAAAAGAGAAGAGGAAGTTGAAAAAGGAATTAAAAAAAGAAAAGTCGATGACATTATTTCCACCAATATTTTAGCAGAGGTATTTCTTAGAATCTACTATCCCATCTCATCATGTATGACAAAAAGCGTATCTGCCGGAGTAATAAAATCATTGGAGTATTCACCAACTATTATTTTGAATCATGGATCTAAAATGGTGTTTTTCTCTGAAATTTCCTGGGAATCGTTTATGAAGCATATACATCTTTTAGAATGTTATTTAAGTAACAATACATATGGAAGAAGAACGAAATTAAGTTTGCTAGAATCAAATATTGAAATCGATATAGTAAAACATCGGGGAGGACAAATTGTTCGTTTTAGAGATTTAACTAAACATGACATAAAAATACACCTTACAAAAGATGAATTCTACACCCTCAGCTGTGCTACAGGTCCTATCACAAGATATCTAAAACAACTAATATTTTCAAGCGCAATCATAAAAGAATATTTAACCGATACATTGGATAGACAACCATATGTACCAATCCTATACGGTCCCGTAGATACTTCCATTTTCAATAGAATACCTCACGAAGTTGATATGTGGAGACAGTTGCACAACTATCAGACTAACTTCGGTATAGATGAAGAAGCACAAGAAATGAATGAAGAAGCATCTTGCAGCAACCAACCCGCAGTATAAAAAGACGCCCTCCATAATTTTACAAACAGTCCCATACCGACCTTTGTCATGAATAAACAAGTTTCATTTTCAAACCAATACCAAATAATGGAGGTAAAACGAGGTATAATTGAATTTCAAGCGTTTCGCGGTAACGACGGACATTTTATCATTAAAGAGTTAGTTATTCTAGACATGAACACATCTGTCGTTTATCACTATTTATTCCAACCTCCTATACCGTTCAACAGATTAACTACTAAAGCAAGAGTGACAAACAAATGGTTGATGAAACATTTTCACAACCTGAGATGGGATGAAGGTTTTATCCACTACAGTATGGTGCCGCACATTATGAATCATTACTGTAAGGAATTTAAAATTATCTACACAAAGGGATTGGAGAAAACCGCTTGGATACAAGCATTTACAAACCATGAAGTGATAAATGTGCAAGTGGATAGAGATTTTCAGTGTCACTTTGCCAACATTTGTATCTCTACCAAAAACTTTAAACATCGGCAGTCCCAATGCGCTTTAAAGAACGCTTATCGTTTGAATGCATATCTACAACAGAATGGTGGGGGGTGGGAAGGATATAAAAGCGACAACGCAACCATGACCCAGCATGAGTATTACTCTAGCCTCCGAACAGTCAACACCTCCCACACAGATTCGCAAGACTAAGAATAATATTAACAATAAATAAGAAGAAGAAAAAGTAAAGATGACGTCACAAACATTTTTACAATCTCTTGTCGATCAATTTAACAAACATTCAAAATCTACCGTCTTACCGACTAAAAGATGTTCAGAATTAAAAGAAGAAAAACATTATGTTATCCACACCATTAAGAAGATGGAAACTAGTGTTGGGGACGCCATCAACGTTACACTGAGTGAAGCGCCCTACACGCCCGGTGATGAACCAAAATTTCAAACATTTCTTCCTAAGCGCTTCGTGCACCTCCTGCAAAACGAAGATCTACGCCTTATCCACCCCGGCTCTCTGTACTTGGCATCCCACGGTCCAAGCGGAAGCAATTCAACGGAACTTACACTTCACGTCATGCCTACTGCCAACAACTAATTTATTTTTTGTAATACTTTTGTACACCTTTGTGAATTATTTTGAAAATAAATAAAGATGAAAAAATAAAAAAAATAAAAAGCAATATATCACTATGTGTCTTTGCACATGGTGATATATTGCTTTTAAAAAAATAATTTTAGATGACCTTGACCTAGTTACAAAAACTATATAAATGGAGTAATTTTCAAGGGGATTTCCTCAGTCTACAATTGACTTCCGTGCTGTACACATCTCCCTTGGTTGTCCAATTATTTAAACGACAACATGTCTCTCAAAATCAAATGCGCATCATACGATACCTCCACCATCACAACTTTTGAACAACTCGACAATTTCACTAATGAATTGCGAGTACTTCTTGCAGGCGGTTATCACTTAAATGCCGATGTTTACGTTACAAATAAGAAGATGTTTTCAAAACAAAACTACTGCGATGATGAAGTGTACTTTTCTACACAAACGGCAACAACATCTAGCCCTTCTACTCAAAATAATGTTAAATTCCACAAATACTACTAATGTTAAATTACAATAACAATACTCCATCAACTTGAGGCTTCGCTATAAAAAGGCTATTCAACCCAGACTAAATCATCATTTGCTTTTTGACAACCGCAGCGATAACAACTACAACTACTATGCTGTACCGAATGATGATTGAATTTAATGGTAAAATATTTGGAAAGGACTATCAAACGGTAGAAGAGATGAGCTCCGATCTTGATGTATTAACTAAAGAAGGCTTCCAACCAAAGTTAATTCTAAAATTTCCAGAAGTACATCCACTATCCACTGAAGATCTCGTCGCAATGGCTAGAGCAAAAAAACAAGAACATGAAGTAAATATTAAAAAAGAGAAAGAAGAAAAAAAAGACGAACCTATATCTTAAGTGTGCAACTTTTTAATATTTGTACCCCATTCTTTTTTAAAACTCCATTTGGTTGACCTTGAAATTACCCCCACCACTTTTTTCTTTTAATAAAACTCTCTATTCTATACTATACACCTTCATTTCCCAACTCCACTTAGAACCGTCAACATGGAAAAGAAAAAAGAAGACTACAAACCACGCTACTGTTGTGAACAAAAATGTACCGATATAGGAAGATGGATGGTAGACGGATTAGCTTGTAGAAAATGTGAATTCTTCCGATCCTGTTACTGCAAATGCAAAACAAAACAACTACCACCACCAGAATTGCAAACCTTCAAAATTTATAAATCAAGATACTTCCACACTTGCTGTCCCCAGAGATGTTTCAAATTTCACCCAGAAAGACTTTTTAATTGCCGAAAGTGTGATGCATATTATAAAGACGACTTTTGTACATGCATCAAACATTTGTGCAAATATAGATCAGATTGGTCTTCTGATCCTATTCAAGCTTCAGATGTATAGCTGTAGTCACTGACTGCAGCTTTTTTTTAAAATTTCATTTGGTTGACCTTGAGATTTACAATATATATTCTACATACCCTTTAACATGCTTCTCATTTACACTACATTGCTTGGACTAACACCAACATGGGTGACAGATTCATTTCTTTTCAACATTTAATTACCGAAAGAGATGAGATGGAAACTCTATTTCACAACTTACTCACACTTATGGATAGGTATCCTTTAAAATGGATCAACATCAAAGTAAAATATGTGGATCCTACCAGAATATTTTCATCATCATCATCATCATCTTCCAACAGTGCAGGGGAAGAAGAAGAACCAACTTATGGTATTACAATTGTTGAATTAAACAGCGAGGAACAAGACAATCAAATTCAAATTATAAATAAACTTAGTATTTAGTTTACAAAAGTGATTGGTATTTCTATTCTATATTAATGCTATTATTATTTTATTTCTATACACTTCCCACAACCTACCCGAACGGCGTTTCGCGGCAAACTGCGGTAACCGAAGTTCTCTCGCTTCTCGTTTTGGATTACCCCCACTTCTTTTCTTCCCCCCACCACTGTTCCCTGTTTCCATATAAGCGACCGCCTTACCGTCGCTCACCATTTGTTTGCCTACCGCCGAACGATGAGCCAGCCTCCATTAGCAAAAAATACTACTACTTTTGCAGTAACATCGCAACAAGATTTACAGGATATTTTTCAAACTTTAACCGATGTTGTAAACACACCAAACAACACGGTTACTATTACTGTTGAAATTACCTACAATTGTCCAGAGTGTGAAAGGATGGAAAGCGATAATGTTGAAGAATTAGAAATGCCAAACAACAGTCCTTCATCCGCCCACGATTCGACACCAGATGATGAAAGCTAGTCCTACACAAATATTCTTTTTCAATCCCCCACCACTTTACATTAAATATATATATCCTCCCCTTATTTGCTCTCCTCATTCCATCGCCTACTTTTACACCATCTACACCGCTCCTCTCTAACCTGTACACAAACATGATGGACGGCTTTTCAATCACATCACAATTGGAAGACGATAAATTAAAACTCGAAATTAACAGAATACAATTGGAAGCACAGAATCAGGAAGAAATGATCCGGCTGTTAAAGCTCTTCAAATGCGTACTGTGGTTGGTATGCCTCTATCTGCTCATCGCCATCACCATCGGCATTTACCAGACCGTCACCGCCAAACATCGCTTCGACACCACTTCCAATAAAAATTCTACTTGGCTTTCCTAAAATAAATTATTAATTCCCACAGCCCCACAGCCCCCATCCGCTCCCGCCACACTCCCGCCCGCCCCACTCGTCCCCACACTCCCCACCTTTTTTAAAACCCCCTCCGGATGGCCTTGACACACTTACCAACCCCTCCCCAAACCCCCCAAAAAACCCCCAAATCAACAACACACACCTGCCAGTTACAACCGCTGACCTTGACCTGCGCCAGAACCGGCAAATCCCTTCTACTCATGTTGTATGTAAGGAAGTGCAATTTATTCAAAGAAAAAGACGACAGTCCACGATGTTGCCACAAAAGAGTCATCTTAATATTCATCCTCAGCAGTTCTAAGGTTTTGTTTTCCATTGTTTCGGGCAAGTCTTTGTACACTATCCTTGAGGGTTTTTATTACTTTCATATTATAAATGCCCCCATTGCAGCAGACCTGTGTATCCAGCGAATTGCCAAAGGATTTTGATATGTTGTATTCCCCCATAAAAACAATAGGAATAAGTATGTAGGTTCACTGCCATAGGATGTTGTTGAAAATATTTGTTGTTAGGAAATGTAATGGTTTTTCCAAGGTAAAATCAAATATTGTATCAATATTCAGCACTTTTCCATTTTCCCTATAAACCCCATGAGGGTGAGTAGGTAGGTTTGCTGCCATATGGGTGATGTAAGCAAATGTCAGTCGACCCTTATGTAGTGAAGGTGCATGCAAAATTTATCAAATTATGTCCATAAATATATATGGGGTTTTGTTAATATCCCTTATGAATAACACGGGAAACATATTTTTGATTTAATCAGTAACCTGTTAAGCCAAATTTTCAAATAAAAAGTACTGAATTATTTGTTTTTTAAAGTTATTTTGAATGGTTTAGGTTAAAATTGGTATATTTTGAATTGTAATTGAAAATGCCAAAAACCCACTTTTTACCCCTTTTAACCACCAAAAGACCCCATTCCCATAACCCAATCATGCTGGCTCGGTAACTCATGAAAAGACACCTGGTCTTACATTTCAGTACAAGAAATAATAATAATAATAAATAAATAAAATAAAAATAAAATCGTAAAAAATCGGAGGTTCCTTTCAAAAGTCATCAGTACCACTGACACACACACATACATACATATTGAAAATGAACGAATGGTGTTTTTTACTTCTGTGGACCTCAAAATGTAAAAGTAACATGGTGCCGGACTTAGTTCTTACCATGGGCAACTAGCGTTTCCCTATAAGGAAATTCGCTAAAAAAAAAACAACGTTAAATCATGAATGGACGAAATTGATTATAACACATATTTTTCTGGTTAGGTTTGCTCTAATTTGGGTGTATATAAACCGAATGTATATAACCAAAGAGTGTAAAACGAGAGTGATAACCTTTGTTGATTCGTTAAAAAATTGGACAAGTTGATTAATTTATTGATGGCCCGGCGAGTAATGGCACCTGGGTCAGGTGACAGTCGATGACAAAATGTTTGGCTCTGGGAATCGCCTTACATTTGTCAATAACAAACAACTTAGCATAAACGCCGAAACACTATGTTTAAGTTAAGAAACTCAATAACGTTCCATTATATTGCTCTGAAACTATTGGTTTAATCTTTCATATCGTAATAATTATGTTATAAATTTATTTGGTTATAAAACAAAACAAAATAGAGTAATTTACGGTATATTTATTCAACAATGACTTAAACTTTTAAATTTTGTCAAGAATTTGCTAGATGCAATTCTAGCGTAGTTAAATCTAATTAGATTTTATGAATCGGACTCATATTTTGGAATATTTCCAACTTCATGAGGTAGATAAATGTCTCAAAACTACCCTAATTAACTCTGCAATTATCATTAAGCCTGGGGCAAGTTCTGAAGAAAATTATAAACACACAAAGAAGCTTGGGTGTTGTGGAACGAATTCGTTCTTCAATTACACTTTGTACAAGTTCACTTGAATTTGAACCAAATTTAGGTTCTAAATTATTTAATTTTAATAAAAAAAATCAAAATCTTTTAGGTTTTAATCTATTAAAGCACTCTTCATTAGAAGTAAGAATAAAGTAGTTGGAGGTGTCGGTAGCCATATTGTAATGAAAGATAAAGTCTTTAGATGTAATTAAATCTCTTGGAAGATGAACTTTTATGTAAAAATGTTAGTAGGTGAAAAGTAATTATTTCATCGGAAAAGCTCATAAAATATTTTAACTCTAAAATAAAATTACACATACAAAAAATAGTACATGCGCGTTTTTTTCTATACATATACAGTAGTAATCAAACAATTTTTCTGTATTGCAGATCAAGGGGAGGAATGATGTGTAAAACATAAACAAATGTATAATTTCAAGTTAATAACTTCAAATAATCCAATAAATTTATTTAATTTTGAATAAGACACTCTGTATTGGATTTATAATTTTTTTTGTTATTTGAAGTTATTACTTTGAAATTACTTATATTGGATTCTAATAAGAAAAGCTTTGTATAATGAAGTTTGTGCGGATTAATGCAGGGTGGAAAAAAGTCTGTAAACGATTTAATATTCTTTAAGTAGAGTCTTTAATTAAAAAAATAAAAATTTTCAAATTGATTTTGAGTGACTAAGACTACTTCCTAAAGTTTATTATCCTAGGACCTCCAAGGGAAAACGCTTCACAAGGAGTCGGAAGAAAATCTTAAATGTGAGCAAACATACATTACATACACATTACATAGTACATCAAATGAAAGGTCTCTAAAAATAGAGAACGATGCCTCAACCCGACCTCAAAAGAATGACCTAGTCAAAAATTGCAGGCGATAAAACTTTGTATTAATCATATTGCAGAAAACAAAAAATTTAATAACCCGGTCCACTCGATTATTTGAGGTCGGGTTTGTGGCAAATTTCTCAGAATGCAAAGACTTTTAAAATGATGTATCATATAACGTAGCCCACTGAAGTTCCCTGACGACCTCCACTAGGGATGCCCTAAAGGAAATCTTGGAAAAAACTTCATTGGCCTTTTTCATTTGACAGATTTTAACGGGCTTTTTATTCTGAGCAGTTTTGTTAAAAACCCAACCTAAAAAGGTTAAGTGGATCGGGAGTTATTGAATTTTTGTTTTAAGCAACATGATTTTTATACAAAGTTTGATCGCCTCCAATTTTTGACAAGGTCATTCTTTTGAGGTCGGGTTTGCAGTATAGATGTATATTTTTAGAGACCTTTTATTCGATGTACATACAGACCTATGCTTACATTTAAGATTTTCTTCAGACTCCTTGAGGACCGTAACCCCTTGGAGGTCTAAGGACAATAAGCACTTCAGGAAGCACTTAAAGCAATAAGCACTTAGCAATAAGAACAAAGCAATAAGCACTTCATCATTTAATCGATTTGCAAGGTTTTAGCTTTGTTATTTCAATACCTTTAAGTATATTAAAGCTTTTCCACCTTTGTAATACCCTTTATATTATCACTTTATCAGTGTTGTATGAAATAAAACAATGAACTAAATTTAGTACTGATTATAATTTAACCTTTAAAAGGATTTAATTTGTAGGGACATCTTAGTTTTCGCAAAAAAATATGTCCTTTTTTAACAGTAAAATATCTATTAGGCCTACCATTAATAATTGTATTGAGTAATTACTAGCTCATAAGATTTTACAACTTATTCATTGACAACGAATTAAACTAGTTTGAATGTGTGGTAGGTATGTCTCCACCGTTTTGAAATTCGAGTTATTCGATATGTTGTAACGTCTTATAGCTTAAAAATAGTTTTAGGGCATGAGCGTCCTTAGGAAATGTAAGAGCAATTTGATCTCAATCATTTTCGGCTGGGTTTGTTAAGAACTGATTGATATTGGCTCCAGAGAGAATCTTCAAGTGTATTGATAAATGAACGAGGTAAAGTTTGCCAACAACAAAAATAACCGAAGCTTTTATTGAAAAGAGCCAACATTATTATTGGGTTTATTATGAAAAATCAACATTTATTTGCTGAAAAATCACAATTACTCCATTATTTGTAGTCAGATTCTTACAAAATTTATATCATTTGTTATGTAATTAGATTTGTCAACTTTTTGTTTCCTATAAAATTCAGATAAAATTTACTGGTCTTAAGATGTTTTAGTTTAAAATTTGAAAAGGACGCCATATTGAAAATATACGTCGCGCAAAAATAATTTTTACTGTGGAGATGTACATTGTTTTTATAAAGGTCCATGCAAAATATGAAGTTTCTACATCAATCCGTCACTGAAATACGAGTTACAAATTATTAAGTGTAAAAATATGGCGGATATCTGGGTGTATATGCATAATAAAACATATATTCATATAAACGTTTTTGCTTATTTTGACCCGGTTGGCCATATTGTGAATTTTGGTGACGGACTTTAAACTCACCCTGTATATTCAGTTGCAAATCATAGCTATAACGAAAATGTATTACCAAGTAAATCAACAATACAAATATGTAGATTCCTAAACTACTTTATGCCATGTAGTGAAATTTTACTTGCTTCGTTTTACTATAAGATTTTCTTAATATTTAAGCCATTCATAATTCGCCATGGGGATAAACATTATTTATTAAATTTCTCTCAATAAATGCGCTGTCACTGCCAACAACGGTAACAGCCAAAATAACCTCCTCCGTTGTCCCATTTCTGTCATATTTCCAACGTATTATGTCAAACAACAGTAAATATAATAGCATTTGAGAACCTAAAATAAATATTTCAGAATATGATATATCTTTTGATCGGTTAAACTTGTTTAAGTGATATTATTTGTAGTTTTTAAATGTAATATTAAAAAGGTAACTGTGGCAAATGGATGATTTCCCTATCTATTTCATAATTTTCCAGGATTAATTGTTGATTTTAAATATTCTTTTGATATTATCAAAGCAATGTACGAATATTAAATTTACAACTAATACACTACATGAGCTACACAATCACTCTCTTCAGTAGTTTGTAAAGGAGTAAACTGTTGCAAGTAGAGAGTTTTAATATTTTTTAATTTTAATAGTTTTTAATTTTTGTAGGTTATAGAATTTGCTTACTGAACTTTTCAGCAAGCTCTTAGGTACAAGATTTTTGTAAAAACAAAACTTTAACAAAAATAGAATGACATTTAATTTTTTTACTTTAACTTGATGTACTAATGTCATGTTTATCAGACGGAATTCATTATAGGCGTAATGTAACAAAAATCCTCGAACTATGTATGTAAGGACATTAAAAAAGAGCCATATCATTATTTTAGTTAGTTTTTTTTTTTTTTTTTACATTTGCTATACGTGGTTAACATTTTGCATGACTTTAAATATCCTCATCCCTGTGATCATGCATGATCACACCGAAATGTTGAGAGTTATTGTAAAAAATTACATAATTTTTCTCGTGTCTCTAAATAGCGCAACGTATGTCTGTAACAACTGTAACATAAATTGTTATGTGTATTATTAGCTTAAGCATATTTAAGTTTAATAGTTTTAAACGATTGATGAAAGTATTTTTATACATATTTGAAAGGAACAGATTAAGATGTATTTATCAAGTATATATATATATATATATATATATATATATATATATATATATATATATATATATATATATATATATATATATACATCTTATGGCTAATTTAGCCAGCCACCAGGTTTTAAGAATAGGAAAATAAATTCTGCGGTGTAGAGCACCTGAGTCAGTATATGTAAAAAGATAACCGTTAAAATAAATATTAGATCTCTCTTTATAGAGCTAACAAAGTATAATTTTTTTATTGTTTTCATTTTTTTTTTATTGGCCTGCAAAGGGCCATTTGCATTTTGTCTGGCAGCTGGCATAGCTGAGAGATAACGTGAGTGATAGTTCAGATGCCAAAGTTGTTGTTCGTTTAGCACCACCCGGGAAGTACGTGCAGCTTTAATGGAACTAGTTAGTATACGCGTTGCTCGAAATCAAGCAATTTATTTTAATACATTACAAATGTTATTTTTAGCTCTAAATCAATTACATCCGACCAATCCAACATTGTGAATCTCTTTAATCGCCAAAACAACACGTATTTACAGCTGATTATTATCAGATGTTTAAAATGTTTTATTTAATTCCAATCTATCTTCTTATTTCCATAAGGGTTTCGTCTGTTATGTCCCTTTTTCTCTCGACCCACTAAACCGATTTTTAAGATTGAAGTGTCATTTTAAAGCTTAGGATATACCGCAGTGATGAATCGTAATTAGAAAAGTCATATTGTTTCGGGCTTCGCCCCCCTCGCCTTTGATTTATTTCTAGAGGGCGCTTTAAAATGTTGACCAACTTTTATTGCAAGTTCTTTAATGTGAATTATAATTTAACAGCTGATTACCTTCAGATGAATTTTAAAAGTCAGAAGTAAACAAAAATATATTTCTGTCACTTCATAATCAACATTCACATACTGTAGGTGAGTTTCACTCATACAGAATCATAAAGTGCGCAATTTGTGCACCTTACGGGCCACCTCGTGTTATTTAAATGGGAAATTTTGAGATTTCAATGGTGTATAGCGCCTTTATTTGACTCGCGATTCTTATTAATTTTTGGCGGAAACAACTACAGACCAAGCCCTATCCAACGACACCAAAAACTTGAAAATCGGTTGAAAATCGTAGGAGGAGTTCTCAAGACAAAAAAACCCTTAGCGTATTAAATAAGTATAGATGTTGGGGACGCGACGCGAACAACATCACCCCCCCCCCATTTGTACTTAGGTATTTATTTATCAAGTTTTTATGCTAATTCGTCATTCTACATTGCACTGTTATTACAAAGAACGGTTATATCCCTCATCGGCCGACCGGTAGATCCCGCCACGCCCCTCTCGTGAGGCATAATCACTGTCCGTGTCCATCTTCTCCTTCATTTATCTAGAAACCCCAAAGCATTTTGATTAAACGATAAGAAATTGAAGTTGAATGATGGGTTGTTTTATTTATCATCATTCTAGATATAAATTTTATTAATATATATAACACAATACAGTCATCACTAGTCCGGAAAATGGTCGTTACCGGTGTAAGATCGAGTTTTAAGTTTATATACTGTGAATAATTTGAATATACTCTGATATATTCTACTTTCTATTACTACTATGGGTCCCTCTGAACCATTCCTTAACATTAAGAGGAATATCGAATCCTTTTGATGTAAAGGTATGTGCAAAAAATCATTTATTTAATAGTTTAAAATATAATGAATATTTTTACAAGGTTTATGATTGACGAATATTAATGAAACACAGTTTAAAGTGCATTGTTGACGTTCCCACTTGATTAATTCTTTAAAACGATACGATGTTTACTTTTCTGAATGAAAAGTAAACATCGTAAGTAAAGTAAAGTATTCGATGTCTTTCGTAAATGTGGAATTTCTCTATTTTTGTATGCAATAGATTCATTATACTTAATACTACAAGAAGAAGAATAACATGCATATGGAGTAGACGTATGTCAGATCGGCTCCGTTAATATTGTGATTTTAAAAGGGTTATTGAGTGATTCAGTCTGTAATATTTTGCATGATTAGTTGGACAAGTATTTTTAATCTCATTTATTTATTTGCATGCACTTTTATTGGTTAATAACCCTATACTGAAGTGTTTTTTAAGTCGTTCAAACAGTAACCTAAAACTTGTTGGAGTTTGTCTGTAGAGCTGACCGGTGTTTCATATGGTGGTCACTCGTAGCAATAGCTCAAGCAGTGCAACGGACGACAATTTGACAATGTCAATTGAAAATAAACTTGATTTATTACTGAAAGAGGTTAGTGAAATTAAATCACAAAATAAACAATTTAGTGAAGACGTATTAGAAATTAAGGAGGACATCAGGTCGTTTAAAAGTGATATCAGCAGTACAATTGACATGTGTTTTAACAAAATAGAAGACAATGCTAAATCTATCAAGACCAATTTTGATAATATTGAAAAACATGAAATTAGTCTCCAATCACTATCCAGTGAACTGTTAAGTTTTAAGAAGCAAGTGATGGACCTAAAACAAACACTTGATGCTACCAACCTATACACAAGGAGCAATTGTTTAGAGATCCAAGGTGTTCCGGAGTCGAAGAATGAGAACATTATTGCTGTCGTTAAGTTGGTAGCTAAGGCTGTGAATTTTGAGCTGAAAGAAAGCATGATAGACGCTGTACATCGTTTGGCTAGCAATGCTAATAATCCTCTAGCTCCACGTGGAATTATAATCAAGTTCTGCAGACGTATTGATATGGAAGATTTTCGAGCCAGATCCCGTGTCAAAGTTGGTTTCTCCGCTTCTGAACTCGGTTTTAATAGTGATAGTAAAGTTTATATAAATCTATCATTGACCAAGTTCACTCGGGCATTATGGAATGAAGTAAGACATTTCAAGGAGGAGAAAAACTTCAAGTACGCTTGGATCACCAGTTCTGGGAAGGTGTTTGTTCGAAAGATTGAAGGTGCACGAGCAATTCTAGTCAACACAAAATCTGACCTCGGCAAACTTAAATGAGTTCAAACAAGTACCGGTACTGGTAGGCCTTATTTATATCAAGCTTTATTTATTATTTAAGATTATTTATTGTTACCTAGGCCTAACTTACATGGGAATTTATTTAACTTCTGTTTTGTTTTTAGGCCTGCATGAACTTTGTATTTCATTGTAAAAATGTTTTATTCCACCTGCTAGCAATATTATTAAATGTTTATCGTAACTGCTTGGTTGTATTTAAAGTTTTTGTAGGCCTATTTAAGAATCAGAATGTTTGAGTTTATGATCACGGTAATGCATGCAATCCTTTTTAGCACGGTAATGTCTTGTATGAAGCATGAAGTATTTTTGCATATTCTGAATGAATCCAGGATATTATTTAGGCTGCATAGGATAATTCCGGTATTTATTTTAAATTCATATAGGCCTAATGTCTGGTATTGAATGGTTGTTCATTTTGCATGGTTTCTTATTTATTGTATAGCCTACTATTTATTATAAATTATAATGTCTAGTTTTAGTATTTATTATCAAAACTGCCGTGGTTTAAGAACAAAAACAAATGATTTTAGGTTAGGTCTGCTTGAGAGCAGTTATGATTTAGTGGCTTTGAGCGAAACTTGGCTTAACTCATCAATTTGTAATTCAGAGTTGTTCAATGAAAACTATGTAGTGTATAGGAGGGATAGGGATGTTGCAGTAACTGGTCATGAGAGGGGAGGAGGAGTTTTATTTGGTTTAAAATCTGGAATCAAAGCCAAAAGATTGGCTAATTTAGAAACTGATTCAGAAAATATATGGTTAAAGGTTCAATTAAATAGTAAGTGCTCAGTGATAGTTGCAATAGTATATTTTTCTCCAAACTCTCATTTTAATGATTATAAATCTTTTTTAGATAGGCTGGACTGTTATCAATTAAAAAAAGAAAATATAATTATAGTGGGAGATTTTAATCTTCCTATCACTGGCACACAATATGATTTGTCAAAGGGTAACAATATTTGTAAACAATTGTTACTATTTAACAGGTTGTACAATTTAAAATTAAAGAACAATGTTGTAAATTTTCTAGGACGAACTTTAGATTTAGTTCTATCTGATATTAATGATTTGTCTGTAACTGAAGATGCATGTCCACTGATTAATATTGATAGATATCACCCTGCCTTAAACATTGAATTATTTTTTAATGAAAAATCATCAAATTTTAATGGAAATAATGTTGACAGTAGAAATCCTATTTATAATTTTAGTAAAGCTGATTTTTATTCTGTTTATTGTGATTTAAGGAATGCTAATTGGAATGATTTATATTTAAGTAATAGTCTAGACGTTTCTGTTAATTTATTTTATGACAAGTTGTATAGCATATTAGATTTGCATGTTCCTAAATTTAGTAGTTACATTTCAAAATATCCTTGCTGGTACTCGGATAATCTGAAAAAAGTTATTAGTAAGAAAGAAACTGCAAGAAAAAGATACAAAAAATATAAAACACCTGAATTGTATAACAAATTTAAGGAATTAAGATCTCAAGTTAAAAATTTGATCAAGGTAGATTATAAACTTTATGTTAGGTCAGCTGAGTTAGAAATCAGCAGAAACCCCAAAACATTTTGGACTTGGCTTAAGAGATTGAGGGGAACAGGCGAGAGACATGCGACAATGATTATTGACGATCAGGAGATAGAGGGGGAGGGGAAGATAGCAGAGGCACTAGCAACATATTTCAAATCAGTATATCAATATTCAAATATTAGCGCACATGAGCTCTGTCGTCGGGCACTTGCCTCGCCAGTTATGAAAAATGTAGATTTCTTAACTTTTGATGAGATAACTGAAGTAGAAGTTTTATCGGGTTTAAATAAACTCAAAGCCAAAACAACAATGGGTCCAGATAAAATACCCCCTTACATTTTTAAAGCTTGTTCAGAGGTGTTAGTTAAACCTTTACATTATTTATACAATTTATCCTTAAAAAACAACTGTTTTCCTGATGTCTGGAAGCTAACCAGAGTTGTTCCTGTCCCCAAAAAAGGTAATAGTAATGACATAAAAAATCATCGCCCCATTGCTATTTTATCTCCTGCTGCTATGGTTTTTGAATCAATTATTTACAATAAACTTTTTCATCATGTTAAAAAATACATTAGTAACGCTCAGCATGGTTTTTTCCCAAATAGATCCATCAACACAAATTTGTTAAATTTCACTCAATATTGTTCAGCTAAAATAGATAACAATCAACAAGTAGATGTAGTGTACACAGATTTCGAAAAAGCCTTTGACAAAGTTAGTCACTTGGATCTGTTATCAAAGTTGCATTATCTTGGCATAAGTGATGGACTCATCAAGTTCTTTTGTTCATATTTAAATCAAAGGAAACAGTACGTGTCATATGAAGGATTTTTCTCAAATGAATTCTCTGTGGGTTCTGGGGTTCCACAGGGGTCAAATCTGGGCCCATTGCTCTTCATAATTTTTATTAATGATATTCAGAGTTGTGTTACTTTTTCTAACTTGCTTCTATATGCTGATGATTTAAAACTCTTTAAAGTTGTTGACAACATAAATGATTGTTATGAACTTCAACAGGACATAGATTCATTAATAAACTGGAGTAAAAATAATTTAAAGTTCAATGTAAGTAAGTGTGCAGTAGTTTCATACACCAGAAAAACACCTCAATCTCAAATAATTTTTAATTACAACATGGAAAATGTTACTCTCAATAGAATGACCAGCATAAAAGATCTTGGGATTGTATTTGATTCTCATTTTAAATTTAATGATCATGTTTTATCTGTTTGTAAATCTTCTTTTTCAATGGTCGGCTTTATTAAAAGATCAAGTATTTATTTGCAAAATCCTGATTCTCTCAAGTTACTTTTCTTCTCTTTTGTAAGATCTAAAGTAGAATTTGGGGCGATCATTTGGTATCCTCAAGCAAACTATCTAGTAGATATGATTGAAAGTATTCAAAAAAAGTTCTTAAGATTTCTTTATTTTAAGACTTTTAATTTTTACACCGACTTAATTTCATATTCTGAACTATTGAATATATTTGAAGTCCCTAGTCTGGCCAGTAGAAACAAGCTTAATAATATGTTATTTTTACATAAATTGGTTGGGGGAGTGGTCGATGATGGAGGTCTATTGTCTCGGCTCAATTTTTCTGTTCCTCGACCTGGCTCGCGGAGCTCTTGCCTGTTCTCTCCAACATTTTCTAGAACCAATCTGGGATATTTTTCTCCAATAAACAATATGTGTAGACTGTTTAACTGTCTTGCTGCAAACTCCGATTTAGATTTATTCTGTGATACGCTTAATATGTTTAAAAATAAAGTCCTCGTAATATTGCATGAGCCTGAACATTAGTTTACTGTTATTGAATTAACTTAATTCATTAGTTTGTTTACGTGGTCTAAATTTGCATTACATTATTATATTTAATTTTATATTATTCATTCTATTTATTTGCATGTTCACTATCCTCTTTGAATGTATAACTTTGTGCATTTAATTATTATTTATATTTTGTTATATTGTTATCTAGGTATAGTGACTGTTGCATTGCTTGAATGGACTGATTTATTTAACTCTTATTCATGCATGTAAATTACTGTATTTGTACTGATGCTTTTATGTAATTGGCTTTTTGCTGTTTAAAAGCATCCAAATAAAGAAATTTGAATTTGAATTTGAATACTACAAAAAAAAAAATTGGTTGGAATTCTGGTTGTATATAAAAATACAAGTTAGACTACAATTTATTAAAAAAAAACTTAGATTGTCGCATCTTGTCTTTGCAAAGTTACAATTTTATCATAAGTAACTTGTAATTTAGCTTCATTTTCCACTTAAGTCTATCAGATAAAAACATAAAATATAGCCAGTGTAGACCATGACCAATTTATAACATTGATAAGCTGTAATTCATACGTTTAGAATTTCAGAACTTAAAATAATTATTTACAAGGTTTTAGTGGAAAAAATGTCAATTAAATGGGATTTCTTAAAATACGTAGGTTTACCAGTCAGAAGCAAATGCATAACGCACAAGATATATTTCGTGACAGAGTAACGTTGATGTTACTCGGGTACCATACATCCTTTGCCATAACCAAACAAAAGGGATTCATCGTGGCCTGATGGTTGGTTTGATTATTAACGATAACAATTTTAGCTTTATACAATACATGTTTGCTGATTGCTTATACTAAGGTTTTACTTTGTGCTAGGTTTGCAACTTGCAAATGAAAAGCAATATAGCTAATATTACAGATTTGAATGAAATTATAGTTACCTTTCATTTTCTTGGACATTTCTCTTTTTTTAATTATAATTTTTTAATTATTAATTAATTTGAAATAAAGTGGATATTAAATTCTTAAAATTTTCAATTTTGGTTTCTTTTTTGTTTTATTAAAATTGCATTGGAACCTCGAAGATTTTATTTTAAATAATTTTTTTTTAGGTTCTGTACAATGTTTTAAAGCACCATTCAAACTGTTTTTATAACCTGTACTGAAATTTCTATAAATATAAATCTTAAATGATATTACTTTAGATTACGATATTTTCAAGGGGATTTTAAATTTCTATCTATTATTGTCAATGTTAATAAGTATATTTTCTTTTTGTATTGACAGCTTAAAAAAATATATTCTTAAAGACTTCTCGTGATTATTTTTTCTTTCGTACAAGTTTCTTCCCTTTGACTTTCACAATTTATACACATTCATAGTTTTTTTTCCCTTAAAAACGTTCGTACCAGCGTAAAAATACAAAATAAATAATCGTAAATTTAACCATAGTAATATAGTATTTTTTGCCAGTGTACACTGTAAAATGGAAAGGAGATATTTTCACTCTTGTTGAGTCATTTCACCACTTTTCTAAAGAGTTGAAATTGAGCCACTCTTTCAGAGTGAAAATTCACTACCTCAAAAGAGAAACTTTGATCACCCACCAAAAGAGTGAATGTTTTCGTCCAAATTTGAGTGAAAATCAATCCTAAAAGGAATGATTTTCATTTTTAAAGGAGTGAAATTAACTACTCAAAAGAGTGACTTTTCACTAAATGAAGAACTAATATTCTTTCATAAAAAGACTTTTTTCGTTAAACCTAACCTAACGAATCTTTCCAAATTAGGTGGTTTACAGACCCTTGTATAATTATTGGCTTGGCTCATCAAGCAAGTTATTGACAATTGATAGTAAGATTATAAACATGGGTTATAATTTATGTAAGTTAATTAGTCAGACATTGGCATAGGCCAACTCATGAGAGTAGTTTATCAGTGAACACCATAAGGCCCCAGGCTACACGTGTGAACTGTACTGGTGCTTATTAAAAGCAAAGTAAAGGTATAGGCTCTAGTGTTCGCGTTTATTGGATATAATCTTCAATCTTCCTTTTTACCACTTTACCACTTGAACCACTAACCAACCACTATAATCATAACGAAGATGGCGAAGGGAAAATCTTACTCCTGTGCTGTGAGAGGCTAGTCACTCAAGCACGTCACGTGACTCCAGGATTCATCCGAAATAGAACGAAACCCGTTCTTTTAGGAAAATTCAGACACTCTGAACTATATCGAATTTTCATTCTTTTAATAAAAGTTTATTTCGTCCTTTTCGAAATACATTTTTTCTACGCTCATTTTGAGTGAAATTTCCACTCTTTAAGAATTTTTTTGAATTCTTCCACCTAAAGAACGACCTATTTCACTCTTTGGATTTTACCGTGTAGACTACATATTCCCCTTGCTTTTTAAATACGAGGGTTATTACAAATGAAAATTTATTTCATATCTTGCGATATCACAATATTGAGCCATCTTTACTCTCGGCATTTTAAAAAATACAAAAATTCCATACATAAATTGAATTCCATTGATCTTTCCTATCAAACTTTCTTAAATAAGAATACAAAACCATGTCGAATATATTTTCCGTAAAATAAAAAAAATTAAAATACAAAATCCAATCCTGCAGTGTGCATACGAGGTGAATTAGTTCTGTTGGATGATGAGCTGAGTCGTATCGAACGGTGAAATATTCAGTACCAACTGATGACGCGTAGCTCAGGCTGCTCTCGTATCCGCCACATGACGTATACGCAGCACAGACATGTAGACTCACACGCAGGGCGCACACGAGTCGCAGAGACGTGACGTTAAGGATTGCAAGGCATTGTAAAGAGTAGTGGGGAATGGCCACTTTTAAAACCGACCACGTGCCCACCGAGCCACGTGACTTGGCAGCTGGCGCCAGCTGCCATGTCACATAGCTTCCGGTGGGGGTTAGAGGGTATATATGAGATGCTGTAGTTATATGTTATGTATGGCATATAGGTTGGGGTGGAGATGGCGATAGTGTTGGCGTTAGGGTGAAGTGAATTTGCGCATAAAATTAAAAGTTAGTTCAAAATTGAAATTCGTCGGTGTTGACGAAACTCTAACAGTTGAAGAAAAATTAAGAGTTAGTTTAAAATTGAAATTCAAACTTATAACTGGGATGTGGAAAATATGTCAAGGTCATCCAGAGTAAGTTTTTAAAAATTCTATCCAACTATCACCAGAAATAGTTTTAAGTTGAAGTAGTTGGTGATAGCGGGATAATTGATTCGTGCCATGGGAGAGGTGTTTATCGTTTGAAAGTTGGCGATCGAATGAGAAGCGCCGCCTAGGGAGAGGGCTTATAAAATGGCAACCTTCCCCTACCACCCCTTCCCCCACTCCTTTAGATCAATAACCGGTCGCCGACTCTATGTGGTAAAACTGAACCAGACATGGCGGCCGCCATGGATAATTCTAACCTCAAACCTTAGTTTTGCATTGGTGAGCATGCGCCACCCCCACTCCTTTACCTTTCTTTTATATTTTTAAAACCGAACAGATGTCCGGGCAGCTGCCCCTACGGGTAGATGTTCGGGCAAGTGTTGGGGGGCAGAGATGTTGAAATATTGGGGTGGAGATGGCGATAGCGTTGGTGGTTGGTTGAACTGAATTTGCGAATAAAGTAACTAGGGTTGAACTAAAAGTGCACATAAATTAAAAGTTAGTTGAAAACTGAAATTTGACGGTGTTAACAAAACTCTTAATAGTTGATCAAAATTAAAAGTTAGTTTAAAACTGAAATTAAAATTTATAAATGGGATCTGGAAAGTATGTCAAGGTCATCCAGAGTAAGTTTTAAAAAAGCCTACCCAACTACCACCAGAAATAGTTCTAAGTTGAACTAGTTGGTGATAGTAGGATAGGTTGAAGTAACTTTTGAATTTTATTAGTGAACATAGAATTAATGTGCAACAGCAGAGTTTAAACAAGTTGAACTTTTGTGATGAATTACAGAGTTGTAAATGCAAACACCGACGACGATGAGAAGGTAAATGCAGAGTCCCCAGATGATGTATTTGAAAAGCTTGAACAAATGTAACATTTTGAGTTGGTTTTCCTGTTCCATTTCCAATCGTTTAATTTCTAATTTCAATTTATCCTCTTCCATTCTAGTTACGAAGGGAACTTCATCCATCATATCCATCATGATTGTGTTAGTGTTTGAAATTTTAAAACAAGTGATGTTGATAGTTCAGAAGTCGAAGACGGAATGAGAAGTAAAAGGGAGAAATGTTAGTTAAATAAAGAAGTGGTGGGGGGAAAGGATGAATTACAAAGAAGTGGTGGGGGAAAGACGTTGCTCTTCATTATTACCATCAGTAGTGTTAGATGGTGCAGGAGTTAGATTTAGTAAACTGTCTTTGTCTAAACTTTCAACCTTATCACAAATAGGACAATTGTATATTATTTCCAAATTCATTTTGATGGTTTTACAATTATCTAAAAGTTCTTGTAAAATATTAAAAATGTCTTGTAACTCTTCTTTAGAGTTTATTTCAAAACTAGAATTCATTCGGGCCAATGGAGAGTTGTTCATTGTTGGAGAGTCGGTGATGGAATGAGGATCGGCACATAGGGAGGGGGCTTATATAATGGTGACCTTGAGCAGGCGTCTAGGGAAGGGGGCTGTCTAGGGAGGGGGCTTTTATATAGGGAACCTTGAGCTTATGATTGAATAAAATGTTTAGTTCTTCTTCTTCGTCTTTTAATTCAATTATTTGAACCGAAGTAGTTGTTTCATCTTCTTCACTTGATGAAGAAAACAATTCACCAGGATTTAAATATTGAACTACAATTCTGAACCATCTTATAGGATATTCGTCAATGATAGAAAGTAAGTTTTGAAACAATTCTTCCATCTCCTCCCTGTCAGTTATTATATGTTCAAACTTGATAAATTTGTTTTCCATGTTGTTAGTTAGAGTGTTGGAAGTGGAATGATTTAATATTATATAAAAATTAGAACTAGTGGTGGGGGAAATCTCAAGGTCATCCAAATGAAGTTTTAAAAAAGAGTGTAAAACTGAAATTACACATTTGATGGTTCTACAGGATCGGAATACCAATCTGATCTGTATTTACATCTTTTTATCATATGTGTACAAAAATCATCTTGATGAGAATTGGTGCGTTGACAATGAGCAAGATCTAGAGGGTGAAATTTGAAACATCTTTGAGGACAACATGTATGAAAATATCTTGATTTGTAAAATTTGAAAGTTCGCAATTCCGGTGGTGGTAGTTGTTTTGTTTTGCATTTGCAATAACAAGATCCGAAGAATTCACATTTAGTACAAGCTAACCCATCCACCATCATTGGTCCTAAATCTGTACACTGTTGTTCACAACAGTAACGAGGTTTGTACTTGTATTTTTGCTCTTCCATGTTGATGCTGCGGAGTCCAGTGAAAGAATAAGAGTGTATAGTGTTGAATAGCGAGTTTTATGTACTATGAAAAGTGGTGGGGGTAATTTCAAGGTCATCCAAACGGAGTTTTAAAAAATTATACCTTACTAATGTAAGGAATGTTGATACTTAAGAAGTTTGTTTCTTTTTGTTTTCTTCAGACTTTTTATCTTTCTCAGCTTTAGCCATAGCAACTAGTTCTTCTATTAATAGCGGATGTACTTCAGGAAATTTCAAAATTAATATAGCTTGGTATCCTTCTTTAGCTAATACATCTATATCTTTTGTCATTTGTTCAACAGTGTTGTAATCTTTTCCATAGATTTTTCCATCAAGTTGAATCATCATTCTGTACAACATTTTCTTAAATAGGTCTTGTCGTGGTGAGAGCTGAGAAGCAAATGATTATTTATTCAAGTATCACATCCATTTTATTAACTCACATTCAACACGTGATTCTTTAGTTGTAGTTTTGTTTGTCAAAAGTTATTCAACATTGGTAATATTTTTGGAACTTGATGTTATGTTGACCAGTAGGCGATGAAGAAGTTGTAGGTTGTGTAGAAATAAATATTTCATCATCGCAATATTTTGTTTTAGTGAACATCCTTGTATTAGTAGCACTAACATCAACAGTTAAGTGATAACCACCGGTAAGTAAAACTCGCATTTCGTTGGTTAAATCTTCGAGTTGTTCAAAAGTTGTAATGGTGTTGGTATCGTAAGATGCACACTTGACTTTGAGAGACATATTTAGTTTTTTATATTAAGCAATAGAGTGAGCGAGATGTGTACGGTACGAAAGGTAGTCGTAGACTGATGAACTTCACAAGTAGATTTCTGCTTTTATCATCACACAAAATTGGGTCAAGGTCATTCCGTGGACTTTTTAAAAAAGCAACATATTGTAATGTACAAAGACATTACAATATGTTGCTTTTTATTTTGTTTTGTTTTATATCATATTTATTGAGAAACAATTACAAACAAATATTTACAATGTTATGTACAAACTAATCAATAGTAGGTGTTACATGAATTGTAAGTTCAGTAGAGTTATTTCCACTTGGTCCGTGCGAAACTAAATAGAGTGCGCCGGGTTGAACTACACGAAGATCTTCATTTTGAAGAAGTTGTACAAAACGTGTAGGTAGGAAGATTTGAAACTTCGGTTCGTCACCAACTGTATACGGTGCCTCGCTCAATGTGCAATTAATAGCATCACCTACTGAAGTTTCCATTTTCTTGATTGTATGAATGATGTAATGTTTTTGTTCTTTTAGTTCAGAACATTTCTTCGTAGGTAGAATTGATGATTTAGAATGAGCGTTGAACTGATCGACCAAATTTTGAAGTAAGTTCTGCGATGCCATCTTGATGTTATTGTTAATTTTCTTGTAAATAAGAATGTCCGTTGGAGATGTTGTCTCTTCGGAGGTTCGAGTAATACTCATGCTGCGTCATGGTAGCACTCTCACTTTTATAATCGACACTACCCCCACCACTTTTTTGAAGGAAACTATTCAAGCGGTAGGCATTCTTTAAAGCGCACTGCATCCTTCGATGTTTAAAACTTTTTGATGAAATACAAAGTTCGTTGAAGTAGCATTGGAAATCTTTATCAATTATTGCATTAATCACTTCGTTGCTTGTAAATGATTGTATCCAATTTGCTTTTTCCAATCCTCTTGAGTAGATAATTTTAAACTCTTTGCAATAATGATTCATAATGTGCGGCATCATGTTATAATTAATGAAACCTTCATCCCATCTTAAGTTGTGAAAATGTTTGTTCAACCATTTGTTTGTAACTTTCGCTTTAGTTGTTAGTCTATTAAATGGTACTGGAGGTTTGAACAAATAATGATAAACTACTGATGTGTTCATGTCCAAGATTACTAATTCTTTAATAATAAAATTACCATCATTTCCTCGGAAAGCTTGAAATTCAATTATACCTCTTTTAACTTCCATTATGTGTGGTGCATTAGAAAACGAAACCCGTTTATTCATGATGAAGTCTTATTAACAACTGACTTAAAAATTGAATGAGCCGACGTTTATAACAGACAGGATTGTTCTTCTTCTTTCACTTCTTGTGCCACTTCATCGATATTAAAATTGGTGTGATAGTTGTTTAATTGTCTCCACATTTCAACTTCTTGAGGTATTCTATTAAAGATTGAAGTATCCACGGGACCGTATAAAATTGGAACAAAAGGTTGTTTGTCCAATGTATCGATTAGATAGTCTTTAATTATTGCACTTGAAAATATTAGTTGTTTCAAATATCTGGTGACGGGACCGGTAGTACAACTTAAAGTGTAAAATTCTTCTTTAGTAAAATATAATTTAACATTGTGGGTAGTTAAATCTCTGAAGCGAACAATTTGTCCTCCACGATGTTTTACTATATCAACTTCAATATTTGATTCCAATAAACTTAATCTTGTTCTTCTTCCAAATGTGTTGTTACTTAAATAGCACTCCAAAAGATGTAAATGTTTCATGAGAGATTCCCAAGTAGTTTCACTGAAAGTAACCATTTTGTTTCCATGATTTAAAATAACAATTGGTGAATAATCCATTGATTTTAAAATTCCAACTGATATACTTTTTGTCATACATGAAGAAATTGGGTAGATAATCCGAAGAAATACTTCTGTTAAAATATTGGTTGTAATGTTAACTTCAACCTTCTTCCTTTTTACTTCTTTTTCAGCTTCTTCTTCTTCTCTCTTCTTATGTTTGTTAAACTTTAGGAACTCGTCCATTTCTCGTTCAACTTGTTTTTCTATATCTGAACTATTATCATCCATTAGAGGTGTATTTTCTTCTCCGTTAGTAGAATTCATCTTGCGAATGATGTTTCCCATACGACGATTGAAGATAGAATGAAGTTTCCACTAATTATTTTCTCGCTTTTATATTTTTCGTAAAATCCTTGAAATTTATACAATTACATAATTGTTTGTTTTCAACTTGTCTTTCACAAATGAAATTCTAACCTCAAAAATTGAAGCAGATAATTCTAACCTCAAAAATTTGCAGTCGTTGTACAATTCTTCTTAAAGTACATTCTTCACAATTCCGGTCAGCGGTGTGTAAGTAACTATTTTATCATGTAGAATTAGACAGTATGCCGAAGTTCCATCCGCTACTGGTTCTTCAAATTCCATTTCAATTTTTATATCCACACTTGATGATTTTACCGATTCATTTTGTTTTGAACAATCGATTACAATTATTGGAGCCTTGGAATAATACTGGTCAGGTAATAATAGTGGTGTATTAGTTTTTCCATAATATGACGATTGAAATCTTGCATACATATCGTATAAAATGGAAAAACGTTTTTTGCTGAACATGACATTCAAATTGTCATAGGGAAAGAATTGAGAGTTTAAGAAAACTTTACAATTCTTTATTTTACAGTGATCAAATTGACCAGCATTTGCAGTGATAACATCTTTTCGCTTAGTTTGAAAACCGAGTATTATGTACCTTGCTCGTTCCAAGTAAGTTGATGTCTTGACGGTCCATGTTTGTCGTTCTGTCTGAGGTAGTGTAGGGTATTCATGAAATTCCCAACTTCGGAATGGCATCACAATATCACGGTCAGATTTCAACTTTCTCAATAATAGGATTCTATGTTCATCAGCCAATCTTACATGAGGTACTCTCCAAACAACTTTATCCAACTGTAGTTGCCATTCCAGTTTATCTTCCGTAGTTGCAGGGTCTGCAAGTATCAAGTCCTTATTAGTTGAAGATCTGAGTAATACTAATTCTTGTTTGACATTTATTATTACCCGTTTGTAATCTTCAGCGAATCCCAAAAGCAATCGTAAAGGTACATGAAAATCAAAGTGACCGTTGGAAGCTGGTGTTATAGTGTCTTTATCGGGGGCAACCCATCCGGCGGTGACTATTGAATTCTTCTCATGCGGTGTTAATGATGTTAATCCTTTCAATGTCGTTGTTAAACCAACCTTTTTTGTTGAATCAACCGTCACCCCTGATATTTCATATCTTATTTCATCAAAAAGATATGCCATCGGGTTATTTATAAAAGGAACTGTTGAAGCAGTTTTTCCATCCAATTTTAATACCCGTCCTTCGATGTACAAGTAACTTTCACACGGTAAAGTGTAAATATCTTGTTGTTGAATGGGGATTCTTATTTCATCGTTATTGTTTAATTTTGATGAAGTGTAAGGGTTGTGCGTGTGATATTCCTTCTCCCATAGTGTTTCGTCGAACGTTGGTCCTTGAGATATATCCAGGATATCCATCGCTGTTAAGTTTCAATCCAATCTTCTGTAGAAAACGAATGTTGTCCGATGTTAACTCTTCCAATGTTGAGGAGCTACTGAGCTCCCGACTCTTCCGTTGCGGTTTAAATGATAATCCCATGTTGACTTTTATGTTGCTGCTCTGATGTGTATCCGTATAGTAATTGTTTCTCCTCTAAAGTCAACACTATGACCGTCTTGATCCAATATGTTCAGTACGATGTCTGAAATGAAACTGGTGTTTAACGGTAGGTATATCAAGTTTTGTGGCTTCTCAACAATTTTAAAACCGGGAGCCACTGTTGGATAAAATGTATGTAAAATATGTTGATTAACTCCATCTCTATACGATCCGTGTATAATGTTGCACGTGACATCGATACTATTTACTTTCAATATTGTTACAGTTGAATCACCTGAATGAGTAGTTCCAGGAGTTAAGATTTTCTTTTTTGTATCTGTAAATCCAAGTAAACTGCCAATCGACTGTTCCAAGCTGACATCAATATAATATTTTGAAGTTATTTCTGCTTTTAAAGTATTATTGTTTCTTTTAACGGTGATATTGTCTTCTCTGAGTTGTTTCTGTAATAATTGGTTTATATCATCAATTTCATAAGCTCCAGTAGGAAATGTAATTATTTTCAATTCTGAGTATTTTCCTGCAGCATCCTTAGTTTCATAATAATGTAGTAAATTGTTCTTCCCTTCCGTAACATTGGGAATTGAGTTGTAGGTAGTCAAATCAAGTAATGCCGCTTCCCATAATCGTTCCTTGGATAGACGCAATGCTGGGAACAGCGTACTTTTTAATGTGGATGAATTTCCACTCAATGACACTGTATACGATGACATCTTAAAGCTGACTGACACTTTTCGCTAGAAACTCCAAACATAAATGCCCACATATTTCAGTATTGTTAGGTTGTTCTCTTTTGTAATTGTAAAAAATGTTTTTTGAGTTTCGAAAATAATGTTGAAGTTCTTTTGGCGGTGGTAGATTGCCAAAACTGTCAAAGTAATAAACGCTTTGTCCGAGCTTTTTATAGCATACCCAATGAGTACCTGGACCATAGGTGGAATCCAAATTTACTATTCCAGTTTCATTTTTCCATATTTTAGTTGGTAATGCATCTTTCATAAAAACTCCTCGAAAGAATGGTATTTTCAAACATTTTACATAATCATTTAACTGATGATTTGTTAAGGCTTTATTTGGAATTATTAATTGATTCTTCTTATTTAGTACACACGGTATGGTCTTAGGTATAAACCTGCTCCGTTTTTTACCATTTGCCAAACAGAAGTCTTCTTTATACTTGCTTTATGAGTTCTACGACGTCCTTTTTTAATGTTTCCACCTCTTTTGGGAGTGATTCTCTTTGCAGGTCTTCCTCTGCGACGTTTTCCACCACCTAACTTTGCTTTCGTCTTCATGGCTGTAGTTACTGCCCAAGCCGATGCTTTTTCTGCAATACTTGCGTCACTTAATTTTACTCTTTGCCAAGCTTTTTCCGCTAGAATTTTATCTGCTATTGATCTATTTGTTGAATCTTTATACTTTGAATATGCTATATCGTGTTCTTTGCAAGCTTGATCTAATTTATTAATTCCAGGATCTCCTCTTGCTAAACGTTTTGCCAACTTAGTTCCAGGTCCACAATATTGATAACCTCCGTGCAGATGTAATTCGTATGGTAAAGCGTCTATCGCTCGATTCACAACAGCACCAATTGGAATCCGTCTGAGCAGGGATAATGCAGCTGATGTTAAACCACGTCCTCTCTTGCCGCTGTCTTGACGACGACTGAGCGATACGGTCTTCATTATGCTGTTTTATGTAACCAACGTCTTCACTCTATGAAATACTTTATGATAATGAATCCTTTTTTGTATATTCCATACTTAAATATTCATAAGTTTTACTAGTATCTATCAATGATTTCATCTTTAATCCATTGGTTTCTCTGAGAATCTTCGATTTTATTGTGTTTCATCGATGCATTAATCAAATGATTATGCATATCAATAACTACATTACCTACAAGATTCATTACATACTCTACATTAGTAGCATCTTTGTTACGTGTAGGATTATCAAGATATGTGATACGTTTACCATTACATGTATACGCAGATGGATCGTTATTAGAGGTTGCTATAACTTGATTAATAGTAGCAACATCATTCGGAGCTATTCCTGCTGATATGTTAGATATTCTTTTATTTTTTCCATCATATACGTTATTTATTTTATCTAAAACTATAGTTTGTTTTACAACAACACAATCCTGATCATCTTTACCAGATTTAACTTGGGTTAATCGTCTACCTTTACATATAAAATTAACACCAGTAGCTGATAGTTTTGGTACTTGTGTTAAAATAACAGCATCATGTTCTTCCGTGCCTAAACTTATATTTGACAATCTTTTATTTTTTCCATCCCACTTGTCATTTTTTAGTTGTAGTAAGGTAAACTTTTCACTTCCTTGCATAAACTCATCACCTTTCTTTGACACCACCTGATTCTGTTTAACAAAAGCGGATGTTCCTTTTTTCAAGCTTTCATTTATTTGTCTCACGGTAGCAGCATCAGATGGAGTTGAACCATCTTCCAGATTGGACAACACTTTTCCATGACAATCAATAACAGCACTATTATATAAAATACAATTATCTTTAATGTATTTTATATTAACACCATCACTTTCTTCTTTAGGATATCCAATATCGTTTATAGTATATTTATAGAAGGAAAATCCATCTTTTTTCTTTTCTGGTATTACAGAGTGCAAATAACGCTTATTAATTGTATCTGTATCCTCGGTTGGATCTGCCACATTAGTTATTTTATAATTTAAAGCATTGTACTTTTTTCCACTTTTAGTCTTTTCCAACAGTAAAGCGTATTCCATCGCAGATAGAAAATAGCCTTTATTAACAACATCTCCATTGTTGACTGGTTTTGCAACGTTAATAAAACTGTGAGATTTTGCATCATACAGTTGGTTGTTGTCGAGTTTTAAACTTGTAGATGTTTCCTCCTTTACTGTCTTTAAATTTGTTGCATCTCCATCTTCTTCTGGATCTTTAACAAACTTTAAACGTTTATTATTCATGTTATAGTCACCTTCGGGTGTTTGCGGTAATCCACTTCTTTTTCTGTTTTCTCCAACTTGCACTCCTAACGCGGAGTAGCGTCCGAACTTGTCGACGCTCATGTTAGAACTGACACATTATACACCTGCAACTCTTATATATCCGCGGACAATTATACAATTATGCCGCGATTCCTGAGTTCGTCAATCAGAGCTACCCATTCATTATTTAAACCTGTATGACCAGCTTCCATGGCTTCATGCAATAGTCTCATTCTATCAACCAATTTATTGATGTCATTGTAGTAAATTACATTTGTATTGTATAGATTTTTCATCAATCCTTTACCAGATGTTGAAGTATCTCCTTTACTCTTTTTACCATGTTGTTCAAGAAGTGATAAATCCATAAGTGATAAAGATTTTCTTTTCAGTGGTTGTCTCACCGCTGGTGCAGTACTTAATGTTGGCAATTTTCGTGGAGGAAACAACTTTTTTATAACGATGTTATATTTTGTTGCACGTGAACGATTAATCATTCCATCCTTTAAGTAGTTTCTTTTATGAGCGTTAGTATTTTGTAGAATCTCCTTAAAAACACTTAAATCTTTGGAAGAATATCTTAGTGGTATGTTTTTAAAAATTAATTCATATAATCCTTTTGTTCCTTTATATCTATGCTCACCAATAATGATGTAATCGTCTTGTGTTATTTCAAGCTTTGAATCGCCAATCTTCAATTCATTCCCATCAATTCTTGCTCCGTATACGTGTGATCTACTCAAATTCGGGTTTGATTTCATGTCATGTAGCATTTTCATTATATATTTTCTTCCAAGAGGTCCATGTTGTAATATATCGCTACTCAATTGAGTTAAATTTGGAATAGATTGTTCAGCTTCAGGTATTGGCTGTTCTTCTTCCTTTTCAACAATTGGTTCTTCTTCTTCTTTTGTTTCTTCTTGCTCACTAGCACTTGTATATGAATCATCATCTTCTTCTTTTTTTAATGCTTGTACTTCTTGTTTAGAAACTGGTAGTAAAACATCTCCTTCATAACGAGGTTTACCAATAGTTTCTGATATCTGTTTTAAAGGTTCCGTAATAGGTTTAAATGTAGTCTCTAGAAATTCTTCTCTTTCACTTAAACCCATCCTCAATGCACGATTCTTCATCCTAATAGAATCACTGAGTGATTTTATTTCTTTCAATAGTTTTTCTTGATTCACCATGTTTACACTGTGAAATTCAACGTGTAACTAGATGTAGCATCGGTAGTTCAACGCATAAATACAAATTTATCCAACCCTATACGATATCTACCATTTTTAATATCTTCTTCCTTCATAATAACGAGAAAGCTATATTTCTCATTCCATGCTTTGCCACACATCTCTTTAAATTTTTCAAATGGCATATCCGCATTTACATGATCATTATATATATGCTTTAAATTTGTTTCATCTTGCTTGAAGATGATCAACATATTTGCATTGTCTCTTATAAGTTGTTTTGGAATTTTACTGTATGTTTGACCAATATAAATGCTATCAATATTATGATGTCTTCCCATAGCAAAATAATTCCTTATTGTGTCATGATTTTCACAAGAAACATCGTCAAATATAAAAATAGAAAATGGTTTTGCTTCATTTGGTTGCATAATTGTTTCACTGGCATTAAACTTGTAAAAATTCACTTCAGGTACACTTGCAAGTACTTTATCCAATAATTGATATTTTGGTTGTTGCAATGATTTTGAAAAAATGTATATATTATTAAAACGCAATCCTTTAGGATTAGTTATAAGGTTAAAAACAACATTAGTTTTTCCACAATTTGAAGGACCAGTTATTAGACATCTTATCGTATTTGGTATTAATTCACCATGTTTTCCATGATTTAACTTATCATTGTCAACTGTCAATTGATCAATGTTATTGATATGAAATCGGTCTTTTTGTTGTACAATCTCCATCTTGTATAAAGGTTAAACACACAATGAGCTATTAAACAACTATACTAAGTCTTTTGAAGGAATCCAAGAGTCTTCACTTTTATCAAATCCTAACCACCGGACTTTAACCATATCCTTTTTCCTTTGTAAAATCTTCTCGACAAGATATACATCACCAACTGTTGATTTCAACAATTCGTGTCCGTAGAATCCACCTTGAAGTAATTCACCCTTGTTATCCTTTAATAAATAGGTTTCAGGTATAGTTGGTTGCACTTTATAAATTGTAAATACTTCATTAGTCCAATTTGGTAGATATCTTTTACTAAATACACCTTTGTATTTGCTTATACGAACTTTATCGTTGGCCTTGAACTTCTTTGGTTGCAATTTTTCCAATTTCGGTGTTGTATTATTTTTAATGCGTTGTAATACAATTTTCGGATTTGCACTGTTTACCTGGATAGGTTTCATTCCAATGGTACGATGATATTTGTTGTTATACTGTTTTATAAGTTGTGGTAATATGTCATACCACACGTATGATCCTCGTTTTGAAAATTGTTTATACATCGCACCTTTCAATGTTCTATTGAATCTTTCAATTATTGAAGCTTTAACTTCAGAATTTGTAGAATAATGATTTATTTGATATTTCTTCATCAAAGCTCTAAAGTCTTTATTAAAATATTATTTTCCATCATCGGTCTGTAGATGTTTAATTTTAAATTTATTTCTTTGTATTGTGGTTTCCATAGCTTTTGTAACACTTTTACCAGTCTTATCCTTCAATGGTAAAGCGTCAGCTCTTTTAGTAAAACAGTCTATAATTGTTAAAATATATTTAAATCCTTTGTTTAATTTACTGTGCGGTATCATTTCAATGAGATCAGCTTGATAAAGATCATTCATTCCTTTAATGATTGTACTTCTTCTTGGAAATCTTCTTCTTGCTGGTTTATGTAGTTCATTTACAATCTTGTCCTTCACACTTTCCATCTTCAGATGTTGCTTGTACACCGCATGTAAAAATACTGATCCATAGAATAGTTTATTCTCATTTATATAGTTTGAATATAGGTCAAGGCCATTTCATATTAGTGTAAAAAAGAGGGAACATGGCATTGGGCTTGCCATGTCCCCTCTTCTTTACAGAAAGGAAAAAGGAAGAAGGTAGAGGACGAAGAATAGGTTTACTGGTCGATAGGGTTTAGAGAGTAGTGGCCGAATGGTAAAGTATTAATTTTATCTTCTAAAATATGGCGCTTGTCATCTTTGTAGCTTAATGCCCACTTTGTTTGTTTGACACTAAATAGTTGATGATTATAACTTCTAATAGTGTTGAACGTTGCAGTTGTTTCAACATTTTCAAACAAACATCTTTTATAATGTTCAAACTGTACGTTCATCTTAAGAAAAGAAGTTTTTATTCCTTTGGCCTTCTTCGTGACTTGATGTTCGTTCCTCTCATTTATGTACAGTTGAAACGAATACAGTTTGGACATTAATGCTACAATTTTCATCATTGGCACACCATTCGTTTCATCTTTAAATTTTCCCAATACTTTCTTGTTTCTGTCATAGTCGTAATTTGGATGATCCTTAGGATAATCGGAAAAGTCGAAATCATCTTTATATATAAAGGTGCGTAGATCTTCATACATGTCATTTGTTTTAATCCAGTAAATTAGTGCATCCGTATCCATATATGCAATACCAATGTTCTCTCTTCCATAATAGTTAACCATCTTCTTATAATGAAACTCGTACATATGTGTTTTTGAAATATCCAAGATTGACATTCCAAGATACAAAGGACGATCGATTTCAACTGACTTCTTGTTCATGGAAATAACAACTAGATTTTCATTAATAATTACAGATGAACCAAAGTTTGGTTGTTGCACCAATTTCTGCAATTTTACTGGATCAGTTACCAATTTGATATCCTTATGTTTCCTTTTGTTTTCCAAAGTCTTGCCAAATATTGCGTTATTCATTAATTTGAAAAAATCTTTTTGAAAACTTGATGTAGCGGTGGCTCTTCTTCTTGTGTTGTTGTCGATGTAAGGTTTTAACCAACAAGATTGAGAAAATTGTAGTACTCGATTAATTTTTGTAATTCTCAATCCTAAGTCTAAAGCTTGTTGTATCATCCAGTAGTGTCCAACATATCGAGACTTGTCGGTTAAAGTCATCATTAATTTCGGCCATCTTCCAGTAGGGGAAATTTCAGTCTTTGGAAGAAGTGGTAAATCGTAATGATGATCGTGAAGATGTTCAGGATATTCAAAATCAACATCAAAAATGTAACCAGTTTCACCATGCTTTGGTAAATCCATAATGTTTCCAATCGATTCTGGATCTATCCATTTAAAATTATCATATGGAAGGGGATTTGACATTGCCCATCCGTATAAGTTATTTGCATCAAAATAACCTAGGAATGTTGTTGGTTTTGATGCATCATAATCGGGCAGATACTTGTTATTCGCCTTAACATGTCTGGTTACACTTTGTGTCAATCCCCCTCGAACTCCTGATTCTAACATCAAAACCATATCTACATCAGTAAGAAGTTGTAATTTACAATTTGTTTCTTTCAACATGGCCTGCCATGCTAGTCCAGGTGAAGTGTATGAATGAAGAGGGTCTAATCCATATGCTGCAAAACACGTATTTCTAAATTCTTCCATTATATCACATAATAAAGTGACATCTAATTTAACATAAAAATCTGAATATTCTCCCAATGTTGTAAATCATAATTCATTCCATACTTTACATGCATGATCATAATCCTCTTGAGATATGTCCATGTTGTATAATTTACTTTTGAATTCTTCTTTTGGCGGAAGTGATGTTTCATTAAATTTTTCTAAACTGTCTATATAATCATATGGGAAAACACCTTTCCGAAGTACGAGATCCAGTTTGTCGTTACTTACAATCTTCTTTGTTTCAATAAAATCTTTCTTCCTTAAATTTTCAGAAAGTTTAGACAAACTCGATGGCATAAATCGGTAGGAGTCTAAGAATCTTAATTTCACATTTCCAACTGTTTTAGAGAAACTTATAAATTTTTCTGAAGTTTCAGCCAACACATCTATTGAACCATTGTCTCTTCCTAATTCAGGTATTATAAAATGAGCATCATACCCTCTGAGGTTATGCAGAACCACAGGAATAAATAGTGGTAAACGATAGCTCAAATTGCATTTATTACAAGCAGCACCCCTGTAATAACCTGTAAGGTGGTCATGATCTTTAACTTTATAATTGTCAATGGTAAATTCATTTTTACATAAGAAACAATGAGTTGCATTTTCATGTTGAATTTCCTCTTCTTTCTCCATCGGTTTCATTGGTACGATATTCGTATATAATCTTTGTACATTTTCAGCTATTAAATATAAATGGTCAAGAAATATTGTTTCCACATTTTTACCACGATATACTAAAGGTTCTGAAGTTAATCCATATTGGTTTAAATGTTCATCTGATAATGTTGATTTAACCATTAAACAAAAACTATTTGGTTTGTGCATTTGATATTTGACACTTTTTCTAGCTTCACAATTTTCATCTTCTATAGGAATTAGTGTTGATTCAAAGTCCGCATATACAACTATAGGGATACGGTATTGATGATAAACCTTTTGAAATGTAACAAATGCTCTGTTTTCCAAAGGTAAATTAATCTTTGCTTCATAATTATTGTTACATAGCCTTTTGTGCTCTTGTAACCATTCTCTTCCTTGTCTTCCTTCTCGTTGAAAATTAAAACATCTCTTGCAAATTATCTTTCTGTGTCGATCTTTAGAAAGCTGCTTGTTAACAAGAGAGTCGAATTTCTTTATGTACACATAGTGAGACACATCTCCTCGCGTTAGTAGTAGTAAATCCGTATGATCTGGTAGCTCTTCTTTTACAACACGTAAAGGAAACACTTTGTTTGAACTATCTAATGCAAAAACATTGATAGATGTACCAGGATTTTTATTCTCAAATTTTGATATATCTTTCAGTGATACAGGGTAAGTAATTCCTTGAAAATTGTACCTATGTCTTTGATTTTCATAGTGTTGGTTAGGTTTATCGAAATGATTTGGTACAAACTTAGATGTCATCGCATATCTAAAACATTCATTATCTTGATTTTTCACATTAATACATGATCTTGTATCCTTAATTCTTTTAGGCAAAGGAATGTAACTAGATCCCATTAGTCCATATCCATGTTTATGAACTCTTATATCTAATACTTCAATACTTGTAAGACTCCATCCGGATCCTCTTCCTTCGTGTTCCTGAATTTTTGTTAATATTTCTTCTATACAGTTTTCTACTATTGAATCAATGTTTGAACTTTTCATAATGGTTCGGTTTTTTGTTATGAATCCTCTTGGTGATAATTCTTCTTGTACATTTATAAACATAGCTTCTAGTAGTAAACCAAATTTATGAAAGTTCAATCTTTTCAATTCTTCTTTTAAAGTTTTACTTATGACTGGTTTTGCTTCTCTAATAAATTCTTCTAGCTTCAAGTTTTCATTTTGAATCTTATGATGCATTACTACTTTACCAGGTAATGCAAATACTTGTAGATTCGGTAAAGTAGTTGAAGATGTTGCTGTTATTTCATCTTGTTCATCTTGTTCATCTTGTTCATCTTGTTCATCTTGTTCTTCTTGATCTTCTTGTTGTTCTTGTTCTTGTTATTGTTCTTGTTCTTGTTGTTCTTGTTTTTCTTCTGGGTTGTTATGAATTAGTTCTTTATGACAGTCTAATAGAATTTCATCGTGAAACGATTCCGAACATTTATCGCAACTATACATGTTGAGATGTTTACTCTTCGAAATTTCGCCAAGAAATGAAATGGGCTCTCATGTTCCTCCTTTTATAACGGTTCCCCCACCACTATTTCATCTTCTTCACTATCCAAGGAAATCAAACGTTTTGAACAAAAATATTAACCTTCTACAAACTAATTGTTCATTCGTGTTCTTTATTCCCATTGGAGTTTTAGTATATACTTCTTTATATTCGAGCTTTAACGAACTTTCCCCCACCCAACTAATTCTAGTTAATTTTAGGTAGAAATGGCTAGAGCACAGACACTTGGTTAAACTAAATTTGTGCATAAATTAACTAGAGTTGAACTAAAAATTCGCATAAATTAAAAGTTAGTTCAAAACTAAAATTCGACAGTATTAAAAAAACTCTAACAGCTGAACAAAAATAAACATTAGTTCAAAACTGAAATTCAACAGTGTTAACCAAATTCTAACAGTCGAACAAATAGGTCAAGGTAATCCAATTTAACGCGAGAACGAGGAATAGAGCACTAAGGGGCATGTTAGTCCATTACCACAAAGTGATCTATTCCTCGCTCTCTATTCTACATCTACTTTTTTGGGTTTACTTATTTATATTAAAATGTTCAAATTTTACTATGTAGAATGTCCATTCTTGCTCTTCAACTCTTTGATTGTTTTTAGCAATTGTAACAAATATTCGTTAGTTTTCACCAAAGTTTTTATTTTGCTACATCCAATTTCAATAGAAGGTATTATAAGTTGTAATTTTATAAGTTCGATCTTTTCTTTCTTGCGAATTTCTCTCTTTATTATGTTGTTCCTTATTTTTGCTGAAGATTTAAAGTCCATGTTGTTTCTGCTAAAGCCACAATAATAAAAGTCTCTTCAAACAACCTACATTTATACACATTCCCCCACCATTTTATAATCCCCACTCCTTTCCCCCTTCTTTATAGGATTTGAAAGGGATAGGGTGTAGGGTGGGGGAAGGGTAATTTTGTTATTACACTAGTTGTGCAAGAAAATAGCCGCCAGTGTCCACACCTTGTTCATAGCACTCCATCATAGATTGTGCCCACTGCAACATGTGGTCTCTGTCATTTGGTGTGACAAGGAAAGAATGACTATCACCATACAATATAAAAGAATCAATTCGTACATAACATCCTGAGTCCAACCATTTATTAGCTTCAGCCATAAACTTTTCTATTGTATCAAATGGAAATTGTGGATCAATTGCTATGACTTTACGTTTTTCACTAAGTTCAACAGTATAATCATCATCGTCCTTATCATCTTCACTTTCACTGTTGTTACTTAAAGTGTCTTCAGATTGTTCAAAAACATCAGAAATTTCGAAAGAATTGAAATTTTCATTCAGATGAGGAGGCATTTTGAAGCAAGAAATATTGTAAACAGGAGAGACGAAACGACAAGAGCGGCGTGTAGAAGAAAAATGAAGGAGTGACCAACGCTTGCTCCGCTTTTATAATAGTATGCAAATGAGGGGTAGGAGCTGACCGTGACCAGTCATCGACCCAAAGGAGTGGGGGAAAGTACTTTTCTTACTACTCGGATGGAAGTAGGTTAGTAGGTCACAAGACTTAGAGTGTTAAAAAATAATGGGGGAGAAACACAACGCTATAACGCATTGTGTTTCTCCCCCATTATTTTTTATAGCAAAATTTGGAAAAAACTAAGTGAATTTACTGTTTACGCCCCCACCTTGTAATACGATCCTTTTTATCCCTGAGGAGAAAGTCTTGAGAATCTAAATTGTTAAATCTCTTCTCTTTACACAAATTCTCACAAACTCTAATTTTATATTTTAAGCCGTTACATTTTGCCAAAATGTGTTGGTGGTCAACAACACTTAGAAAAAAATATTTCAAACCTTTCTTAAGCCTCTCTCCTCTAACGGATATTATTTCAGGATCGTCTTCAACGGTGGGGGTTTCTGTCAGTTGTGGTCCAGAAAGATGTTTCACGACATGTACACGGCAAAAACTTTCGTTTTTAACACATTTCCTCCCACAAGCTGATCCTTTCTTAATTCCCCTAGTAAGCACTTCAGGGCAAGTAGTGGGACGGCTAAATGCCCTACGACGCTCTTCTTGTAATAATTGAAATTGCTCTGAAGGAGCAGGCTTAGGAGCAGGTTTGGGAGTAGGCTTAGTGGATTTAGTTTTATAATAGGTGTGGTCTTCAGGCATAGTAAGTGGTGGGGTAGGAAGGAGGCAATGGTGACAGTGGAATGACAGGTGTACTAAGACGATGAAGCAAAGTTTCAAATGAAGGGGTATTAGGACGGGGAGCTGGCTTCTGTGGAGGCGGCATGATGGTTGATGGCGGTGTAGAGTCGTTTGAAAGCGAAGTAGAAGGCGAAGGCGGTGAAAAAATGCTTCGAAGTTTAGAAGTCTTGGTAGGTGGAAGAATAGTGCCAGAAGTTGAAGGTTGGGATCCAAGTTGCTTCTTGTACCAGTCAGGAGGATTTTTCAGACGAAGAGTTTTCTTAGGTGCAGTAACAGCCGTAGTAGAAGTTAAAGTAGAAGTAGAAGTTGAAGTAGAAGTTGAAGTAGAAGTTGTAGTTGGCAGAGATGACATGGTTGTGGCTCCAAGTTCGCAGCGTAACGTCTGGAATCAGAATGAAATGTTAGCCGCAGTCGGTGCGTCTTTTATAACAATATGCAAATGAGAGGGGTAGCAGCTGGCCGAGACTGATTATTGACCTGGGAGGTGGGAGAAAAGGGGAAAGAGAAGGTATTTATTTTAAATAATTCGCATAACTTTTGACTAAAATAAGATAATCACATTCTTCTTTTACTAAAATGTTTGTCTTACATAGACCTTTTCAATGATGTATCGCTTGTCCAAATCCGTCAATCCGTTATCAAGTTATAGCCATTTTAATTTTTCAGGTCATGACCGGTCATTCACCCGGAGTAGTGGGGGAAGGAGTGGGGGTAGGTGTGGGAGAAAGGAGGGGGGGGGCTCCTTTTCTTTGGGGGGGGGCTCCATTTTTTCGGGGGGGGGGCTCCATTTTTTCGGGGGGGGGGGCTCCATTTTTTCGGGGGGGGGGGGTCATTGACCCTTCCGAAAGTGGGTCAAGGTCATTCAAGATTTATAATGATCCAAGGTGATGGGAACAGTAATACTGTTCCCACCACCCTGTTTGCCTAACGGTTCCCACTCCCAACCCACTAGTTACGTTCTGCGAGGGACATCGACGCAATTTTGTTTGGACCGTCCGGGTCTACCGTAACGGTCCGGTCCGGGTCTACCGTAACCGTGAATTCCAAGGGAAACTGGAACAGCTAATGCAGAAACGCAACTCTAACACCTACCCAACTAATCCCACCCAATCATATTCCTAAACAAAATGCAAAAACCTAGTCCGCAATTTGCGGATGTCCCACCCCTTCTAAGTGAAGTTCAACGGAACTTCTGAATTTACAATTAATCTACCCCCTAACACCTAGCTGTAAGGCAAAACAACATTAATTAGTAATAAAAACACTTAAAACTAACAACACATCATTATTAAAAACCAAATAATTCAACACAATCAAATACCATTATTATTCTTAAAATTAATACACCTTAATGCTAAAAACCTCTTAAAATTATATCATCATTATTCTTAAAATTAATACACCTTAATCCTAAACCCAACTTATAACTAACATCGCAATGCGCAAATAATTTCTTAAATTAAATACAACTTAAAACTAAACACACACACACATGCACATACCACATTGCATTAAAAAACGCAACGTAGTAGAAGAAGTTCAAATATATATAGGCCTACTATATATTTGAAACCTCTTGCTGAGTCGCCAACAACCTTTCGCTATGAAAGTTTGTTGACGACTGACGCTAAGATCAGGCTCGTATTGCTCCTCGGATTCTCGAGTAGTGGGGGAAGTTGTTTCACTCCAGTACAGTGTTCAATCCAGTCCAGTTCGCAGCAGTGTAAAAGGAAGGCAAAGGAGTGGGGAGCGGCGCATGCGCAACAACACAAAACCAAGGTTTGAGGTTAGAATTATCCATGTGCAGTAGCGCTAAAGTGAGTAATACAGGACTAGGCGCATGCGCATAGCATAGACTGATTCCGATCCGGAGAACTCGTTGCATGCGCAGCAGGTTTGAGGTTAGAATTATCCATGGTAGCTGCCATGTTTAGTCTGGTTTCACCACATAGAGTCAGCAACCGGTGGTGACCGGTCATTGGCCTAGAAGGAGTAGGGAAAGGTGGTGACCGGCCATTGACCCAGAGGAGTAGGGGAAGGAGTGGGGGAAGAGGGGGGGGCTCCATTTTTTCGGGGGGGGGGGGAGGGGGAGGGGGGTCATTGACCTTTCCGGTCATTGCCCCAAAACCCCCTACTACTCAGGTGAAAGTCGGTCATCAGCGGAAGCTGCCCGGAGTAATTGCTAAAGCTATAAAAACCAGGTAGTTGGCTCGGGCATCTGCCCGGGGAAGTGGGCCGCTGCTGGGCTATAAAACTAGACTGCTTATTTGCGCCGCGACCATTAACTTACTGGCTTTCATGTTGATTGCATCCTTATAGCTACTACATTATTTACGTTCATTTACTTCTAACCTTAACACATAGTGTTTCATTACTACATAATGTTTAGTTAATTCTAACCTATAACTCTATTTTGTTAGTACATGACATTCTGTTTCATTTATCTCTTTATAACATATTTTATTTCTCAGTCTTCTTTTGACTTCAACATATAACACACCTCCTGTAATGGTTGCGCAAAGTTTAAAATTGAAACTATTGCGAACACAACACATATTACAAAATAATTCTAAACTTTCACTTTCAAAGTCCAAAACTAATTTAAGTAAAGTAAGAAAGCGGTACAGTTTTAACCCATTATACTCTTCAACAACCTCGCGGGTTAATGTTGATGATAGTATTATTCATGACATCTTGCGTTATATGTTACACTTCAACAATTTTGAACTTGTTACACCTATCGACTGTGTTCAACAAGTTTTTTTATTTTACCCCCACTATTCCTTATATAAGTGCTCTTACCACAATTCCTACTTCATCCTTCTCTATTCTGTTCAGCTGAGCTAAGGTTTGAGGTTAGAATTATCCATGGCGGCCGCCATGTCTGGTTCAGTTTTACCACATAGAGTCGGCGACCGGTTATTGATCTAAAGGAGTGGGGGAAGGGGTGGTAGGGGAAGGTTGCCATTTTATAAGCCCTCTCCCTAGGCGGCACTTCTCATTCGATCGCCAACTTTCAAACGATAAACACCTCTCCCATGGCACGAATCAATTATCCCGCTATCACCAACTACTTCAACTTAAAACTATTTCTGGTGATAGTTGGATAGAATTTTTAAAAACTTACTCTGGATGACCTTGACATATTTTCCACATCCCAGTTATAAGTTTGAATTTCAATTTTAAACTAACTCTTAATTTTTCTTCAACTGTTAGAGTTTCGTCAACACCGACGAATTTCAATTTTGAACTAACTTTTAATTTTATGCGCAAATTCACTTCACCCTAACGCCAACACTATCGCCATCTCCACCCCAACCTATATGCCATAACATATAACTACAGCATCTCATATATACCCTCTAACCCCCACCGGAAGCTATGTGACATGGCAGCTGGCGCCAGCTGCCAAGTCACGTGGCTCGGTGGGCACGTGGTCGGTTTTAAAAGTGGCCATTCCCCACTACTGTAAAGGATCAATTTCAGTATTCAATAAATATAAGATTTATTTTAAAGTTATTAAATAACAATAACCATGAAATCATTTACTAATCATGGCTTCAATGTATTACAAAATAAAAATTATACCATAGTTACATTTTTGTGGTGCAACATAGAAAATAAACAATATTTATCAATAAAATTACTATAAATTATAGAAATTTTATTTAATTTACATAATTTTTTTTAATATTTGGACACAAAATATTTAACTTACATTCATTGATAGGATTTTAATATTCATATTTGAATATCATTAACTTTTGATCATGAGATATCAATAACTTTTTATTGGAAACTCTTTGTAATTGAAAAAGAGATATTGCTTCCGAACAATTTGTATCGAATTGGTGTTCCTCTTAATTCCAGATGAGAGGAAGATTGAAAAAGTTATCTTTCTCTTGACCAGTGATGTATTGTTGTAATACTGTTATCAAAACCTGACATTTGTGGACAGTGGAATTACTTTGTTCTTCATCCATAGCAACATAAAAAACTGTAATTTATCTTATCGCTTTAAAAAATCATGTTTAAAAAAGTTTGGTTGTACAATAAATCTGAATTTTTTACATACATATAAACTATATTAACTGATTAATGCAATAATTTTTTTATTTAAATTTATGAATGAAAATTTGTTTTTTATTGTTAATTAAAACTTATTCCATTTTGGCATTTTTACTATATTATAAATTGGATAAATTAATTTACAGGCATAAATGAAAAGAATTATGTGTTTTTAGTGATTGCACATTCTATAAAACAAACAATTTACATAACAGATCATTGTAAACTATAAAATTATTTATATCAATATATTTCCTCTAACAAGTAAAAGTCATTAGGTACAGGAAAATTTTTACCAGTAACCAAAGAGGCAGTCGCATTTTTTCTTATTAAGTCGTATATTTTATCAAAACAAAGCAAAAATTGAGACGAACAATTATTTTAAATTTAGAAGTTACATTAATAAGTAAAGTAACTTCTTATTCAATTAAAACATTATTGCAGAAAATGCAATAAGGTACAAGATATAACAAATCAAGTTATTTTTTTATTAAATTATAATTTATGCAATAAAAATATCCCATCAATCCCCGATTTGCAGTTAGAGTAAGTAGTGTGAAATTGGGGATGCTGGGCCAGTTCAAGGTCACCTGAGGGATGACGTCATCGAGGTCAATGACCTCACCGATGACGTCATCGATGACGTCATCGATGACGCAATCGATGACGTCATCACCAATGACGTCACTTCCATGACGTCACACCCATGACGTCACAGAAATGACGTGCTGAAGACGTCATCACCCCTTACGTCATCAAAATAACGTCACCGACGCCACCAAGGTCAAGGTCAAGCCGAAACTTAAATTTTTTGGCACTTTTGCCGTTTCTCGCACTACGCTCCGAGTTTCAGTCCGAGTCCTCGTGACCTTGACCACTTGGAGCGAATATTCGACGAGAAACGGCAAAAGTGCCAAGTTAAACCTGAGTTTCTGACATGACTCTGCCTAAATGGGCAATCGGTAATCCCTCAGGTGACCTTGAACTAGCACAACACCCCCAATTTCATATTACCGTGACCTTGAAAACCTAACAACAAAGCGCTGACACCGATGCGCACCCCACGACGGCCACCGAGTGACTGACTGTCAGCTTCAGTGTACTCTAGGTATATGGGGAAGTGGAGGGGGAAATCTCAAGGTCATCCAAATGGAGTTTTAAAAAAGTTGAAGAGTAGAAAGACTACTCTTGTGCTTCCTGGGCGACCTCATCAATTTCTAACGGATCTGTAAACCAATCCGATCTGTAGCGGCAGGAGTCCAGAAAACAGGTGCACCACCCATCAGGTTGTCCGTAGCACTTCCGACAATTGGTAAGATTGGAGAAGTGAAATTTAATACACCGTTGCGGACAACAAGTATAAAAGTATTTGGATTTGTAGGTTTTGAAAGTTTGTAGTACCGGTGGTGGCAGCTGTTGGTTCTTGCATCTACACCTGCAACATCCGAAGCATTCACATTGCCGGCAGGCCAGCCCATCCACTTGCCACTTTGGTAAGAGGAAACACTTATCCTCACAGCAATAGGTTGTCCCCGTCTCTTCCTCCCAACGCTTCTTTGCACAATATGTGACGCCTTGTATCTCCAAACACCTATGCTCGCAACATGAGATGCGCTTACTTTCCATAGCTGATGTTGCTTTGACGAGGGAGCACGATGAAGTGATGCTGTGGTCAGTGGGAATGGGGTTTATATAAACTAAGGTGGGTGGAGGGGGAAAGGTCAAGGTCATCCAAATGGAGTTTTAAAAAAAAGAAAAGAGTAGAAAGACTACTCTTGTGTATCTATAGCGATTTCATTGATAGTGAGTGCTTCTGTATGCCAAGTTGATCTGTACTGACAGGCTCCTAAATAATGTTTGCAAAAACCTGCAAAATGATTGTTGCACAATTTGCAGCCAGTTAGCTGTTTTAATGTGAATTCAATGCAACGTTCAGGGCAACAAGTGTACTTATGCCCTCTCATCTGGTACACATGGAATGTCTTCAACTCCGGTTTCGGCTTCTTCCAAGACTTGCACTTACACATGCATTGACCAAAAGCTTCACATTTTCTACACGCCAGGCCATCCGCAACATCAATGTCATTTGGCCATGAAAAACATTTCTGTTCGCAACAGTAGTTGAGTTGACTCTCCATGTTGCTGTGGTGAAGGTGCGCGATGAAATGATGCTGCAGTCATTGAGAGTGCACCTTAAATAAACTCAGTGGAGGGGGAAAGGTCAAGGCCATCCAAACGGAGTTTTAAAAAAGATAACTAGTCGTCCTCCTCCTCCTCGTCCGTTGTACTTAGAGAGCTGTCAGACGAAGAGCCCCGTGCAGGTGCTCCCCAGATGAAAAACAAATCAATTTTAAAACGAAGACCAGGATCTTGCATCATCAATTCCTTTAATTTGTCACATACTAAGTCCACCTTGTGTAAGGTGTCAACAACAAGCTTCCAATTCGTTGGCTCAATATAACTTGTAGTAGAGTCTGCCTCGCTGATAACCACATCCTCCGGCCGTATTGGAGTGTAAAGATGTGTAAAGTTCTTCGGCTGTAGCTGAGGTTCAAGCTGGCTGGAAGTGGAAGGTTGAGTGTGGACCCCTGTTGCATCGAAATCCATAGTCATCCTACATTCAATGTTAGGGTTTTCGTTTAAAACATATACCAATTTTTCATGCAACATATCTACTTCTGCTGAATCTTGCAGATGAACATTCCAAGAAAATGGCCATTCTTCATCCGTAGTTGAGTCAACTTGAGAAAGAGTGCTGTCCGCCATGATAGCTAAGCAAGGAATGATGTGAGCTACAGACTGTGGTAACAGTATTGAAAAGTAGAGGGGGTAAACCAAAAGTATGTGGAGGGGGTATTTTCAAGGTCATTTAATTTGGGTTTTAAAAAAAGGAAATAGTGGAGGGGGAATTCTCAAGGTCATCCAATTTGGGTTTTAAAAAAAAGGAATGAAGGTTACTCCTCTTCAGCCTCGTTGTCCCCCACATCCTCATTAGCCTCATCTTCATCGACGTCAGACTCGCCGTAAGGGTAGATCGGGGACATGGGCGAATATTGTGGAGATTGTTGACCGTTGTTATCGTCCCCTTGCATTCTAACTTGGGACCAATCATAATTTAAATTCATTTGTATTATGATCCCAGGGTTGTCCCGCAGTATTTCCTTCATCCGTTCGCAAATTGTTTCCAAATAGTGTACACTATCGATCGACAGTGTCCAACCCGTACTTGTACCAACATCAGTAGTGGAGTCAGCTTGGCTGATGGTGTTGTTGTCTGCCATGGTTGCTTGTCGGACAAGGAATGACGGTTGATGTGATGCTCATGCAGGAACATGGTGAAGTGGTGGGGGGTGTGGTGGAGTAGTGGGGGAATTTTCAAGGTCATCCAAACGGAGTTTTAAAAAAGGAAAACCTACAAAGTAACATTGAAACTTTCCAATTGATGGTGGCGAGCGTTTTCTTCTGCAACCTTGCCGACACATGTGACTATGCCATACAGTATGAAAAGTACAACCATAATAAGGCCGAACAATAAAAGATAGCCGTTGACTATCATGATATTTTCTGAGTGTATCTGCTTTCTTCGTATCGCCCTCTCCTGCATCCTCTTCTCCAACTCGTGGACGAAGTCACAGCAAACGTGAGGACATGTTTTATCCGTTGGTAGGTTTGCCATTGTTGATGTTGTCGGTTTGGCTGTTGAAGATGGAATGAGGTTTCCAATTGTGATGTGCTATGTACATCAATAGTCAAGTGGTGGGGGTAGCAAAGCAGTGGAGGGGGAAGTTTCAAGGTCATCCAAATTGTGTTTTAAAAAACCTATCTTGTTACTAAGCTTATAAGTCAGTAACAAGATAGGTGTTTTTGTTCTTTTACTTCTTTAATATAATGAAAAAATATACATATTCTATTATTGTAAGAACAAGGAAGACAACTGCTAGTCAGCTGAAGTAGTCCAAGTTGTCTGGCTCGGTCTTCATCGACGCCGGTGAGGAAGCTGTCGAGGAGTGTCCAGGCTCTTCCTTTGGCTGCCGGGTGTTCCGTATATTGCAAGCGTAAACCTGCACGTTTATACGGTAGCCTCGTGCCACCATCAGCTGCAACTCCTTGTACAAGTCGTTTAGCTCCTGCTGAGTCTTGATGCTCACCTCCTCGTAACTTGCGCAACTGACGTTCAGAGACATCTTGATGTTGCTAGGTTGGCTGCTGGAGTAGAAATGAAGCCGAGGCACAGCGCTTGGAGGTACATGAAAAAGTGGTGGGGGTAATAGTGGTGGGGGTATAGAAGATCCAATTAAACAGTTCTAAACTTTTTCCATCGATACAATGGAATGGAACAAATAGCGCAGGTGTCCTTGTAATTTTCAAATCGAAACAGTGGCGCTAGAAATCCGAATTGTTTTATACCACCATCCTGTACGAATCGCCGAAGGTCTCTGACGGCGGCCTCGCCACAAGGCCTACAAAACTTTTCTCCATCGTGGAACTTATACCAGGAGTATTCCGAATACCCTGTATTTTCCCTCCTGTAGCGTTTGACATCTTCTTTTATTGTTAGTGGGATATTGTCTTGTAAACATGTTGGGAACAAGTCTTTGTGAGTTATAACTCGTTGTATGCAAAGCTCGTACAAGGTGCTCATCGTTTGCTAGTTGGCAACAGACTGACCGTTTTTCGCATCCAAGCAGGTTTGAATCCTAGTGCGGTAGTGGGGGTAATTACAGTAGTGGGGGTAATTGTGAAATGCAAAGGTCAAAGGTCAAGGTCACCCGCGAAGTTTAAAAAAAATGCAACATATCAATACGTGAAGTCTGTCACATATTGATATGTTGCATTTTTTTTGTTTTTTTATTTTTTTGTTTTTTTATAATTCGTTTATTTATAAAACATTACAACAACAACATATGTACAACATTAAAACTTAAATCTAACACTGCTGCTTGTCAGCGATGTGGATGGTCAACTCTGTAGAATTGCTACCCGTGCAGCCGTGGGACACCAGGTATAGACACCCGGGTTGAATAGAGCGAAGATCCTCGTTTTGTAGAAGATGGACGAATCTCTTGGGCAGGTACACCTGGAACTTTGGTTCATCCCCCGGAGTAAACGGTGCCTCGCTGAGACTGCAGCAGATGGCCTCCCCAACTGTAGTCTCCATCTTCTTCATAGCATGGATTATGTAGTGCTTCTCGTCTTTTAGTTCCGAGCACTTCTTTACAGGTAATATTGTTGACTTGGAGTGAGCATTGAACTGCTCGACCACAGTCTGAAGGAACTGGTGAGATGCCATGGTCAGGTTACAGATCGTCTTCTTGCTCGGAGATGTTGTCGTCTCGGAATCTCGAGTAATACTCATGCCAGGTCCCAGTCTGCTCCCCACTTATATACTCTCCGTTACCCCCACCACTCCCCACTTCCCCATTTTGAAGGTAAGAGGCGAGTTAATAGGCATTTTTCAAAGCGCAATGTCTATCTTTATCATGCTCTGGGCTTTTTGTACAAATTCATATGGTTTCCAGCATGTATTGATAATTCTTATCCAATTCCACATCATTAACCGGAACATGAGTAAATCCTTCGATCCATCTTTTCTTTTCCAGCCCCTTTGTGTAAATATTGGTAAACTTGTCTGAAAAGTGATGCATAATGTGATACAAGTCCGTGTAACTTGTAAAACCATCATACCAATCGATATGATGGAAGTGTTTTGAAATCCATCTGTTGGTAGTAGCGGCTTTACTAGTTAAAGACGAATAAGAACATGGTGGTTTAAATAAAAACGAATAAGGAACACTTGTATTCATGTCCAAAAACACAAGTTCTTTTATAATGAATCTATCATCATTACCACGAAATGCTTGAAACTCAATAATACCAGGCTTGGACTTTACTTGTTGTTCTTCTACCTTGTCCATTTTGAAGGTCACACGTCTGCTCATTACGAAGTCAGGAGGTCAACTGATTTCCACACCACGGTAGGTACTACTTTTATACCCGGCCGTACAGTTGTTGGCGCGTTGGTGTATATTTAACGTGGGCACCGTCCCCAATAGGCCTAACCCCACAAAATTTTGGTTATTGTTTTAAAAACTAACCATTGTTATTTAAGTTTCCATCTTTATATTTTCCTTGTTTTCATTTTCATCACTAACACTTGATTCTTCTCCTCCATCTTCCTCTTCTTCCTGTTTTACTGATTTCTTATGTAGTTGAGCGTACTTTTCCAATTGTCTCCACATCTGTACTTCATGAGGAACTCTATTAAATATAGAAGTATCTACAGGTCCGTATAATATAGGTGCGTCCGGTTGTTTGTCCAAAGTGTCTTCCAGATAATCTTTAATAATCGAACTTGAAAACACCAGTTGTCTCAAGTATCTTGTTATAGGTTCAGTAGCACAAGTTAAAATGAAAAACTCCTCTCGATTAAGTTGAATTTTGTTATCATGTCTTGTTGTGTCTCTAAACCGTAGCTGATGATCACCACGTTGCTTAATAATATCAATTTCCACGTTTGAATCCAAAAGTCCTACTCTTGTCTTTCTTCCAAACATGTTACTACTTAAATAGCATTCTAGCAGATGCAAATGTTTCATAAATGATTCCCAAGCACTGTCCGTAAACAAAATCATTTTGGGTCCATGAGTTAAAATTACAGTAGGGGAATAATCTGTAGATTTCATAACACCGATTAAAACACTTTTATCCAAACTGGAAGAGATTGGGTAAAATATTCGCAAAAATACCTCACTCAATATGTTTGGAGAAATATTATCTTCAATATCCCTTTTTCTCTTTTGTATAGTCTTTCTTCTTTTACCTTTTTCTTCAACATTATTACTGGCGTGAAGTTGTCCGCAAACGTTTTGTTCACCTCCTTCCTGGTGACCTTGAGGATCTAAAAACTCAGATATCTCCTTCTCAATATCTACCACATTTTCAGGTGTACCACTAGGAGAAGCCATATTGAATACGATGCTACCCATACAACAGAGTAGTAAGGAGGGGCCGATACGGGGCCATGAGGGGGTATGAGGGGTATGAATTTCCTAACAGTCCTACAGGCCTATTTTTAACCGGTTTTTGGTGATTTTTTGCCTACATTTTGGCAATTTTACAGCGTTTTTGGCAATTTTACAGCGTTTTCCAGGATTTCCAAGGCATAAAAAATTGATAGAGAAGAGTGAGGGGTATGAGGGGTATGAATTTCTTAACAGTCCTGTGGACCTATTTTTAACCGGTTTTCAGTGATTTTTGCCTGTATTTTGGCAGTTTTACAGCTTTTTCAGGATTTCGAGGCATAATTGATAGAGGAGGGTGACTGCGCCGTGAGGGGGTATGAATTCCCTAACAGTCCTACGTAAGGACTAGTCCCATATAAGGACTATTGTATTTAGATAGATAGTCCCGTGCGAGGACTAGTCCCGCCTGGGGACTATTGTATTCAGATAGTCCCGCGCAAGGACTATTGTATTTAGATAGTCCCGCGTTAGGACTAGTCCTGTGCAAGGCCTATTGAATTTAAATAGTCCGGGGTGGGGACTATTGTATTTTAATGGCCCTGCGCATTGATTATTAAATTTAAATGGTCCTGCATGCTATTGAATTTAGATAGTCCGGTGTAGGGACTAGTCCAACATAAGTACCATTATATTTATAGTCCGTAGTGGAGATTTTCAACTCACAAAAGAAATTTCCACTAATATACAACACCACACACTTGTTGTTTAGCGGGTGATTCAGCTAAAGAGGAAAGAGATAAGAGATAACAGACCGATGAGGGCTGACCTCAAGATTGGTGATAAAAGTTTTAGTGAAAATGTCCGCTAATTAGGTTGCCGATAAGAGGCCGACGTCCCCTGACTGCGTCATTGGTGATAACAGTTTTAATGATGTCTGTTAATTATATCGCTTATCAAGCTTGTTTTGTTTTAACAGGATGATGCAATTTGTACTTTGCCTGAAGCTATAGAATTTTAAGTATAAAAGGAGGTTGGTTTTCAAGTAATATTCAGTTTGCTTCGAGATCTATCTCAATCAGGGTGAGTGATATTTAAGATAATACCACTATTAGTTATTAAATTGATACTCAAAACTATCATAGAATATTTTCATACAATAAGAATAAGATAAGCGTTTTGAGTTATCTTATCAAACCGCCTGACCCAAATGTCATGTTTGTATGCTGGTTGATTATTTTCACTCAATCCAAATCGTTGTTGTTTCATCGACTTGTATGATTTTCACTTAAAATCAATTAGTTTAATATATATTTTAAATATTTGGAGTTTAGCTGTTTTGTCAATTTTTTATTTATAGCTGTTTATTAAAAACCATAATATAATATTTTTCACTAGTACCCATTAAATTTTTTATTCTGATCAGTTTTTTATTTTTCTCTTATAGGTCGCATAAGAAGATGGCAATTAAAATTAATTGCAATTTCTGCGGGAAGCTTATATCAAAATCAAATATGACATATCATGTCAAAGTTTGTCCTAAAAACCCAAATAAGGACTTGAGCTCCCGTTACATGAAAAAGTCTTGTGATAAATGTAAAAAATCTATTTCAAGTAATCATTTTAGTAGACATTACAAAACATGTCAATATACTACCAATCAACCTTCCACTTCAACACCCCAAAATAATGAACCACAACCAACACTCAGCACCAGTGGAGCTCAAAATTTGAAACCCTCAATCCGAAAGAAAGCAAGTTATGAATATAAAACCAAATGTCCGAAATGTGAAAAACTTGTAAGAAAATCTAATATGAGTTACCATTTAAAAACACACGAAGAATCAGCTTTGGTTAGCCGTGGTGGAATCGTTGATGAAAATGATGGACCCACTCCAGCAAAAAGACCTCGTCTGGATGAAAATGATGTTAAAAATAAATCTGTTTTTGAAACTTTGCAGGGGGTTATATTTTTAACGATGGCGACAATTTGCAATTTGGTGAAAGGGCCTATCGGTGGTGGTAATACGTTTACACCGAAAGATTCCGAAGTCGAATTAGTGAGATCGGCTTTCGGGGGAGTCGTCAACTTTTATTGCATTGAAAACATTCACGCTATCAAAGACCCGATCATATTTTTGGACGCATATAAAAATATTATCATCAGGAAGATAAAAGAATGGTTAGGTGAATTTGAATTGAAGGTCCGATTTAACTTCCGAATTGATTTCAAGAGAAAAGAACAAGTAGAGGAATTCAACTTTAAAACGAAATATTCTGTGATCGATTTGAGTACCGATATTTCAGGTTTCTATGATTTTGCTAAGGAAAAGTTACTCAACGAAATGGAAGAATTTCAAGCGAAAGGATCCGGTTGGTCTTTATTCAGTATAAGTGATTTGGAAATTCAAGTATGCCGCTATAACCCCCTCAGAGCATCCAGCTATATTCCTTTGCCCAAAGATATTGCAAATAGACAAGCTGTTATTAATGTAAAAAATGATGACGAAAAATGTTTTCTTTGGTCTATTTTATCAGCATTACATCCGGTTGACCACGGAGATCATCCCGATAGAGTCAGTAAGTACAAACCGTACGAACACGAGTTTGATGAAGCTTTGAAAGACATAACGTTCCCCGTACAAGTTCAGAAAAATATTATAATGAAATTTGAAAAACGGTCTGGCGTGTCAGTAAATATATATGCTTGTGATTTAACTAAAGACTCTGAAAATTACGATAAGTTTGAGGACTATCCCGGTGCAGGAAAAAAATCTAAAAATGCTAAGAAAAGTGACATCTACGTTTTGTATGTAACGAAAAATGAAATCCCCAACAGACATGTCAATCTGCTGTATTTGAAAAATGAAAACGGCAATTCACATTATTGTTGGATAAAAAGCATGAGTAGATTAATTGGTAGGCAACTGACAAAGAAAGGTCATAAATCATTCCACTGCAATCGTTGTCTCCAGTATTTTGGAACTGAAGCCTTGTTAAAAACCCACAAAGAAACCTGCAACGAGCCAGAACAACAGGATGTTGATGATTTGGATACAATCTTTATATGCAACAGATGTCTCAACGGATTCGATGATGAATTGAAATTAGAAAAACACAGGGAATACTGCAATGAACACGATGCTGTTAGAATCGTCATGCCTAAGGCGATTAAAATTAAAGATGATTACATCAGCCCCACAATACAGTTCAAGTACAAATACAGAAAAATGAAAGTGCCCTACGTAGCGTATGCTGATTTCGAATGCATCTTGACACCAGTGGACGACCAGCGGGGGATCAACACCAAGAAATATCAAGCCCATCAAGCGGCCAGTTTTTCATTGTACGTCGTGAATGCGTCAGACGACTATGACATTCCCTTCGATTTGTACTATGAATATTTGGGCGCCGATGCAGCACAGGTCTTCATAGATGGACTCGTAGATGTTTCAAAGAAAATAGCTCAACTCTACAGTCGTGAAGCAGCGAAGCCCATGACTTTGACTGCTGCCGAAAAGGCGGAAGCCAGGTTTACTTCGGTTTGCCACATTTGTGGAAAAGTGTTTGATGAAAAAACTGGAAAAGCCGTTCTCGATCACGATCATTTGACTGGGAAATTCAGAGGGGTAGCCCACAATTCGTGCAATTTGAATTTCAAAAAGCCCCATTTCCTGCCGGTCTTTATTCACAACCTGAGCAATTATGACGCCCATTTATTTATAAAAATGCTTGGAGCTGATAAGAAAGATATCGTTGTCTTGGCCACCACCGAAGAACGTTACATATCTTTCGAAGTGAAAATTGAAAACGGGTTGAACTTGAGATTCTTGGACTCGTTCAGATTCATGGCTTCCAGTTTAGACAGTCTGGCCAAAAATCTCACCAAAGATCAATTCAAACACACTTCAAAATTCTTCTCGGATGACAAACTGGATCTGGTTATTCGCAAGGGGATTTACCCGTATGATTATATGGACGGTATGGAGAGATTTGGAGAGACGTCTTTGCCTTCAAAAGAATCGTTCTACAACAAATTGAACAATTCAAACGTCAGCGATGAAGATTACAAACATGCGTGTGATGTATGGGAAAAGTTTTCCATCCAAACGATGGGGGAGTACACTCTGCTGTACAATAAAACAGACACCCTACTGCTGGCGGACGTAATGGAAAATTTCCGGAAAGTATGTTTGAAAACGTATAAACTGGATCCAGCGTGGTATTACACCTCACCCGGTCTGGCCTGGGACGCCATGTTGAAGAAAACCGAGGTAAGTCTCGATATGCTGACGGACACCGACATGGAACTGATGATCTCGAAAGGCATTCGCGGCGGTATCTCCCAATGCTGCCACAGATACGCCAAAGCCAATAACCCGTACATGCACGATTATGACGCTGGAAAACCGAATGATTATCTTATCTATCTGGATGTAAACAACCTCTATGGTTGGGCGATGATGGAGTATCAACCCCAGAGGAAATTCGAGTGGTGCACAGACTCTGAACTGTCCCAGATAATGTGTAAACTCACAAATGGACAATTCATCAGTAACAAGTCCGACACCGGTTACATCCTCGAAGTTGACCTCGAATATCCTCAACATCTGCACGACCACCATAGAGACCTACCTCTAGCACCGGAGAACCAATGCCCGCCGGGATCCAATCAGAGGAAACTCTTAACAACGCTGTACCACAAAGAGAAATACATCGTACACTATAGGAATCTCCAACTCTATCTGTCTTTAGGAATGGTTCTGAAGAAAATATATAGGGCCATTAAATTCCAACAGTCAGCGTGGTTGAGTGAATATATTAAATTAAACACGGACATGAGAACGAAAGCGACGAACGACTTTGAAAAAGATTTCTACAAGTTGATGAACAACTCGGTGTTTGGCAAGACGATGGAGAATATCAGAAAACACGTCAATATCAAACTGGCCACTCACGAACAGCAGTTGCAAAAGCTAGTGGCGAAACCCAATTTTAAATCCTTGACAATATTCTCCGAGCACTTGACTGCTGTCCATATGGAAAAGACCTATTTGTATTTCAACAAACCCATTTATGTCGGTATGAGCATTTTGGACATCTCCAAAATAGCGATATACGATTTCCATTACAACGTCATGAAACCAAAGTATGGGGACAACATCAGAGTCCACTACGGAGATACCGACTCACTGGTCTATGGCGTGAGGACCGAAGATGTATACGAGGACATGAAAAGCATGATCGACTATTTTGACACCAGTGATTACAAAGCGGATAACGTTTACAACATGCCGCGAGTCAACAAGAAAGTCATCGGAAAATGGAAAGACGAACTAGCCGGAGATGTCATGAGGGAGTTCGTCGGGCTGCGATCGAAGATGTACGCATATGACTCGGAAGGAAACAAATCTGGCAAAAAGGCGAAAGGTGTGACGAAATCCGTTGTCAAGAAGGAGTTGAAGCTGGAAGACTACAAATCGTGTTTGTTCAACGAAACGGAAGAATACAAGACGATGAACACCATCCGGAGCAAAGGGCACAACATTTATTCCATATCACAATATAAAAAAGCGCTGTCCGCCAAGGATGACAAGAGGTACATCTGTGAAGACGGACTGACGACACTGCCCTGGGGACATTTTCGGATACCCGTCAGTATGGATGTTGATGAAGATTTCGATCTGGACTGATTTCAACGGATTTTTTAAAGACCTCTTTCATTGATGAAAATAGTGTGTTTTAAAAGTGTCTTAAATAAGTGTGTTTAATTGTTTTTCTCAACTATAAAAAATAAAATTCAAAACTCATTTATTTTTGTAAATCAGCTGTGATGGAAATTGCATCAGAACTGATGATTACATCAAAATTTAATACAATTTTTAAAATCAGCTGTGATGGAAATTGCATCACAACTGATGATTACATCAAAATTTAATATTTTTTTAATCAGCTGTGATGGAAATTGCATCACAACTGATGATTACATCAAAATTTAATATTGATCAAAACTTTTAATCTCCTGGTTTTCGCCCATTGGAGTGATTGGTGTCTACCTCCAATTGGGACTTTTTATGCCTCAAAAAGTACTCTGTTGAAGGTGGGAACTTTGACGTAGTAACAGAGCTTTGTAACCAATATCCACCGACACCAATATGTTATCCGATCCCCCTCGGATTTTGATCGTACGAATTATACAAGCGTAAACCCCGTCAATATTTTCATTTACTAGAATTGTAGAAATGTATTAGAAAAACTAAATCATCATCTGTACATATTCCTTTTTAACGTCATAAGTGAACATGGTCTGTGATACCACGATGACGTAGGCCGTAGTGCCTTTATCAGCTACCGGACCGGAAACGGCGTTTGTAAAATCCAATTCGATTTGGATATCGTTTCTTTTTCTCTCGGTCGAAAACGGATGGAGATGTGTGTCTATCACCATCACCGGGTATTTGTTGATGAAATCGTTTATATTGAGATATACATCATCGTTTTTGAACATGACTTGTCTCATCGAACAGTAGCTGTCGTATAGCAGCCTGTACTTTTTATCCGTGATATTCAAATTCTGCTGCTCCTGCGGGTACCGTTGTCCGTTTATTTTCACGTGGAAGTTCTTTATGTTTACACTGTCGAACTGACCGGGGTCTTTAGTCTGATCATTTTTACGACTCGTCTGTAAACCGATTATCACAAAGACCGGATTGAGTATGTTCCGGTAGAGATTCGTTATGTCGAACGTGTAATTGGAGCCTATCACACCGAATTTTTCAATACAATCCCAGCGGAAATATTCATATACCAATTCGCCTTTCTCGCTCAATTTCTTAAGCCCATCGATGAGCACGGCTTTCTTGGAGGGGTCGTAATCCACGAGGGGGACTTTCAACACGAAACTGGTAATTTTTATTTTTCCCTCCGCTGCGTCAACAGCATTGGCGCCGGAACCTTCAGTCCAGCGGTAGATGGCGTCATCGTCTTCCGCGCGGGTGAACGTTATTTCAAATCCACCCTTGTACATGGGATACTTTAGACTGTCAAAGAAGCCCAGACCCAGGTGGGCCAGCGTTCCCAGTGCTTCGAACTTACCGCCGCCCTTGTCGTAAGCCGATTTGAATCCGCTGCTGTAGTACGTGTTTTCCTCCGATCTGCTGTACGTGGTCAACCCTTTGATGGTGCTCGTGATACCGACTTTATCCACGGAATCGATGACTTGGTTGTGTTTTTTCAATTCGATACTCTTGAACAAATAGGCCGCAAAATTGTCCACGAGTTTGATGGGGTCCGTGCTGGCGTAACTAGCACCATTGGATTTCTTGACAACATCCCCTTGGATGTGAAACAATATCCTGTTGTTGTAAAACGAATCCCCGTGGTCCAGTTTGAATGTGGTGAAATTATTTGGTGAATTAAAGTGCAAGTCCGAAACCGGTAGAACCGTGACGTATTCGCATCTCGCTATCTTATCCGATGCCTCTTCGTAATATTTCTCCATTCCTAATATAGGTTTTAGGTTTTCCGAATTCCAATGAAAAATAAGAAAACTGTTGTGGAAAGCAATAAAAAATAAAAAACACCGAATTCCTGATCGCTTAATAAAATCGACTACTTGAACAGTTTTACGTTTTTGTACATGTTCAAACGTCTCAACCCGAGATTTCGAAAAACCCTTTTATCTACACCTTCAACATTTTTTATTACATCCAAACATCGCTCTACGTAGTCGAGACCCCGCGGCTGAGAAACCAGTTTTTCCATCTTATCGTGTATGAACTTTACGATGGCGATTTTTTCATTGTGAAAAGCGTTATTGCCGGCCTCCTCTTCAGCGCGTATAAACTTTAATCTTTCAATCAATTTATCATCATCATCGATGTATTTGTACTCGACGGGGGCGTGTGAATCTATCAACAATCCGCTGCCCGATGACTGTTTAAATTCTTTCCAGATCTCACCGATCAAATTCACCCATTTCCAAGACTGACTGGACCTGGGGCGTTTCAACTTTGGATCGTTGTTCTGAAAAATCGCATCGGATTTTATCAGTATATCCTTGTAATTATTAAAGTCCTGGGCTGTGAAAGCGCCCGCACTTATAAGTTTTTCTCTCGTCGTACCCTCGCCCGGAGACGATACTCTGATTTCCGCTTTCGTCAACAGACTCCACAATCCCGGTGTGCCGGCATATCTATCTCCGGTGCTGTCTAATATGATATCATTTTCAATCGAAATAGTCTTCGATCCGATGGCCAGTTTGTTCAAGTTGAAATCGTAGCGAATACCGAACGATCTATCGTTGCTGGTAGCGAGATGTTGTTTGGCGATATCGCCAATATCTTGCCTTTCAGTGAATTCGCGGATCGAACGGTTTATCCTGCCTTCGTCTGGCGATTCTATTTCCGACGGTAAAGGATCGATGTGTGGTGATTCTCCGGGTGGAGGTGATTCTCCGCGCGGTGGAGGTTCGAGCACATCTTCATCTTCACGAGGTAAAGGCACCTTACGTGCCGCCATCAATTCTCGACCCGGTGTACTGAAAGCGCGTGGTCTAAAAATGTCTTTTTTTCGTTGTATAGTCTTAGACGTGGACAGACGTTGCGGTGGGGTCTTTTTATCGGAACCTTGCTCCTTGATCGCTTTGACGACCGGTTCCTGTCGCTTTTCAATCTCACGTTTTTCTTCGACTTCACGAATCTTTACTGCTTGGGATTCATTGACCAATTGGTTTTGCAATTTATCCAATTTTTTAGCCTCCTGCACAGTTAAAGGTTTATGTGCAGATATCGGTATGAAAGGAATTTTTGGCGCATATTGCTCACGTATCGGCGGATGTTTGCGAAACAATTCCGCTCGCTCTTTCACTTGTTCTTTTCGGATTTCCTCATTTTCCACGGCCCATTTATCTTGTAGTTTTTCAATTTTTTTACCCTCCTCCGCAGTCATCTCGTCGGGCCACATTTTGTCGGCCAACTTGTGTTTTTTAACTAACGTCTTGACAATCTCTTTATCGCTTTTCCTCTTCATCGTACTAATATAGGTAGTTGGGTTTTTAGTAGCAAATTTTAAATTGGATAATCGAAGTACAAAAGTGACGAATATTTTCACAAAAATTTGGAATCGAATAAAAAAACGTCCGACAACGTTTTGATTAAAAAAATAACGTTTACACGTCGATTTTGGAAAACGTTCGCGGACGTTAATTATTAAAAACAGCGTCTAGACATCGATTTCCGAAAAACGTTCGGGGACGTTATTTATTAAAAACAGCGTCTAGACATCGATTTACGAAAAACGTTCGCGGACGTTATTTTTTAAAAACATCATCCAATTTATTTATTAAAAACATTTTTCATATTGCACATGTATTTTCCACACCGCGCTTTTTTCATCATATTTATCGTGAGAAACCCATAAGGTTCATTCCAACACTTGTTGCATATATTTTCAAATTCACCGAAAGTCATGTCCGATCCCACGAAATCGTCGTAAATCCGTTTGGTGTAATGTTTATTCTGTTTGAAGACACAAAGGAAATTTATATTATTCCGTATGACTTGCATGTCCACTTTGCCGTAACTCTGGCTCAGGTAGACGCATGAAATCTTTTTATGCCTGCCTCTGATAAAATAGTCTTTAATGCCTTTTTGCTCTTCCATCAGACAATCGTCGAATATCACAAGTGAGTTATTCTTGCACTCGTCCACCGCCGGCAGTTCATCGCAATTATTGAAGAAATACGCGATTCTCTTTTTATACTTTTTCTCTGCGTACGCATAGGTTTTTCTCAGCTCCACATAAGCCGGCTGTTCTATGGATTTACTGAATACGTACAAGTTTTTAAATATAATACCGTTTTTGTTGTAAATGAAATTGAGCAGTAAATTGGTTTTGCCACTGCCTGAAGAACCCACTATGAGACATCGCAATGGGCTGGGCAACAGGTTGTCTTCGAATGCCTCTTTGTAATATGAAACTATATCCATCACTATGTGGGTGGAATGACCTCTTGACATTCAGTAAAAAATGAAAGCGGAGAAATGATTTCAAAATATAATTCTTTTTTAAATTGACGACATTGGAATTATTTACAAAACACACATGTCTTTCATTGCATTTTTTACAGCTCTGATAAAATCGAAATCGCCGTAAACCGATATACAATTCGTTTTTCGGTCGTGATCATATCGGACGTCCACTTCATCCATCATTTTTAAAATCTTGTTAATCAAGTTACCGTCGGGGATATATTCGACTTCATAACAATAATCGAACTCGCCAGTCACAATTTGCTCCTTATCAAAATATTTACTTTGTATATCAATGTACTTGTATTGCTTTACGTCGTCTTCGTTTTTACGTGCTTTGAGAATAGACAACACGTGATGGATTCTATTACTCTTCACCAGCGCTTTCAACCTCTTATTATCGTCTATCAGATTTTGTAATCCATAATGATCTTTTCGTAACGTTGGTAACAGTTCCTCTAACATCCATTCTTTAAATTCTTCATTTTTATTTTTACTCGCTCCCAATAGAGAACAAACACCCGAGTCGTCTATATATGCAGTATCAGGATGTTCATCGGCGAAACGGAGAAAGTTGTCGTGTTCTTTTAACTCTAAATATTTAATAATATGCTTTTTGCTAATATTGTCATAAATGGCTTTCCTAGGTCTCCTATATCCAAGTATTTTAGATACATCATTTCCTCTAAACCAGAATTTATTATCAGCATCGAATATAATGGTAATTTCATCTTTTCCAAAACTAAAACTATTATTCACAATGTCTATTTCATTATTCATTTTGTCTAATATATAAATTGACATTTTTAATGTTGTTTTTTATTGTTGAAAAGATGGTGAAAAAATGTATTTACCATTATTATTTTGCATATTTAAATTTACCATTAATAGTCCCCACTCCGGACTATCTAAATTCAATAGTCCTCATGCCGGACTATCTAAATACAATAGTCCCAGCACAGTGCTATCTGAAATTCAATAGTCCCTATGCAGGACTATCTGAAATTCAATAGTCCCCACGCAGGACTATCTCATACAATAGTCCTCACGCAGGACTATCTGAAATTCAATAGTCCCCACGCAGGACTATCTGAAATACAATAGTCCCCACCCAGGACTATCTGAAATTCAATAGTCCCCACGCGGGACTATCTCATACAATAGTCCCCATGCAGGACTATCTGAAATACAATAGTCCCCATGCAGGACTATCTGAAATTCAATAGTCCCCATGCAGGACTATCTGAAATACAATAGTCCCCATGCCGGACTATCTGAAATTCAATAGTCCCCGCGCGGGACTATCTGAAATACAATAGTCCCTACGCAGGACTATCTGAAATTCAATAGTCCCCACTCAGGACTATCTGAAATTCAATAGCCCCCATGCCGGACTATCTGAAAAATAAAAACAATAGTCCCAGCATAGGACTATCTGAATAATACCTAAAACATTGTACGTTGTAATTCTTTCTCGTAGAACCCTCCTATTATATCTTCACCAGTTTCATCCGCAATCTTATAAGTCGTGGGTCTCGTGTTTAAAACTTGCTTGATTACAAAAATCTCGGACGTCCAGTTCTGTTTGTATTTATTCGTGAAAACATCTTTTTTCGCCGTAATGCGGACTCTGTCTCCCACATCGAATTTCGCCTTTTTACGTGGTATTCTATTTTCCAATTCGTTGTACATTTTCAATAATGCCTGCTCGTTGCCTTTATTCACATCCGCGGGCCTCATTTTTATAGTATGGTGGAAATCGTGTTTGTTGTATTCGTTGGTCAATTCTTGCAATATGTCGTGCCACTTGTGCGAATTTCTAACTTGGAATTTTACTTTCAACTTCTCATTTAACGTTCTGTGATATCTTTCGATTATGGCGGATTTCTCCTCGCTCTCGGTGTGGTACAATTTAATGTTGTGTTTTTTCAACAACTTGTTAAAATGCGTATTTTTAAACTCTGTCCCTTTATCGGTGTGTAAGAGTTTAGGTGGTGAATGACCGTCTTTTCTGGCCCGGGCAATTATTTTTTCAAAAGCTGATGACACATCCGGACCATCTTTTTTCTTCAAAGGCTCTGACCAAACGAACTTACTGAACGTGTCGATCACATTTAAAATATATCTATACCACTTGTTTTCCCTAGCATATTCTTTCAAAATCAACAGATCGGCCGCCCACAAGTCATCTATACCTTTCGTGACGATTCGACGTTTTATGAACTTTTTCACGACGGGTCTGTGCAGCTCTTTAGCTTCCAAAACTTCCGGCGGGTCTTTGATAAACGAATTTCTCTTACTGCCGCATATCGCACAATTGGATGTCGCAAGCCACCTTTTATTTCTCGTTTTGACAGTTTTGACATCCGTGGATGGTGTGTTTGTTTTACACTTTCTACAATGAAATTCCATGTCTAATAATGCGCAGCTACTTTTGAAGTCAAATAAAATATTTGCAAATGCAAAGTCGTTTAAATAAATTGTACATTTGCGTGGATTGTGTGTTATATGTATAGGATAAGAAACGAGATGCAGCACAGACATAAAATCCAGTTGACCAAGGGTCAAAAGAACAAGTTGCGTGTCGCTTATAAAAAGCAGAAACTCGCTATTTTAACTTTGAACAGAGATCAGTTGACGAACGGGAATGTCGAGGTGATGTTGACGGACGAACAACATAAACAAGTGTTGAGAGCCATGAAACACAATAAAGGCTTGAGATTGATATTGAGCCATTCGCAGTTGAAGAACAACATTGAAGGGGGTCTACTGAAAGAGATTCTGGAGTTGGCGGAAACGAGTATCCCCTATTTCAAGAAATTCGCTTCACCCCTGATCAAAGACAAAGTCGCACCAGCTATAAAAGATAAATTCGTTCCGTGGCTGAAAAAGATGATTGACGACGAGTTGGATACAATTATAGAAAAAGATCCGTCAGGTGCCGGATTAAGACAAATGATAAACAACCGACTCAATGCGGCTTTGAACGATGTACGGGTAAAAAAAAATTAATTCCATTGACGTTGAGCGATCTGGAAGTCTGGGCCAATAAATTGAAATTGAAGAATTTTCGCGGTGTTTTCAGACGAGAGCTTTTACCTGATGTACCTTGGAAAAACGAGTGCGGTATAATCAATCTCGGTGATCTGGACACACCCGGAACACATTGGACGTGTTATTATAAAAATGGTAAAAATGTAATTTATTTCGATTCTTATGGAAATGCGCCACCACCTTTGGAATTGGACAAGTACATGAGAAGTTTTGACATTCGCTATAATTCGGACCGATTTCAAGATTATGGCGATCCGCCAATCTGCGGGCATCTGTGTTTAGAAGTTTTAAGGCAGTTTTCAAATGGAAAAACATATGATGAAGTCAAAGACATTTTAAATAAAAATAAATACGCTTGGCTCGGGTGGTTCGTCACTTTTTTACGATGCCCCCGTCAATAAATTGTTTATACCATTTTTATTTTTTTAATAATTTATTACCACCCGAAAATCTGTTTTCCTAATATAGAAATGTCGACGTTAAGATCATCAAGTCAAACTAACCAGTCAGACGCATGGAACCTGCTTTCCATGGAGCCCAGAGAACCCAAAGGGGTTTTGACTGACAAATTCATCATGAGGTTCGATCGGTATTTGAACTGGGATCTGCTCTCTTCCCATTATGATTTTCCAATCGAGATGTTGCGGATGTACCCGCACAGAGTGAATTGGTCCAAGCTGTTGAGGCGTATTAAATTTTCGGAAGAATTCCTAAGAGAGATGGTCCCTCATTTCGATGAATGTTGGGGTATCCTGTGCAAATATCAAACGCTGTCTGAAAAGTTTATTCACGATTTCGCATTTAAAATCGATTGGAATTACGTGTTGTTGTATCACAATGTAACTAGCAGATTTTTGGACGAACACAAAATGTATTTTGATGAATCCTAGTTAAGTGGCTCAGAGATGTTCAAAATAAAAACCCGAATTCACGTGGATCGACCGGTTTGAATAAATGGTATTTAATATTTGCAGGATGAATAAAAACTAGTTGTTGTTTATTTTTTTTTATATAAAACCATTATGATGTAAAACATTTTTTACTAACATAGAAATGACGACATTTAGACTATCAGGTAAGACTTCACAACTGACCTTGAACTTGGAACATCCCATTCACTTGGATGCTGAGTACAAGTTGGCACTCACCGGACTTTTCTGCGAATACAACTTTTATAATTTATTTGAGGGTTGTAGTGTTTTGTTTGACGGTGGAACGAAAATCGGTTTCGGTAAAGGTTTTTGGACATTTGATGCCATACAGAAACACATACAAAAAGGTGTGGATCCGCTGTTACGCGGTAAAACAGACGATAAAAAGAATAAAGTCACGGTCGTTTCAATACTTAAAACAACGGGGTACCGGGTGAAAATCACTTCACCTATAAAATTTCACATGGAAAATCCGCTGCGGCGTTTGCTGGGTTTTGATGAAATTGATACCCCCGAATACTTGGACACGTACAACGCGAAAAAAACGCACAACATAAGACCATGGGACATGATTGAAGTCCACTGTGATATCGTGGAAAATTGTTTTGTCAATCATGACGAACATTGGCACAAACACAAAGAGTCTTCGGTGTTGTATAGTTTCTTTCCATATGGTGAATTTGGTAATAAAATTGCTGTGATGCCGCGGCCGCCGCTTTACGTATCGTTGAAAAAAGGATTGAATCAAATCCAACAAATCAACATTTACATTACAGACCAAAATAACAATTTATTGCAGATGTTCGATTCGAATGTGCATATTTATTTGGAGTTGATTCGGGTGTAGTATTTTTTAATTTATTGAAAATCGGCAGTTTCTATTTTTTATTTGACGCCGCAAAACGTTATTACTTGTATAGGTAAAAATGAACGGTCCTAACTTTAATGATTTACTGAAAGAAATCAATGGAAAGTCTTACATCAGGGTGGGTGACCTGGAAGTCGGTAAAAAATATTTTGTGGAAAATATGGATAAAATCTCTTCATCATACGGTATGAGAATATTAGTCACATGCGATGATGTGAAATTCTATCTTCCCGAAAGCTGGAATGACAGGTTGACGAATAACTATATCAAACAACTGTTGAATTATAAGGGGAAACTCTATGTGCTGTACAACGGTAAAATAACACTTTCAGATAATAAATTCAAGCACAGTATCGAGTTTAAGGTTGACGAATAAAAATAGTTTTTAAAAAACATAATTTAAATACATTTTTGAAAATGGCCCGTTTAATTTATTTGATGTGGAAACCCGTTATGCATGCATTAGGAATCAATAATGGCTGAAAGCTACGGTTATTATTGCTTGACTGAAAAAGCATTTGAACCGTACAACGGATCATCTGATGCGGCCGGTCTTGATCTGAGAAGTGCGTATGATTATGTTGTACCGAAACGCGGTCAACAGTTGATAAAAACTGACTTGACTTTCAAATTCCCAGATGGGTGCTACGGGAGGATAGCGCCAAGATCTGGCTTGGCTTTAAAACATAGTATAAGTGTAAACGCCGGTGTCATAGACCGGGACTATACGGGGAATGTTGGTGTTATCTTGATGAACAATTCTGATACCGATTTTCATGTGAGTCGTGGAGATAGGATTGCGCAGATCATCTGCGAGATGTACAAAAAGCCGCCGTGTATCAGGTTGGACAAAGTCGAACAGACTGAACGTAAAGACGGCGGATTCGGAAGCACTGGGATTAATTAATAAATATCATGTTGTACGTTATTTTTTCTATTTAAATGTTAATCATTAATATCTTGGAAATGTGTTTGAAATTTATTTTTTCTGACCCCCCAATAATTTGTTGAAATCAAAAGTTGATTAAACATATAGTAGTTGTAAACATCATGGATTTGAAAAATAGAGATTGGTTCACTGATGAAGATAAATACGTGATATCCGTTTTAAAAAAATTGCAAACCTGGAAAACTGGAACGCTGGATGAGGGGTCTACCTAAAGCGGTGAAATGGAAAATAATACATAGCAAGCTGGGTTACGTTCCAAAAGCTATTGTTTACAAGCCTAAAGAATTTAGATCGCTAACAGCTAAAGAAAAGTTTGCGGTTCGAGAAATGGAGGATGCCAAGATAATATACTGCTATGATTGCGGGTTCGATCGCATAGTTCAACTAGAAGCGAATGATGAAGCTGTTGAGTTACCTGATAAGTGTTTTAAATCGCTGTGTTTCCTATGTCACAAGTCAGCATTTAAAGTCACAAGATGCGGACGTGATCTGTTGGCGGATCCCGATTATGAAGATGAAATGTCGGATGGTGACGAAAATGTTTGTATATTGTCTGAGATACCCTTTCAAGACTATCCAGGTCATGTGGGAATTTTAGATCAGCTGGGGTACTTGCAGTATTCTGATGAAGAAGACGATGGTTGAAAACTTATTTGTTCTAATCGCTATTATTTTTTTTATTGCTTTTGTACCGTGAAAACCCCCACACTAAACTATAAATATAATAGTCCTTAATAGTCCCTATGCCGGACTATCTAAATACAATAGTCCCTGCGCAGGACGATTTAAATAAACAGCCCCCACGCCGGACTATTTAAATGTAATAGTCCCCACCCCGGACTATTTAAATTCAATAGGCCTTGCACAGGACTAGTCCTAACGCGGGACTATCTAAATACAATAGTCCTTGCGCAGGACTATCTGAATACAATAGTCCCCAGGCGGGACTAGTCCTCGCACGGGACTATCTAAATACAATAGTCCTTATATGGGACTAGTCCTTACGTAGGACTGTTAGGGAATTCATACCCCCTCACGGCGCAGTCACCCTCCTCTATCAATTATGCCTCGAAATCCTGAAAAAGCTGTAAAACTGCCAAAATACAGGCAAAAATCACTGAAAACCGGTTAAAAATAGGTCCACAGGACTGTTAAGAAATTCATACCCCTCATACCCCTCACTCTTCTCTATCAATTTTTTATGCCTTGGAAATCCTGGAAAACGCTGTAAAATTGCCAAAAACGCTGTAAAATTGCCAAAATGTAGGCAAAAAATCACCAAAAACCGGTTAAAAATAGGCCTTTAGGACTGTTAGGAAATTCATACCCCTCATACCCCCTCATGGCCCCGTATCGGCCCCTCCTTACTACTCAACAGTAGGCAACAAACTGATGAGGAGTGGTCTGTACGCTCTGCTTTTATACTCGCGGAATGAAACAAAACCGGTTCTTACAATACATTTTTAACAATTCCAGTTAAAGGTGTGTATGTTACGATTTTATCATGTAGAATTAAACAGTATGCAGTTGTATTAGCCGGTATAGCATCGTTGAATTCCATTTCTATTTTTATATCCACACTTGATGACTTTACTGATTCATTTTGTTTAGAACAATCGATTACAACTATTGGGTAGGCATCGAAATATTTGTCAGGTGATAATAAAGGTGTATTTGTTTTACCGTAATATGAACTTTGGAATCTTGCGTACATATCGTACAATATACTGTATTTCTTCTTAGTGAATGACACATTTAAATTGTCGTATGGAAAGAATTGTGAATTTAAATAAACTTTAATATTTTTCAAGTCACAATGATCAAATTGTCCTGCATGTTTAGTAATGGCGTCTCTTCTACCTGTTTGTAAACCAAATATAATATACCTGGCTCGTTAGTAGTGTAGAAAAGCCACTCCTGGCCCGGAAGTGACGTCACCGGAAGCCACATGCCACGGCACGTGGCTTCCGGTGGGCCAGAAGTGGGGACAATAGATGTCGGGGTGGAGATGGCGAGAGCGTCGGCGGTCGGTTGAGCGAAGAGTGCGCATAAAATAGAAGTTAGTTGAAAATTGAAATTCGTCGGTGTTAGTAAAAACTCTAATAGTTGAACGAAACGAAAAGTTAGTGTAAAACTGAAATTCAACAATCGGGGTGTTAAACTAAATTTGCGCATAAATTAAAAGTTGGTTCAAAACTGAAATTCAACAACTGGGAGTTGAACTAATTTTGCGCATAAATTAACCGGGGTTGAATTAAAACTTCGCATAAATTAAAAGTTAGTTCAAAATTGTAATTCGACGGTGTTAATAAAAACTCTAATAGTTGAACGAAAATAAAAGTCAGTTCAAACATAGCGCAGTCATAACAAGAGAGAGAGAAGGTAAATAGAAGTGTTAAGTTCCGCGGATAGAACAATAATGAAGAATGAAACATGACGCGTCGAAATATATGCGTGACTGTGGATGTCAGTTAATGGAGGGTTTAGAGCTTCCGGCCTGTCAGATGGTGAATTAATCAATGGGGGGAGTGGAGATGGCGCTCGGTTGAACTAAAACTGCGCATAAATTAAAAGTTGGTTCAAAACTGAAATTCAACTTGATAATGGGGGTACGGAAAGTATGTCAAGGCCATCCTGAGTAAGTTTTAAAAAAACCTACCCCGCTACCACAGGACATAGTTCTGAGAGTTGAACTACCCGGTGATAGCGGTATAGGTAGAAGACTCTTTTGAACTTTATTCGTAAAAACAAATACAATCAATGTGCAATACCAGGAACTATACAGGTTGAATTTTTGTGATGAACTATGGAGTTGTAGAAACAAACGCCGACGACGAGAAAAAGGTAAACGCAGAGTCCCCAGATGATGTATTTGAAAAGTTTGAAGAGACGTAACATTCCGAGTTGGTGTTCCTGTTCCATTTCCAATCGTTTAATTTCCAATTTCAATTTATCCTCTTCCATTCTAGTTACAAAGGGAACTTCATCCATCATGATTGTGTTAGTGTTTGAAATTTTAAAAGAAGTGATGTTGATAGTTCAAAAGTTGAAGACGGAATGAGGAGTGAAAGCAAGAAATGTTAGTTAAATAAAAAAGTGGTGGGGGGAAAGATGAATTACAAAGAAGTGGTGGGGGAAAGATTTTGCTCTTCATTATTACCGTCAGTAGTGTCAGATGGTGCAGGAGTTAGATTTAGTAAACTGTCTTCGTCCGAACTTTCAACCTTATCACAAATAGGACAATCGTATGTTATTTCCAAATTCATTTTGATAGTTGTATAATTATCTACAAGTTCTTGTAAAATATTAAAAATAGCTTGTAACTCTTCTTTAGAGTTTATTTCAAAACTAGAATTCATCCGTGCCAATGGAGAGTTGTTCATCGTTGGAGAGTCGGCGAGTAAATGAGGAACGCCGCTAAGGGAGGGGGCTTATTTAACGGCGAGCTTATGATTAAATAAAAAGCTAAGTTCTTCTTCTTCGTCTTTTAATTCAAATATCTTAGCTGGAGTAGTTGCCTCGTCCTCCTCACTCTGTGATGATGAAGATAATTCACCAGGACGTAAATATTGAACATCAATTCTGATCCATCTCATATAATATCTATCCATCATAGCGAGCAAGTTTTGAAACAATTCTTCCATTTCTTCCCTCTCAGTTATTATATGTTGAAACCTGACGAAAGGTGTTCCCATGTTGTTAGTTAGAATGTTGGAAGTGAAATAATTCAAAGGTGGATTCAATAAGATACAAAACTTAAACTAATGGAGGGGGAAAATCTAAAAGACTTATGGTGGGGGAAATCTAAAAAAAAAAAAACCAATGGTGGGGGAAATCTCAAGGTCATCCAATTGAAGTTTTAAAAAAGAGTGTAAAACTGAAATTACACATTCGATGGTTCAACAGGATCTGAATACCAATCCGACCTGTATTTACATCTTTTTATCATATGTGTACAAAAATCATCTTGATGAGACTTGGTGCGTTGACAATAAGCTAAATCGAGAGGATGAAATTTGAAACATCTTTGAGGACAGCATGTATGAAAATATCTTGATTTGTAAAATTTGAAAGTTCGCAATTCCGGTGGCGGTAGTTGTTTTGTTTTGCACTTGCAGTAACAAGATCCAAAAAATTCACATTTAGTGCAAGCTAACCCGTCCACCATCATTGGTCCTAAATCTGTACATTGTTGTTCACAACAGTAACGAGGTTCGTACTTGTACTTTTGTTCTTCCATGTTGACGCTGCTGAGTCCAGTGAAAGAATAAGAGTGTATAGTGTTGAATAGTCAATTTTATGTACTACAAAAAGTGGTGGGGGTAATTTCAAGGTCATCCAAACGAAGTTTTAAAAAATTATACCTTACTAATGTAAGGAAAATTGATGCTTAAGAAGTTTGTTTCTGTTTGTTTTCTTCAGACTTTTTCTCTCTCTCCTGTTTGTTTTCTTCAGACTTTTTCTCTCTTTCCGCTTTAGCCATAGCGATAAGTTCTTCAGTCGATAGTGGATGTACTTCAGGAAACTTTAAAATTAATTTAGCCTGATATCCTTCTCGGGTTAATATTTCTAAATCTTCTGTCATTTGTTCAACGGTGTTGTAATCTTTTCCATAGATCTTTCCATCAAGTTCAATCATCATTCTGTATAACATCTTTAAAAAATAGGTGTTGACGCAGCGAGAGTTGGGAAGCGAATGATTAGTTATCCAAGTATCACACCCTTTTTATCAACTTGACATTGATCACGTGATTCCTTAGTTTTATTTGTTAAAAGTTATTTAACATTGGTAGTACTTGTGGAACTTGATGTTATGTTGACCAGTCGGCGATGAAGATGTTGTAGGTTGTGTAGAAAGAAATACTTCATCATCGCAGTATTTTGTTTTAGTAAACATCCTTACATTAGTAGCACTAACATCAACAGTTAAGTGATAACCACCGGTAAGTAAAACTCGCATTTCGTTGGTTAAATCTTCAAGTTGTTCAAAACTCGTAATGGTGTTGGTATCGTAAGATGCACACTTGACCTTTAGGGACATGTTGAAGTTTTGTATTTAGTTATAGAGAGCGAGATGTGTACGGTACGAAAGGTAGTCGTAGACTGATGAATTTCACAAGTTGATTTTCACTTTTATTATCACACATAATTGGGTCAAGGTCATCCCGTGGAATTTTTAAAAAAGCAACATATTGCTATGTACAAAGACATAACAATATGTTGCTTCTTTTTGTTTTATATCATCTTTATTGAGAAACCATTACAAACACATATATTTACAATGTTATGTACAAACTAGTTAGTAGTAGGTGTTACATGAATAGTTAGTTCAGTTGAGTTGTTTCCACTTGGTCCGTGTGAAACTAAATAGAGTGCGCCAGGTTGAATAACTCGAAGATCTTCATTTTGTAGAAGTTGTACAAACCGTTTCGGTAAAAAGATTTGAAACTTCGGTTCGTCACCAACTGTATACGGCGCCTCGCTCAATGTGCAATTAATAGCATCACCAATTGAAGTGTCCATCTTCTTGATTGTATGTATGATGTAATGTTTTTCTTCTTTTAGTTCAGAACATTTCTTCGTCGGTAAGATTGTTGATTTAGAATGAGCGTTGAATTGATCAACCAAATTTTGAAGAAAGTTCTGCGATGCCATCTTGATGTTATTGTTAATCTTCTTGTTAATAATAATGTCCGTCGGAGATGTTGTCTCTTCGGAGGTTCGAGTAATACTCATGCTGCGTCATGGTAGCGCTCTCACTTTTATTACCGACATTACCCCCACCATTCTGTTGAAGGAAATTATTTAAGCGGTAGGCATTCTTTAAAGCGCACTGTGACCTTCGATGTTTAAAACTCTTTGATGAAATACAAAGTTCATTGAAGTAGCATTGGAAATCTCTATCTATTATTGCATTTATCACTTCGTTGCTTGTAAATGATTGTATCCAATTAGCTTTTTCCAATCCTCTTGTGTAGATAGTTTTGAACTCTTTGCAGTAATGATTCATAATGTGCGGCATCATGTTATAACTAATAAAACCTTCATCCCATCTTAAGTTGTGAAAATGTTTGTACAACCATTTGTTTGTAACTTTCGCTTTAGTTGTTAGTCTATTGAATGGTAATGGAGGTTTGAATAAGTAATGATAAACTACAGATGTGTTCATATCCAAAATTACTAATTCTTTTATAATAAAATTTCCATCATTTCCTCGAAAAGCTTGAAATTCAATTATACCTTTTTTAACTTCCATTATATGTGGCGCATTAGAAAACGAAACCCGTTTGTTCATGATGAAGTCTCGTCAGCAACTGACTTGTATTACAAACACGATTGTTCTTCTTTAACTTCCTGCGCTTCTTCGTCGATATTAAAGTTGGTGTGATAGTTGTTCAATTGTCTCCACATATCCACTTCTTGAGGTATTCGATTAAAAATTGAAGTATCCACGGGACCGTATAAAATTGGAACGAAAGGTTGTCTGTCCAATGTATCGATTAGATAGTCCTTGATTATTGCACTTGAAAATATTAGTTGTTTCAAATATCTGGTGACGGGACCGGTAGTACAACTTAAAGTGTAAAATTCTTCTTTAGTTAAATGTAATTTTACATCATGTCTAGTTAAATCTCTGAAGCGAACCATTTGTCCTCCACGATGTTTCACTATATCAACTTCAATATTTGATTCCAATAAACTTAATCTTGTTCTTCTTCCAAATGTGTTGTTACTCAAATAGCATTCCAAAAGATGTAAATGTTTCATAAATGATTCCCAAGAAGTTTCAGTGAATGTAACCATTTTATTTCCATGATTTAAAATAACAATCGGTGAATAATCCAATGATTTTAAAATTCCAACTGAAATACTTTTCGTCATGCATGAAGAAATGGGGTAGAAAATTCGAAGAAATACTTCTGTTAAAATATTTGTTGTAATGTTAACTTCAACTTTTTTTCTTTTTACTTCTTTTTCAGCTTCTCCTTCTTCTTTTTCTTCTTCTCTCTTCTTATGTTTGTTAAACTTGAGGAACTCGTCCATTTCTCGTTCAACTTGTTTTTCTATATCTGAACTATTCTCATCCATTAGAGGTGTATTTTCTTCTCCGTTAGTAGAACTCATCTTGCGAACGATGTTTCCCATACGACGGTCGAAGATAAAATGAACTTTCAACTCATGATTTTCTCGCTTTTATGTTTTTCGTGAAATCCTTGAAATTTATACAATCACATAAATGTTTGTTTTCAACTTGTTTTTCACAAACGAAATTCTAACCTCAAAAATTGAAGCAGATAATTCTAACCTCAAAAAATCTGCAGTCGTTGTACTAATTCTTTTTAAAGTACATTCTTCACAATTCCGGTCAGCGGTGTGTAAGTAACTATTTTATCATGTAGAATTAGACAGTATGCTGAAGTTCCATCCGCTACTGGTTGTTCAAATTCCATTTCAATTTTTATATCCACACTTGATGATTTTACCGATTCATTTTGTTTTGAACAATCGATTACAATTATCGGAGCCTTGGAATAATACTGGTCAGGTGATAATAGTGGTGTATTAGTCTTTCCATAATATGACGATTGAAATCTTGCATACATATCGTATAAAATGGAAAAACGTTTTTTGCTGAACATGACATTCAAATTGTCATACGGAAAGAATTGAGAGTTTAGAAAAACTTTACAATTCTTTATTTTACAGTGATCAAATTGCCCGGCATTTGCAGTGATAACATCTTTTCGCTTAGTTTGAAAACCGAGTATTATGTACCTTGCTCGTTCCAAGTAAGTTGATGTCTTGACGGTCCATGTTTGTCGTTCTGTCTGAGGTAGTGTAGGATATTCATGGAATTCCCAACTTCGGAATGGCATCACAATATCACGGTCAGATTTTAACTTTCTCAATAATACGATTCTATGTTCATAGGCCAATCTTACATGAGGTACTCTCCAAACAACTTTATCCAATTGTAGTTGCCATTCCAGTTTATCTTCCGTAGTTGCAGGGTCTGCAAGTATCAAGTCCTTGTTAGTTGAAGATCTGAGTAATACCAATTCTTGTTTGACATTTATTATTATTCGTTTGTAATCTTCAGCGAATCCCAAAAGCAATCGTAAAGGTACATGAAAATCAAAGTGACCGTTGGAATCCGGTGTTATAGTGTCTTTATCAGGGGCAACCCATCCGGCGGTGACTATTGAATTCTTCTCATGCGGTGTTAATGATGTTAATCCTTTCAATGTCGTTGTTATACCAACCTTTTTTGTCGAATCAACTGTCACCCCTGATATCTCATATCTTATTTCATCAAAAAGATATGCCATCGGGTTATTTATAAAAGGAACTGTTGAAGCAGTTTTTCCATCCAATTTTAATACCCGTCCTTCAATGTATAAATAACTTTCACACGGTAATGTGTAAATATCTTGTTGTTGAATGGGAATCCTTATTTCATCGTTATTGTTTAATTTTGATGAAGTGTAAGGGTTGTGTGTGTGATATTCCTTCTCCCATAGTGTTTCGTCGAATGTCGGTCCTTGAGATATATCCAGGATATCCATCGTTGTTAAGTTTCAATCCAATCTTCTGTAGAAAACGAATGTTGTCCGATGTTAACTCTTCCAATGTCGAGGAGCTACTGAGCTCCCGACTCTTCCGTTGCGGTTTAAATGATAATCCCATGTCGACTTTTATGTTGCCGCTCTGATGTGTATCCGTATAGTTATCGTTTCTCCTCTAAAGTCAACACTAACACCGTCTTGATCCAATATGTTCAGTACGATGTCTGAAATGAAACTAGTGTTTAACGGTAGGTATATCAAGTTTTGTGGCTTCTCAACAATTTTAAAACCGGGAGCCACTGTTGGATAAAATGTATGTAAAATATGCTGATTCACTCCTTCTCTATACGATCCGTGTATAATATTACACGTTACATCGATACTATTGACTTTCAATATTGTAACAGTTGTATTACCCGAATGAGTAGTTCCAGGAGTTAAGATTTTCTTTTTTGCATCTGTAAATCCAAGTAAACTGCCAATGGAGTTTTCCAAGCTGACATCGATATAATATTTCGAAGTTATTTCTGCTTTTAAAGTATTATTGTTTCCTTTAACGGTGATATTTTCTTCTCCGAGTTGTTTCTGTAGTAATTGGTTTATATCATCGATTTCATAAGCTCCAGTAGGAAATGTAATTATTTTCAATTCTGAGTATTTTCCTGAAGCATCCATAGTTTCATAATAATGTAGTAAATTGTTTTTACCTTCCGTAACATTGGGAATTGAGTTGTAGGTAGTCAAATCAAGTAATGCCGCTTCCCATAATCTTTCCTTGGATAGACGCAATGCTGGGAACAGCGTACTTTTCAATGTGGATGAATTTCCACTCAGTGACACTGTATACGATGACATCTTAAAGGTGACTGACACTCTTCGCTAGAAACTCCAAACATAAATGCCCACAGATTTCAGTGTTGTTAGGTTGTTCTCTTTTGTAATTGTAAAAAATGTTTTTGGAGTTTCGAAAATAATGTTGCAGTTCTTTCGGCGGTGGCAGATTGCCAAAACTATCAAAGTAGTAAACGGTTTGTCCGAGCTTTTTATAGCATACCCAATGAGTGCCTGGACCATAGGTGGAATCCAAATTTACTATTCCAGTTTCATTTTCCCATATTTTAGTTGGTAATGCATCTTTCATAAAAACTCCTCGAAAAAATGGTATTTTCAAACATTTTACATAATCATTTAACTGATGATTTGTTAAGGCTTTATTTGGAATTATCAATTGATTCTTTTTATTTAGTACACACGGTATGGTCTTAGGTATAAACCTGCTCCGTTTTTTACCATTTGCCAAACAGAAGTCTTCTTTACATTTGTCTTACGAGTTCTACGACGTCCTTTTTTAATGTTTCCACCTCTTTTGGGAGCGCTTCTTCCTTTTGCAGGTCTTCCTCTGCGACGTCTTCCAGCACCTAACTTTGCTTTCGTCTTCATGGCTGTAGTTACTGCCCAAGCCGCTGCTTTTTCTGCAATACTTGCGTCACTTGATTTTACTCTTTGCCAAGCTTTTTCCGCTAGAATTTTATCCGCTATTGATCTATTTGTTGAATCTTTATACTTTGAATATGCTATATCGTGTTCTTTGCAAGCTTGATCTAATTTATTAATTCCAGGATCTCCTCTTGCTAAACGTTTTGCCAACTTAGTTCCAGGTCCACAATATTGATAACCTCCGGGCAGATGTAATTCGTATGGTAAAGCGTCTATCGTTCGATTCACAACAGCACCAATTGGAATCCGTCTGAGCAGGGATAATGCAGCTGATGTTAAACCACGTCCTCTCTTGCCGCTGTCTTGACGACGACTGAGCGATACGGTCTTCATTATGCTGTTTTATGTAACCAACGTCTTCACTCTATGAAATACTTTATGATAATGAATCCTTTTGGTGTATTCCATACTTAAATATTCATAAGTTTTACTAGTATCTATCAATAATTTCATCTTTAATCCATTGGTTTCTTTGAGAATCTTCGATTTTATTGTGTTTCATCGATGCATTAATCAAATGATTATGCATATCAATAACTACATTACCTACAAGATTCATTACATACTCTACATTAGTAGCATCTTTGTTACGTGTAGGATTATCAAGATTTGTGATACGTTTACCATTACATGTATACACAGATGGATCGTTATTAGAGGTTGCTATAACTTGATTAATAGTAGCAACATCATTCGGAGCTATTCCTGCTGATATGTTAGATATTCTTCTATTTTTTCCATCATATAAGTTATTTATTTTATCTAAAACTATAGTTTGTTTCACAACAACACAATCATTATCATCTTTACCAGATTTTACATGGGTTAATCGTCTACCTCCACATATAAAGTTAACACCAGTAGCTGATAGTTGTGGCACTTGTGTTAAAATAACAGCATCATGTTCTTCCGTGCCTAAACTTATATTTGACAATCTTTTATTTTTTCCATCCCACTTGTTATTTTGTAGTTGTAGTAAGGTAAACTTTTCACTTCCTTGCATAAACTCATCACCTTTCTTTGACACCACCTGATTTTGTTTAACAAAAGCGGATGTTCCTTTCTTCAAGCTTTCATTCATTTGTCTCACGGTAGCAGCATCCGATGGAGTTGAACCATCTTTCAGATTGGACAACACTTTTCCATGACAATCAATAACAGCACTATTATATAAAATACAATTATCTTTAATGTATTTAATATTAACACCATCACTTTCTTCTTTAGGATATCCAATATCGTTTATAGTATATTTATAGAAGGAAAATCCATCTTTTTTCTTTTCTGGTATTACAGAATGCAAATAACGCTTATTGATTGTATCTGTATCCTCGGTTGGATCTGCCACATTAGTTATTTTATAATTTAAAGCATTGTACTTTTTTCCACTTTTAGTCTTTTCCAACAGTAAAGCGTATTCCATCGCAGATAGAAAATAGCCTTTATTAACAACATCTCCATTGTTGACTGGTTTTGCAACATTAATAACCCTGTGAGATTTTGCATCATACAGTTGGTTGTTGTCGAGTTTCAAACTTGTAGATGTTTCCTCCTTTACTGTTTTTAAATTTGTTGCATCTCCATCTTCTTCTGGATCCTTAACAAACTTTAAACGTTTATTATTTATGTTATAGTCACCTTCGGGTGTTTGCGGTAATCCACTTCTTTTTCTGTTTTCTCCAACTTGCACTCCTAACGCGGAGTATCGTCCGAACTTGTCGACGCTCATGTTAGAACTGACACATTATACGCCTGCAACTCTTATATATCCGCGGACAATTATACGATTATGCCGCGATTCCTGAGTTCGTCAATCAGAGCTACCCATTCATTATTTAAACCTGTATGACCGGCTTCCATGGCTTCATGCAATAGTCTCATTCTATCAACCAATTTATTGATGTCGTTGTAGTAAATCACATTCGTATTGTATAGATTTTTCATCAATCCTTTGCCAGATGTTGAAGTATCTCCTTTACTCTTTTTACCATGTTGTTCAAGAAGTGATAAATCCATAAGTGATAAAGATTTTCTTTTCAGTGGTTGTCTCACCGCTGGTGCAGTACGTAATGTTGGCAATTTTCGTGGAGGAAACAACTTTTTTATAACAATGTTATATTTTGTTGCACGTGAACGATTAATCATTGCATCCTTTAAGTAGTTTCTTTTATGAGCGTTAGTATTTTGTAGAATTTCCTTAAAAACACTTAAATCTTTGGATGAATATCTTAGTGGTATGTTTTTAAAAATTAATTCATAAAGTCCTTTTGTTCCTTTATATTTATGCTCACCAATAATGATGTAATCGTCTTGTGTTATTTCAAGCTTTGAATCGCCGATCTTTAATTCATTCCCATCAATTCTTGCTCCGTATACGTGTGATCTACTCAAATTCGGGTTTGATTTCATGTCATGTAGCATTTTCATTATATATTTTCTTCCAAGAGGTCCATGTTGTAATATATCGCTACTCAATTGAGTTAAATTTGGAATAGATTGTTCAGCTTCAGGTATTGGCTGTTCTTCTTCCTTTTCAACAATTGGTTCTTCTTCTTCTTTTGTTTCTTCTTGCTCACTAGCACTTGTATATGAATCATCATCTTCTTCTTTTTTTAATGCTTGTACTTCTTGTTTAGAAACTGGTAGTAAAACATCTCCTTCATAACGAGGTTTACCAATAGTTTCTGATATCTGTTTTAAAGGTTCCGTAATAGGTTTAAATGTAGTCTCTAGAAATTCTTCTCTTTCACTTAAACCCATCCTCAATGCACGATTCTTCTTCCTAATAGAATCACTGAGTGATTTTATTTCTTTCAATAGTTTTTCTTGATTCACCATGTTTACACTGTGAAGTTCAACGTGTAACTAGATGTAGCATCGGTAGTTCAACGCATAAATACAAATTTATCCAACCCTATACGATATCTACCATTTTTAATATCTTCTTCCTTCATAATAACGAGAAAGCCATATTTCTCATTCCATGCTTTGCCACACATTTCTTTAAATTTCTCAAATGACATATCCGCATTTACATGATCATTGTATATATGTTTTAAATTTGTTTCATCTTGCTTAAAGACAATCAACATATTTGCATTATCTCTTATAAGTTGTTTTGGAATTTTACTGTATGTTTGACCAATATAAATGCTATCGATATTATGATGTCTTCCCATAGCGAAATAATTCCTTATAGTGTCGTGATTTTCACAAGACACATCGTCAAAAATAAAAATAGAAAATGGTTTTGCTTCATTTGGTTGCATAATTGTTTCGCTGGCATTAAACTTGTAGAAATTCACTTCAGGTACACTTGCAAGTACTTTATCCAATAATTGATATTTCGGTTGTTGCAATGATTTTGAAAAAATGTATATATTGTTAAAGCGCAATCCTTTAGGATTAGTTATAAGGTTAAAAACAACATTTGTTTTTCCACAATTTGAAGGACCAGTTATTAAACATCTTATCGTATTTGGTAGTAATTCACCATGTTTACCATGATTTAACCTATCATTGTCAACCGTCAATTCATCAATATTATTGATATTAAATCGATCTTTTTGTTGTACAATCTCCATCTTGTATCAAGGTTAAACACACAATGAGCTATTAAATTACTATACCAAGTCTTTTGAAGGAATCCAAGAGTCTTCACTTTTATCGAATCCCAACCACCGGACTTTAACCATATCCTTTTTCCTTTGTAAAACCTTCTCAACAAGATATACATCACCGACATTTGATTTCAACAATTCATGTCCGTAGAATCCACCTTGAAGTAATTCACCCTTGTTATCCTTTAATAAGTAAGTTTCAGGTATAGTTGGTTGCACTTTATAAACTGTAAATACTTCATTAGTCCAATTTGGTAGATACCTTTTACTAAATACACCTTTGTATTTGCTTATACGAACTTTATCGTTGACCTTAAACTTTTTTGGTTGCAACTTTTCCAATTTAGGTGTTGTATTATTTCTGATGCGTTGTAATACAACCTTAGCATTAGCGCTGTTTACTTGGATAGGTTTCATTCCAATGGTACGATGATATTTGTTGTTATACTCTTTTATAAGTTGTGGTAATATGTCATACCACACGTATGATCCTCGTTTTGAAAATTGTTTGTACATCGCTCCTTTCAATGTTCTATTGAATCTTTCAATTATTGAAGCTTTAACTTCAGAATTTGTAGAATAATGATTTATTTGATATTTTTTCATCAAAGCTCCAAAGTCTTTATTAAAATATTCTTTTCCATCATCAGTCTGTAGATGTTTGATTTTGAATTTATTTCTTTGTATCGTTGTTTCCATAGCTTTTGTAACACTTTTACCAGTCTTATCCTTTAATGGTAAAGCGTCAGCTATTTTAGTAAAACAATCTATAATTGTTAAAATATATTTAAAACCTTTGTTTAATTTACTGTGCGGTATCATTTCAATGAGATCAGCTTGATAAAGATCATTCATTCCCTTAATAATTGTACTTCTTCTTGGAAATCTTCTTCTTGCTGGTTTATGTAGTTCATTTACAATCTTGTCCTTCACACTTTCCATCTTCAGGTGTTGCTTGCACACCGCTTGTAAAAATACTGATCCGTACAACAGTTCATTCTCTTTTATATAGTTTGAATATAGGTCAAGACCATTTCATATTAGTGTAAAAAAGAGGGAACATGGCATTGGGCTTGCCATGTCCCCTCTTCTTTACGGAAAGGAAAAAAGGAAGAAGGTAGAGGACGAAGAATAGGTTTACTGGTCGATAGGGTTTAGAGAGTAATGTCCAAATGGCAGAGTTCTTATGTTGTCTTCAAGGATGTATCTCTTGTCATCCTTATAGCTCAATGCCGATTTGGTTTGCTTCACACTGAAAAGGCGATGGTTGAAGCTTCTTATGGTGTTAAATGTTGCGGTTGTTTCAACATTTTCAAACAAACATCTTTTATAATGTTCAAACTGTACGTTCTTCTTCAGGAAAGAGGTTTTTATTCCTTTGGCTTTCTTCGTGACTTGATGTTCGTTCCTTTCGTTTATGTACAGTTGAAACGAATACAGTTTGGACATCAATGCTACAATTTCCATCATTGGCACACCATTTGTTTCATCTTTAAATTTTCCCAATACTTTCTTGTTTCTGTCGTTGTCGTAATTTGGATGGTCCTTAGGATAATCAGAAAAGTCGAAATCATCTTTATATATAAAGGTGCGTAGATCTTCGTACATGTCATTTGTTTTAATCCAGTAAATTAGTGCATCTGTATCCATATATGCAATACCAATGTTCTCTCTTCCATAATAGTTAACCATCTTCTTATAATGAAACTCGTACATGTGTGTTTTAGAAATATCCAAGATTGACATTCCAAGATACAAAGGACGATCCATTTTAACTGACTTCTTGTTCATGGAAATAAGAACTAGATTTTCATTAATAATTACAGATGTACCAAAGTTTGGTTGTTGCACTAATTTCTGTAATTTTACTGGATCAGTTACCAATTTGATATCCTTATGTTTCCTTTTGTTTTCCAAAGTCTTGCCAAATATTGCGTTGTTCATTAGTTTGAAAAAATCTTTTTGAAAACTTGATGTAGCAGCAGCTCTTCTTCTTGTGTTGTTGTCAATGTACGGTTTTAACCAACAAGATTGAGAGAATTGTAGTACTCGATTAATTTTTGTAATTCTCAATCCCAAGTCTAAGGCCTGTTGTATCATCCAGTAGTGTCCAACATATCTAGACTTGTCGGTTAAAGTCATCATTAATTTCGGCCATCTTCCAGTTGGAGGAATTTCGGTCTTCGGAAGCAGTGGTAAATCATAATGTTCATCGTGAAGATGTTCTGGATATTCAAAATCGATGTCAAAAATATAACCTGTTTCACCATGCTTCGGTATATCCATTATGTTTCCAATTGATTCTGGGTCTATCCATTTGAAATTATCATATGGAAGGGGATTCGACATTGCCCATCCGTATAAGTTATTTGCATCAAAATAACCCAGGAATGTTGTTGGTTTTGATGCATCATAATCGGGCAAATACTTGTTGTTTGCCCTGACATGACGTGTTACGCTTTGCGTCAATCCTCCTCGAACTCCTGACTCTAACATCAAAACCATATCTATATCTGTAAGAAGTTGTATTTTACAATTTGTTTCTTTCAACATGGCTTGCCACGCTAGTCCAGGCGAAGTGTACGAATGAAGAGGGTCCAATCCATATGCCGCAAAACACGTATTTCTAAATTCTTCCATCACATCACATAATAAAGTCACATCTAGTTTAACATAAAAATCTGAATATTCTCCCAATGTTCTAAATCCTAATTCGTTCCATACTTTGCATGCGTGATTATAATCATCTTGAGATATATCCATGTCGTACAGTTTACTTATAAATTCTTCTTTTGGAGGTAATGATGTTTCATTAAATCGTTCTAAACTGTCTATGTAATCATATGGGAAAACACCTTTTCGAAGTACCAGATCCAGTTTGTCGTTGTTTACAATCTTCTTTGTTTCGATTAAATCTTGTTTCCTTAGGTTTTCAGAAAGTTTGGACAAACTCGACGGCATAAATCGGTAGGAGTCCAAGAATCTTAATTTGAGGTTTCCAACTTCTTTGGAAAAACTTATGAACTTCTCTGAAGTTTCAGCTAACACATCGATTTTACCGTCGTCTCTTCCTAGTTCAGGTATTATAAAATGAGCGTCGTACCCACTAAGATTATGCAGAACCACAGGGATAAATAGTGGTAAACGATAGCTCAAGTTGCATTTATTACAAGAAGCACCCCTGTAATAACCTGTGAGGTGGTCGTGATCTTTAACTTTATAATTCTCAATAGTAAAATCATTTTTGCACAAGAAACAGCGAGTTGCATTTTCATGTTGAATTTCTTCTTCTTCGTCCATCGGTTTCATTGGTACAATATTTGTATATAATCTTTGTGCATTTCCAGCTATTGAATATAAATTATCAAGAAATATTTTTTCCGCATTTTCACCACGGTATACTAGAGGTTTCGAAGTTAATCCATATCTGTTTAAATGTTCTTCTGATAATGTTGATTTGACCATTAAACAAAAACTGTTTGGTTTGTGCATTTGATACTTTACACTTTTTCTTGCTTCAAAATTTCCATCTTCAACTGGAACAAGTGTTGATTCAAAATCCGCATACACAACTAAAGGGATACGATATTGATGATGAACTTTTTCAAATGAAACGAATGCTCTGCTTTGCGGAGGTAAAGTAATCTTTGCTTCATAATTATTGTTACACAATCTTTTGTGCTCTTGTAACCATTCTCTTCCGTGTAGTCCATCTCGTTTAAAATTGAAACATCTCTTGCAAATTAACTTTCTGTGTCGATCTTTAGAAAGCTGCTTATTAACAAGTGAGTCGAATTTCTTTATGTACACATAGTGAGACACATCTCCTCGCGTTAGTAGTAGTAAATCCGTATGATCTGGTAGCTCTTCTTTTGCAATACGTAAAGGATACACTTTGTTTGAACTATCTAATGCAAAAACATTGATAGACGTACCGGGATTTTTCTTCTCAAATTTTGATATATCTCCTAGTGATACAGGGTAAGTAATTCCTTGAAAATTGTACCTATGTCTTTGATTTTCATATTCCTGGTCAGGTCTATACGCATTATTTGGTACAAATTTAGCTGTCATTGCATAACGAAAACATTCATTGTCTGCGTTTCTAACATTAATACAAGATTTTGTATCTTCAATTCTTTTTGGCAAAGGAATGTAACTAGATCCCCTTAGTCCATATCCATGTTTGTGAACTCTTATATTTAATCCTTCAATACTTAAAAGACTCCATCCCGATCCTCTTCCTTCGTGTTCCTGAATTTTGGTTAATATTTCTTCTATACAATTCTCTACTATTGAATCAATGTTTGAACTTTCCATGATAGTTCGGTTTTTCGTTATGAATCATCTTGGTGATAATTCTTCTTGTACATTTTTAAACATAGCTTCTAGTAGTAAACTAAATTTAAGAAAGTTCAATCTTTTCAATTCTTCTTTTAAAGTTTTACTTACGATTGGTTTTGCTTCTCTAATAAATTCTTCTAAGTTCAAGTTTTCATTTTGAATCTTATGATGCATTACTACCTTACCGGGTAAAGCAAATACTTGTAGATTCGGTGAAGTAGTTGAAGATGTTGCTGTTATTTCATCTTGTTCTTCTTGTTCTTCTTGTTCTTCTTGTTCTTCTTGTTTTTCTTGTTTTTCTTCTGCGTTGTTGTGAAATAGTTCTTTATGACAGTCTAATAGAATTTCATCGTGAAACGATTCCGAACATTTATCGCAATGATACATGTTGAGATGTTTACTCTTCGAAGTTTCGCAGAGAAATGAAATGGGCTCTCACATTCCTCCTTTTATAACGGTCCCCCTACCACTATTTTATCTTCTTCTTCTTCACTATCCAAGAAAATCAAACGTTTTCAACAAAATATTAACCTTCTACAAAATTGATTGTCCGTTCATATTTTTTAATACCAGTTTGAATTTTCAATATTTTCCTTGTCTAACTATTATTTCTTTATATAACATTATTCACACTTTCTACTTCGAGCGTTTTGCTACTATCATCTCTTTATTCCATTTTAACAATCTGCATAAATACAAGTTCATTTGTCGCGCCGACTCACTATAAATCCAGCTTTCGTACAGTACACATCGCTACGAGTAAATTACAACATGTATTTCAATATGAATTTTCCTTATACAAATACTATTTCAATAACTTTACAGCAAAACAAAATTCTAACTTCATAAACTTGATAGGAAGATATGCGAACTTTTAATTCAGCCCCGGTTAATTTATGCGCAAATTTAGTTTGACCAACAATTGTTGAATTTCAGTTTTGAACTAACTTTTAATTTATGCGAAAATCTACTTCAAACCCTCACCCCACAAATTTGATAGGGAGAATTACATTAATTTGATACTTATTTCTACCGTTACACTAGCTCCATTCTCAAAAAAGATATAAATAAAATGGTCCTGGATACTGTTCTTTTTCACGTCCTGCATGTTCCTTAATGAATTCGTAAGCCAATCTTTTTGAATATTCATTATGATACACTTCTCTTACATAAACAAGATTTTTTTCTTCCAGAAATTTCGCTTGAACTAATGGTATTTTGCTTACATCATCCTTGTCCATCAGAGGTAGCTTGTAGGTGAAAGTATTTGGAGGTAGTTTTTGCGGTTTATCAAGTAGAGAACAAAATTTTCTATAGAATTTCTGCTCAGTGCCTGTAATACTATTAAAAGACAAAGTGGTAAGCATCTTGACGGCACAAGGTGCAAGTACAGACTAGAAACTTGGAGGTTCATAGCCCGCCTTTTATGAGTTTTAAAAATGGGGAGGGGGGAAGGAATAAGGATTGGGAAGGGATAAGGTGTAGGGTGGGGGAAGGGTTATTTGGTTATTAAACCACTTGCGCTGTAAAATAGCCGCCAACATCCACATCTTGTTCGTAGCACTCCTTCATTGTTTGCGCCCACTGCCGCATGCGGTCTCTATCATTTGGTGTTACGAGAAAAGAATTACAATCATCATATAATATAAAAGAGCCGATTCGTACGTAAGATCCTGAATCCAACCATTTATGAGCTTCAGACATGAATTTTTCTATTGTATCGAATGGGAATTGTGGATCAATTGCTATAACTTTCAGTTCTTCACTAATTTTAACGCTATAATCATCATCATCATCTTCATCATCATCTTCATCATCATCTTCATTGTCACTGTCGTTATTTAAAGTGTCTTCAGGTTGTTCAAAAACATCAGAAATTTCGGAAGAATTGAAATTTTCATTAAGACGAGGAGGCATTTTTAAAGCAAGTAATATTGTAAACAGCTGAGACGAAACAACAAGAGTGGCGTGTAGAAGCGGAATGAGGAATGAACAACGCTCGCTCCGCTTTTATAACGGTATGCTAATGAGAGGGGTAACAGCTGGCCGTGACCGATTATTGACCCGGGAGGTGAGGGAAAAGGAAGGTAAGGGGGGGGGGGGGGGTATTTATTTAAAATAATTCGCATAACTTTTGACTAAAATAAGATAACCAAATTCTTCTTTTACTAAAATGTTCGTCTTACATAGACCTTTTCAATGATGTATCGCTTATCATAATCCGTCAATCCATTATCGAGTTATAGACATTTAAATTTTCGGGGGGATTTAATCTCCGCTTGAGTGGACACAACGACCTCAGAAAAGTAGGTCACGAGACTTAGAGTGTTAAAAAATAATGAGGGAGAAACACAACGCTCTAACGCATTGTGTTTCTCCCCCATTATTTTTTTAAGCAAAATTTGGAAAAACTATGTGAATTTACTGTTTACGTCCCCACCTTGTAATACCATCCATTTTATGCCTGAGGAGATAGTCTTTAGAGTCTAACTCATAAACGGATTTTTCTTTACGCAAGGATTCAATAACTTTAATATTATATTTTTTGCCGTTACAATTTGCCAAAATGTGTTCGTTGTCAATAACACTTTCAAAAAAATAAAGACAACTTCTCTTAATCCTATTTCCTTTCACAGCAATAATTTCGGATTGGTATTCAACAGTGGGGGTTTCTGTCAGTTGTGGTTCGGAAAGATGTTTCACGACATGTACACGGCAGAAACGTTCGTTCTTAACACATTTCCTCCCACAAGCTGATCCTTTCTTAATTCCCCTAGTCAGCACTTCAGGGCAAGTAGTGGGAAGGCTAAATGCCCTACGGCGCTTTTCTTTTAATAATTGAAAGCGCTCTGAAGGAGCAGGTTTAGGAGCAGGCTTAGAGGATTTATTTTTTGAATAGGTGTGGTCTTTATGAAGAACTGTTTGCGGTGGCGGCATGTTGTTTGATGGCGGCGGTGATTGTTGTTGAGATGGTGTGGAGTCGTTTGAAGGTAGAGGCGGTGAAAATATGCTGCCAAATATAGTAGTCATAGTGAGCGGAAGAAGAGCTCCAGAAGTTGAAGGTTTCGAGTCTAGTTGCTTCTTATACCAGTCGGAAGCATTTTTCAAGCGAAGAGTTTTCTTGACTGGAGTCGAAGCCGTAGTAGAAGTAGAAGTTAAACTTGTAATAGAAGAACATTCTGTAGTGGAAGTTGTAGTAGGCAGGGATGACATCGTGGTAGTTCTGTTCGCAGCTTGCAGCGTAACGTCTGGAATCAGAATGAAAATCTAGCCGTGGTCGCTGCGTCTTTTATAACGGTATGCTAATGAGAGGGGTTAACAGCCGTTAAGTGGGGGAAGGTGGGAGGGAAGGAAAGAGAGGGGGTGTTTATTTCAAATAATTCGTATAACTTTTGACTGAAATAAAGTAACTAAATTCTTCTTTTACTAAAATGTTCGTCTTACATAGACCTTTTCAATGATGTATCGCTTGTCCTAATCCGTCAATCCATTATCGAGTTATAGGCATTTTAATTTTCCAGGGGGGGGGGGATTTTAATCTCCATTTTTTTATGGGGGGGGGGGGTTCCGCTTCATTAGTCACGGGGGGGGGGGGGGGGTTCCGCTTCATTAGTCCGGGGGGGGGGGGGGGGGTTCCGCTTCATTAGTCACGGGGGGTTCCACTTGGGTGCTCATGCGGAACTGATATTCTCACGAGATAGTCGTTGTGTGATAATGAAGACAAATGTTCATCACGCCGCGACCACTAATTAACTCGCATTTGCGGTGTTCACATCTTTCCTACTCATTACATATACGTTTCCTACTTCATTATTTCAAGACTAATTAACTTGCAAAACAACAGTCTCTGTCTTTGAATGCTGATGAGATTTCATTAGGAACCATTCTTTGCACGCTATATGAAGCTACACCGGCAAACAATGCAAGTCAGAGAGGCCATATAACTGTACAACGACCTCAGAAAAGTAGGTCACGAGACTTTGAGTCTCATTGACCCTTCCGAAAGTGGTTCAAGGTCATTCAAGACTTATAAAGAACCAAGGTGATGGGAACAGTAGTAACTGTTCCCACCACCCTGTTTGCCTAACGGTTCCCACTCCCAACCCACTAGTTACGTTCTGCGAGGGACATCGACGCAATTTTGTTTGGCCCGTCCGGGTCCATCCGTAACGGGCCGGTCCGGGTCCATCCGTAACCGTGAATTCGAAGGGAAACTGGAACACCTAATGCAGAAACGCAACTCTAACACCCACCCAACTAATCCCACCCATCATATTCCTAAACAAAATGCAAAAACCTAGTCCGCAATTTGCGGATGTCCCACCCCTTCTAAGTGAAGTTCAACGGAACTTCTGAATTTACAGTTAATCTACCCCCTATCATCTAGCTGAAAGGCAAAACAACAACAATAATTATAAATACCAACACTTAAAACTAACAACACATCATTATTAAATATCAAATAATTCAACACAACCAAATACCATAATTATTCTTAAAATTAATACACCTTAATGCTAAACACCTCTTAAAATTAATACACCTTAACGCTAAACACAACTTATAACTAACATCGCAATGCGCAAATTAATTCTAAAATTAAGTGCAACTTACAACTAATATTTACACACACACACACACACACACACACACATACCACATTGCATTAAAGAACGCAACGTAGTATAAGAAGTTCAAATATATATAGGCCTACTATATATTTGAACCTCTTACCGAGTCGTCAACGACTTTTCGCTATGAAAATTCGTTGACGACTGACGCGAAAATTGGGCTCGTATCGCTCCTCGGATTTTCGAGTGGTGGGAGTAATTAATGCAGTGGTGGGGGACTCATTTCACTCCAGTACGGTCTTCAATCCACTCCAGTTCGCAGCAGTGTAAAAATGAAACGAAGGAGTGGGGGTGGCGCATGCGCAGCGACGTAAAATCCAAGGTTTGAGGTTAGAACTTTCCGTGCACAGTAGAGCTAAATCGAGTAATACAGGACTCGGCGCATTCGCAATAGCGAGGAGTGATTCCGATCCGGAGAACTCGTTGCATTCGCAGCAGCGCTAAAGTGAGTAATACAGACTAGGCGCATTCGCAGTAGCGTTAAAGTGAGTAATACAGGACTAGGCGCCGTAGCGTGAAGTTGGCTCACTCCAGTACAAGTTATAGCAGCATAAAATAAACGAAGGAGTGGGAGCGGCGCATGCGCAGTGACGTAAAATCAAGGTTTGAGGTTAGAATTTTCCATGGTGGCTGCCATGTTTAATTCTGTTTCATTCAAACAATAGTAATTCATGGCTGGCATGGGATGTGAAGTGTGGTAATTAGATGGGGTTAGCAACCGGTCGTGACCGACCATTGACCGGTCATCGACCCGGCGGGGTTCCGCTTGAGTGAACACCCGGGGGGGGGGGGGAATTTAATCTCCATTTTTTATGGGGGGGGGGGGGTTCCGCTTGATTAGTCACCGGGGGGGGGGGGGGTTCCGCTTGATTAGTCACCGGGGGGGGGGGGGGGGGTTCCGCTTGAGTGAACACGGGAGGTTCCACTTGGGCGCTCATGCGGAACTGATCTTCCCACGCGATAGCCGTTATAAAAAGGAGATTGTTCATCGCGCCGCGACCATTAATTAACTCGCATTTGAGTTGTTCGCATCCTTCCTACTCATTACATATACGTTTCGCCAACTTCATTATACAAGTCTAATTGCTACTAACCTGAAATTTCATTTACATTAGCACGTGTCGTCCTGTTTGAATCACCTTCGCGTGCTTGACGTTATATCTCATTCATCTGTCTTGTTCTCACTTCTACACATCTGATATACTTCTTGTGATGGATACGCAATGTTTGAAATTGAAACTTTTGCGGACACAACATATATTACGAAGTAATTCCAAACCTTCTGTTTCAAAGATTAAAACTAATTTAACAAAAGTCAGGAAGAAATTAAGTTTTAACCCGTTATACTCTGCTAGAACTTCGCAAGTTAGCGATGACGATGGTGTTATTCACAACATTTTGCGTTCAATGTTACGTTTCCACAACTTCGAACTTGTTACACCTATCGACTGTGTTCAGCAGGTTTTCATATTTTACCCCCACCCTTCTTTATATAAGCGCGCTCACGACAATTCCTGTTTCATTCTCCTGTACACTCTTCAGCTAACATGAACTAACTTTTAATTTATGCGAAGTTTTAATTTAACCCCAGTTAATTTATGCGCAAATTTAGTTCAACTCCCAGTTGTTGAATTTCTGTTTTGAACTAACTAATAATTTATGCGAAGTTTTACTTCAACCCTGGTTAATTTATGCGCAAATTTAGTTCAACTCCCAATTGTTGAATTTCAGTTTTGAACCAACTTTTAATTTATGCGCAGTTTTAGTTCAACCGAGCGCCATCTCCACTCCCCCCATTGATTAATTCACCATCTGACAGGCCGGAAGCTCTAGACCCTCCATTAACTGACATCCACAGTCACGCATATATTTCGACGCGTCATGTTTCATTCTTCATTATTGTTCTATCCGCGGAACTTAACACTTCTATTTACCTTCTCTCTCTCTTGTTATGACTGCGCTATGTTTGAACTGACTTTTATTTTCGTTCAACTATTAGAGTTTTTATTAACACCGTCGAATTACAATTTTGAACTAACTTTTAATTTATGCGAAGTTTTAATTCAACCCCGGTTAATTTATGCGCAAAATTAGTTCAACTCCCAGTTGTTGAATTTCAGTTTTGAACCAACTTTTAATTTATGCGCAAATTTAGTTTAACACCCCGATTGTTGAATTTCAGTTTTACACTAACTTTTCGTTTCGTTCAACTATTAGAGTTTTTACTAACACCGACGAATTTCAATTTTCAACTAACTTCTATTTTATGCGCACTCTTCGCTCAACCGACCGCCGACGCTCTCGCCATCTCCACCCCGACATCTATTGTCCCCACTTCTGGCCCACCGGAAGCCACGTGCCGTGGCATGTGGCTTCCGGTGACGTCACTTCCGGGCCAGGAGTGGCTTTTCTACACTACTCTCGTTCTACATAATTTGATGTTTTAACAGTCCAAGTGTGTCGATCCGTAGTAGGTAAACTGGGATGCTCATGAAATTCCCAACTTCTAAATGGAATAACAATATCACGATCGGCTTTTAATTTTCTTAAAAGTAGCATTCTATGCTCGTCAGCCAATTTAACATGTGGAACTCTCCATACAATTTTGTCTAATTTTAATTTCCATTCTAAAGTTGCATCTGTAGTAGCATCTGCAGCTTTAATAATGTCTTTATCGTTAGAAGATCTCAACAAAACTAATTCTTGTTTAACGTTTAATATTATTTTCCTATAATCTTCAGCAAAACCAAGCAACAAACGTAATGGAATATGAAAATCAAAATATCCATTTGGATTTGGAGTGATCGTGTCAATCGTAGGTAATACCCATCCGGCAGGTTTAAGTAAATTGGTTTCATTGGGTGTTATAGATGTTAATCCTTTTAAAGTTGTCGTAATACCTACTTTTTTAGTGGAATCAACTGTTACACCTGATATTTCATATCTAATTTCATCAAATAGGAAAGCCATAGGATTATTTATAAATGGAACTGTTGTACCAACAGTAGTACCGTCCTTTTTAGTAACTTGTCCTTCAATATACAAGTAACTTTCACATGGTAGTGTGTAAATGTCTTGATTTTGTATGGGAATACGAATTTCATCGTTATTGTTTAATTTCGATGAAGTGTAAGGGTTGTGGGTGTGATATTCTTTTTCCCATAGGGTTTCGTCGAATGTTGGACCCTGCGCTATATCCAGTATATCCATAATCGGTTAATTTTAATCCAATTCTCTCTAAGAAACGAATGTTCTCGCGTGTTAACTCCTCCACAGCTGAAGAGCTACTAATACGGTTTCCCGTAGGTTGTTCGCTTTTAAATGTTAAACCCATGATTTTGTATTAAAGTGTCGATTTTAAATGTAATCTAATCGTAATAGGCTCTTCTCTGAAGTCTACCAAGTTACCGTCTTGATCCAATACGCTCAACACGATGTCTGAAATGAAAGTGGTGTTCAACGGTAGATATACCAGGTTTTGTGGCTTTTCAACAATTTTAAATCCAGGTGGTACACTTGGGTAAAATGTATGTATGATATGGGTGTTAGCCCCATCCCTATAAGCTCCTTGTATAATGTTACAAGTTATGTCTATACTATTGACTTTTAATATTGTTACTGTTTTCTTACCGGAATGTGTTACATCTGGTTCTAAAACAGGCTCATCGTTGGAAAATCCTAATAAATCACCAATTGAGTTTGGTTGAGTAAAATCTGTATAATATTTGGAAGTAATTTCAGCTTTCATCGTATTATTATTACCTTTTAATGTTATATTGTCTTTTCCCATTTTAGTTTGCAAAAATTCATTTATATGATCAATTTCATAAGAACCTGTGGGTAACCTGCACTCTTGTAAGTCTGTAAATTTTCCACTGGCATCTTTTCCCTTATAATAATGCAATACGTTATTTTTACCTTCTGTAACATTGGGAATAGAGTTGTAAGTTGTAAAATCCAATAGTGCCGCCTCCCAAAACCTTCCTTTTTGCAAGCGTAACGCTGGAAAAAGGATACTTCGTAAAGTGGACGATTTTCCTGTTAATGATACCGTATAGGAAGACATCTCAATAGTGACTGATACTTTTAGCTAGAAATTCCAAACATAAATGGCCGCATATTGAAGTATTATCAGGTCGTTCTCTTTTATAGTTATAATATATGTTTTTAGCAGATTTAAAGTAATTTTGAAGTTCTTTTGGTGGTGGCAAATTACCGAAACTATCAAAATAATATACATTGTTATTTAGTTTCTTATAACAAACCCAATGGGTGCCAGGCCCTTCAGTATTATCCAAATTTACAATTCCAGTCTCATTTTGCCACATTTTCTTTGGTAAACTGTCTTTCATAAACACACCGCGGAAAAATGGTATTTTTAAACAGGAAATATATTTAAATAATTCAATATTGGTTGATGCTTTATGTGGTATGACCAATTGATTTTTTTCATTTAATATGCACGATAAGGTCTTAGGTAAAGACCTGCCCCGTTTTTTACCATTGACCACACGGTGGGCTTCTTCCTGCCTTTTCTGCTAGATCGTCGTCTTCTTATATTTCCTCCATGTTTTCTTGTGGTTGACTTCCTTTTTACCCTTCTTCTCCTCCTTTTTCCACCTCCTACTGCTGTTTTAGCCTTCATACCTGCTGTTACTGCTAAAGCTGCTGCTTTTTCCGCTATGCTAGCGTCACTTGATTTTACTCGTTGTCAAGCTATGTCCGCAAGCTTTCTGTCTGCTATCGATCTATTTTTTGAATCGGCAAACGTGGAATATGCGATATCGTGTTCTTTACAAGCCTGATCTAACTTGTTTATGCCTGGATCACCTCTTTCCAGTCGTTTTTTCAATTTAGTTCCTGGTCCGCAATACTGATAACCTCCCGGTATATGAAATTCGTATGGTAAAGCGTCTATTGCTCTATTTACGATAGATCCTACTGGAATACGATTTAAAGCTTTACTTAACAGAGAAACCGCTGTGGACGTGATCCCACCTCCTTTCCTTGCAGTGTCTCGATATGGACTGATGTACTTGAACGTCATTATGGTCCTTTTATAATCGCAATGTGCAACTCATGTGTTAACTCTATGACGAGTTGGACATAAATGAAATCGTTTATAGTGATCTTATATTAAATATCAATATCACCCCAATCTGATGATCTAAACTTTTGCGTATTAGGGTTAATAAAGTATTTTTTGAAAATTTCCCGTTTAATCCAACCACCTCTCGCGGCTTCGTCCCAAATTTTATGACCTGGTCCTCCTTGAAGAATTTCCGGTGTGAAATGATTGTGAAAATCAAATAACGCATTACCTAAAACTTTTACATGGAAATTAACAGTGACGGCATTATCTACATGTTCAGGGTCTTTAAGGTCTGTTATACGTTTATTATTACAAGTATACACTTTACTATCCTTAAATGATGTTGTGATGGTCTGTCCTACAGTTGCAGCATCATTCGGGTGTCTTCCTGCTCTCAAGTTTGTAATATTGTTATTATTACATGTAAAAACTGCAAAGTGTAAATTTGGATCTAGATGTACGGTTTGTGATAAAGCAGCTGCATCATGATCCTCATGACCCCATGACACGTTTGATAACTTTTTATCCATGCAATCCCAAGCATTATTTTTGTATGTTAATAAATTAAATTTTTCATTACCTAGAACAAATTCATCCCCTTGCTTCGATACTACTTGATTTTGTTTTACAAAAGAGGTTGTTTCTTTTTTTAAGGTTTCCATCATTTGACCCACTGTTGCACCATCTGATGGCGCCGAACCATCTTTAACATTTGCTAAACAATTACCAAAACAATCTATAACCCCTACATCACGTATGATACAATGATCTTTTATATATTTGAGGTTTACAGCATCATTTTCATTTTTTGGATAACCTATATCGTTAATAACAAATTTATAAAAAGAAAATCCATCTTTTGTCTTTTCAGGTATCAAGGAATGTAAATAGCGTCTATTTACGCTGTCTTTTGCATCTTTAGGGTCATCTACGTTGGATATACGTTTATTGTTAGCACTATACGTTTTCCCATTGAATTTTAACGTATTTTTTAATTCAGATGACAAATAACCTTTGTTTATTGCATCACCGTTTTGATTTGGTTTACCAACGTTGATGATTCTATGATCTTCTGCGTCATATGTGTTATTTTGTAGTCTTAATGTTGGCGATATCTTTTCCTTTAATATTTTTAAATTTATTGCATCGTTTTCATCCGTAGGATCTTTTATGTTTTTTAGCCTTTTATTACTCATATCATAATCTCCATCAGGTGTTTGTGGTAAACCAGCACTTCTTTTTAAACTATTCGCATAATATAACCCATCCGAGGAGTAACGTCCGAACTTGTCGACACTCATGGTGCAACTGAATAGTATTCTAGGGAGTAACGCATTTTTATGAGATTACCCCACGGTTTCGGAGTTCATCCACCAAAGCCACCCATTCGTTTTCCAATCCAGTATGACCCGCTTCTTTAGCTTCATGTATTAGTTTCATTCTATCCACCAATTTATTGATATTATTGTAATAAATCACATTTGTGTTATATAATTTCTTCATTAAACCTGTACCTGTAACAGACTTACTTCTTTTTCTTCGTTCCTGAGCACTTACATCCAAAGTGGATGCCATAAATCTTCGTTTTACAGGTTTTCTTTGTGTTAACGGCATTGTTTGTCTTCTAGTTGGTATTAACTTGGATACAAATTCTTTATATTTTAAAGACTTAGATCTAAAAGGAGGCTGGTCAGGTAAATACTTTCTCCTATATGCATTTGTCTGTTCCAAAATATTTTTATATGCTTCCATGTCTTTTTCTTTCACTAATGATACTGAAGGCTTATTTTCAAATAATAATTCAAATAATCCTTTTGTGCCCTTATACCTTTGATCACCAATAACAATATTATCATGTTCGTCAACGTTTAACGGGCTATTACCTATCATTAAACCATCTTCTGTTAATCTCGCTCCATAACTATGGTAATTCTTATTAGGAATTGTTCCAGCTAACATTTTTACCATATATTTCCTTCCTAAAGGTCCTTTGTTATGAATGTTTTCCCCCAACAAGCTTATGTTTGACGGTCCTTCTCTTGCCTCTTCTCTTTTTTCCTCTTCACTAGCAGTTGGTGCTTCTTCTTCAGGTCCCCTTTCACTATATCCTGGTGATTCTAGCTCTCCTTCAGATTCTGCTCCGGTAAAGCCACTATATGTAGAGGATTCCGGGTCTTCATCACTAAAACCTTCATATTTTACACTTTCTCTTTCAAACTTTGTGATAGGTGCAATTGCATCCCCTTCCAATACAGGTTTAGCGAATTTTTTGTTTAATTGTTTCAAAGGTTCAGTAATAGGTTTAAAAGTAGATTCAAGGAATTTCTCCCTCTCGCTAATACCTAGTTTTAATGCTCTGTTTTTAGCCCGAATTGAATCACTAAGTGATTTTATTTCTTTTACTAATTTTTCTTGGTTAACCATGTTTGTAGCAAGACGTGTTGTACAACAATGAATGTTTTATACCATGTTCAATGTATTAATATAAATTTATCAAATCCTATCCTGTATCGACCATTGTTTAGCGGTTGTTCCTTCATAATTGTTAGGAACCCATACTTTTCAGCCCAAGCCTTTCCACATAACTCTTTAAATCGTTCAAATGTCATATCCGCATTTACATGATCAAAATATATATGTTTTAGGTTGGTTTCGTCCTGTTTAAATACAATTAACATGTTTGCATTGTCTCTAATGAGTTGTTTTGGTATTTTGCTGTAAGTTTGACCAATGTAAATGCTATCTATGTTGTTATGTCGACCCATAGCGAAGTAATTCCTTATTGTGTTTTGGTTTTCACAAGATACATCGTCAAATATGAACACGGAGAATGGTTTAGCTTCTTGTGGTTGCATGACACTCTCGCTTGCATTAAACTTTAAATATTTAACCTCAGGCACATTATTCAGTATCTTTTCCAATAATTGATACTTTGGTTGTTGTAGTGATTTTGAAAATACATATAAATTGTTAAAACGTAATCCTTTAGGGTTTGTAATCATATTGAATACCACATTAGTTTTTCCACAGTTGGAAGGTCCGGTAACCAGACAGCGCACGGTGTTTGGTAACAGATTGCCATGTTTCCCACTATTAAATTCTGAATTATCCACTGTGAGTTCATCTATATTATTAATAGTAAAACTCTCCTTTTGTGGTATTATCTCCATCCTTTGTAATGGTTCAACCTAAAATGATTCTCTATCGTTATATCAAATCCTTTTTAGGTATCCAAGAATCTTCTGTCTTATTAAATCCTAACCATCGTACTTTAACCTTATCTTTTTTCCGTTGCAACACCTTTTCAACTAAATATACATCGCCTACTGTTGATTTTAACATTTCATGTCCATAAAACCCTCCTTCTAGCAATTGTCCTTTATTATCTTTTAAAATATATGTCTCGGGTACTGTAGGTTGTACTTTGAATACAGTAAAAACCTCATTGGTCCAATTTGGCAGATATCTTTTACTGAATACACCTTTATATTTACTTATTCGCACTTTATCACCCACATTAAATTTTTTAGGCTTTAGTTTTTCAACCTTTGGTTTAGTATTCATTTTTATACGTTTTAATACAAGGTTTTCATTTTTACTAGTTACTTGGTTTGGTTTCATCCCGATAGTCCTATGAAATTTGTTATTGTAATCGTTTATAAGTTTTGGTAACATATCAATCCATATGTGCGATCCTCTGTTGGAAAACATTTTATACATTGCACTTTTTAAAGTTCTGTTGAATCTTTCGATTATTGAAGCTTTTACCTCTGAATTGGTTGAGTAATGGTTTATATTGTGTTTTTTCATTAAATTTGCAAATTCCTTATTAAAATATTCTTTTCCATCATCTGTTTGTAAATGTTTAATAGTATGTTTGTCTCTTTGTATAGCTGTTTCCATTGCTTTTGTAACACTTTTGCCACTTTTATCTTTTAGTGGTAAAGCATCTGCCATTTTTGAAAAACAGTCAATATGTATTTATATCCTTTATTTTGTTTGCTATAAGGAATCATTTCTATTAAATCTGCTTGATATAAATCATTAATTCCTTTTATCACCGTATTTCTTCGTGGAAACTTTCTTCTTGCAGGTTTATGAAGTTCGTTGACAATTTGTTGCTTCAAGTCCTTCATATTGCAAGTTTCAATGTTTGTTGTGCCACATGTATAATCACAATGAATGTTGTTTTAAATATTCACATCATTTATATGGGTCAAGGTCATCCAAACTTGTGTAAAAAAATGGGGAACACGGCTTTGGACTTGCCGTGTTCCCCATTTTTTTACGGAAGGAGAAAGGAATAAGGTCGAAGTTGTAGAAGGACGAAGAATAGGTTACTAGTTGATAGGGTTTAGGGAGTAATGGCCGAAAGGAAGAGTGTGGATTTTGTCGGGCATAATATGTCTTTTATCATCCCGGGCTGACAGTGCTTTTTTAATTTCGGTGACACTGTAGACTTGATGCTTGAAGCTTCGGATATTGTTGAATGTTGCTGACATTGTAGTATCTTCAAACAAACAAGTCTTGTAGTGGTCAAATGTCACGTGTTTTTTTAAATAAGATGTCTTCACTCCTTTTGCTTTCTTGACTGTCGGTGTGTTGTTCTCGTGGTACATCTTAAATGAATACAATTTCGCCATCAACGCTACTATTTCTTCTAAAGGCATTCCATTTGCTTCATCTTTAAATTTTCCAATTACTTTTTTATTTTTTTCATTAAAATTTGGATGGTTCTTCGGATAGTCAGAAAAGTCGAAATCTTCTTTGTATGGAAATGTCCTTAGGTCTTCATACATGTCCAAAGTCTTTATCCAGTAGATAAACGCGTCCGTATCCATGTATGCGACTCCAATGTTTTCCCTTCCGTAGTGTTTAACCATTTTGTTATAATGGAAATCATACATCAGGGTTTTACTTATGTCCAAAATCGACATACCTATGTATAACGGACGGTCCATGACTATTGTTGTTTTCTTCATACTGACGGCGACTAGATTTTCGTTTATAATCATGGATGTTCCAAAATTTGGTTTTTGCACTAATTTTTCCAATTTTCTAGGATCACTCACTAATTTTACATTTTTATGTTTTCTTTTGTTCTCCAAGGTCTTCCCAAAGATGGCGTTGTTCATTAATTTATAGAAGTCCTTTTCAAATGCTGTTGTCGCTGCAGCTCTTCTTGTAGTGTTGGAATCAATGTATGGTTTCAACCAACAAGACTGGGTGAATTCAATTGCTCTATGAATTCTCACTATACGTAGACCCAATTCAAGAGCCTGTTGAACTACCCAGTAATGAGCCACATACCGATCTTTATTCTCCAAGGTCATCATCAATTTTGGCCATCTTCCTGTCGGTGAAACTTCAGTCTTGGCTAGGAGAGGCAAGTCGTAGTGATGGTCATGAAGGTGCTCCGGGTATTCAAAATCACAGTCCAAAATATAGCCTTTTGGACCATCCTTTGGAATCTGTGAAATGTCTCCGATGGTGGCCGGGTCGATCCATTTGAAGTCAGCATAGGGAAGCGGATTTGACATTGCCCAACCATAAAGGTTGTTTGCGTCAAAGTAGCCAAGGTAGACCGATGGTTGTTGCTCGTCGAAGCCGGGGATGTACTTGTTGTTGGCTTTAACATGACGTGTTACAGCTTGTGTCAAACCGCCCCGTACACCAGATTCCATCATGAGCACCATATCAATATCCGTTAGAAGTTCCAGTCGACAGTTGGTTGACTTTAGCATAGCTTGCCATGCTAATCCTGGAGATGTGTACGAGTGTAGAGGGTCCAGTCCATAGGCGGAGAAGCAGGTGTTTCTGAATTCTTCCATCACATCGCACAGCAGAGTTACGTCCAATTTTATATAAAAGTCAGAATATTCCCCTAAGGTTTGAATGTTTAGTTGGTTCCAAACATTACAAGCATGATTGTAGTCTTCAATGGAGATTTCACTTTCGTTTAATTTGCTGTTGAAGGCTTCAATAGGTGGTAGACTGGTTTCTTCAAATTTTTCTGTAGAAGTTATGTAATCGTAGGGGAACACTCCTTTACGTAATACTAAGTCCAATTTATCTTCAGGTACAATCTTGCTGGTTTCTTTTAGGTCTTCTCTTCGTAGATTCTCAGACAATCTGCTCAAACTAGATGCCATAAATCTATAAGAGTCTACAAAGCGAAGTTTAATTTTACCTACTGTTTTTGAGAAACTGATATGCTTTTCCAATGTTGTAGCAAGAACATCAATTCTACCATTATCTCTTCCTAACTCTGGAATAATGAAGTGGGAGTCGTAGCCGCTAAGATTGTGTAACACGACAGGGATAAAGTGGGGCAGTTTGTAATTTATATTGCATGAATTACAAGCAGCTCCTCTGTATAAACCTGTCAGGTGATCGTGATCTCTTACTTTTGGATTTTCTTCACTGAAACTCTTCTTGCATAGATAACATCTTGATGTCAGATTATATTCTTCCTGTTGATTCTCATTCAAAGGTTCCATAGGTACGACATTACCATACAAGCGTTGTACCTTTTCAGCAATGTCATACAACCGGTCTACGAAATACTTAGCGGCTTCTTCACCACGGTAGAGTATTGGAGTGGATGTTAAACCATAGTCTTGCAATTGGTTTTCAGACAAGGTTGATTTCACTAGTAGACAAAAACTGTTGGGTTGATGCAACTGATATTTTGTTCTTCTAGTCACTTCACCGTCCGGCAGCTCCTGTGGTACTAACGTAGATTCAAAATCTGCGTAGATGACTACTGGAATCCGATATTGGTGAACTGTCTTGTTAAATTGGATACACGCTCGAGATGGTGGTGGCAGACTAATCTTTACTTCATAATTTTCGTTACAAAGTCTTTTGTGTTCAATCAACCATTCTGATCCTCCACGTCTTAGTTCTTTATATGTGAAGCAGAAACATCTTTTACACACTGTTAACCTACTTTTATGTTTTGATAACTGATTCCATACCAAGGCTACAAAGTCCTTTATCCATACATAATGGGAAATTTCACCCTTCGTTATCAATAGCAAATCCGTGTGGTTTCTTTGCTCGTCTTTTACTACCCGCAAAGGATAAACGTTGTTTGAATCATCCAGACCAAAAACATTGACTGAAACGCCAGGATTTTTCTTTTCAAATTTGTCAATGTCTTTTAAGGTAACTGGGTAGGTGAGACCTTGAAAGTTGTAGCGATGTTCATTCTCGTAATATTCTCTACCAACTCTACAAGGATGATCTTTAACATATTTGGTTATCATTGCATATTTAAAACATTCATTACCTTCATTTTGCACATTCCTACACGAGTTGGTGTATTGTATTTTCTTTGGTAGAGGGATAAAACTACTACCCCTTAAACCATATCCATGCTTATGAACCCTTACATCCATACCTTCAATTGATGACAAAGTCCATCCAGATCCTCTTCCTTCATGTTCTTGAAGTTTGGTTATAAGTTCCTCCAAGCATTCTTCAATTATATCATCGATGTTGGAGGTGAAGGTAAGGGTTCGGTTTTTGGTAATAAACGCTCTCAATGCTGTTTCACCATCAGTATTGTTAAACATAGCCTCTAACACCATTCCAAATTTAATAAAATTTAATCTTTGTAGTTCTTCCCTCAAGGTTCCGCCAACAAGTTCCTTAGCCTGGGTTATAAATGTTTCCAGTTCCAATTGAACATTATTAATTTTGAAATGTGTTACAACTCGTCCTGGCAAGGCCGTGGTGCGCAGTTGTTTCACATCTTCCAGTTCTTCTTCAGTGTCCTCTTCTTCAGTGTCTTCTTCTTCAAAAGGTCTTCTAGCAGTAGATGGTCCAGCACCAGCAAATTGGATCACACTAGGTCTTCTTCTTTGCATTTGCTGTAGATAGCTGTCCCAGTAGTCCGTCTGCTTCTGGTGCTCTTCCAAAAACCGGTCAATTGAGTCTAAGTCTATTTCATCCATGGTAATATCTTCTTTTCTATCTTCTTCTTCATGTAATTCTCTGTGTATGGTGAAAAGATCTTCGTCTTGAAAGATTTCCCCACAAATGTCGCAAAGAGCCATTTCAAACAGTTTGGCTTTGAATGCACACTCTGTGAATGTCCACGCAATAATGAGCAGCGCACTCCACCGGGACCCTTTATATCCGAGGCAGATAGGTGGGGAAAGTGACGTCATATGGAAACAGGTTATCACTCATGTGCTAAATTTAGCCTTTACACAACCGTTTGTAATACATTTATCAGTAGCCTTGATAAATTGATGATATTTGGTCTAGATTCAATAATTTGTACAAGTTTTTTCAAAGACGTCTGTTTGAGCAAGTTTATGTAGGTCAAGGTCATTTGGAATTATTATTTTGAGCGGGGGATAGAGCACTAAGCAGCATCATTTACTACAAAGTGCTCTATCCCCCGCTCACATTCTTTTTTTTAACTTTTTGTTCAAACTTTTTACAAGGGTGAAACATCACCATCAGAGTCGGAATCATCCTCATCACGGAATAGGCAGCGATGACAATACATAATTCTTCTGGCAACTAACATCCTATCCATTGGACGATGGGGAGTGTCTTGTTCTTGTTCTTCTTCTTCAATTTCCAATTGGAATTCCATTTCTGACTCAGATGACGACTCTAATGTTTCGTAGGCGTGCAAGTCCACTTCATTGTCCGTTGAACCAGCTTCGTCAGAGTCCGTTTCAATATCCATTATTTCTTCCTCCTCTTCCTGATCAACCGCAGGTAGTTGGTCCTCTGCTTCTATAACTTCTACAGGTATTACCTCCAGAATTGAAAGAATTCTGTCGCGATGGAACACGGTGTTGTCAAGTGGAGCCATGGTATGAAAGTGGTGTATCTATCCAATTGGTTTGCCCTTTTTATACCCCCACCAACTATACATTTTATGTGGGTCAAGGTCACGTAAAAATACCCTTTGAGCGGGGGATAGACCACTAAGCAGCATGCTAGTCCATTGCCGCAAAGTGATCTATCCCCCGCTCTGTTCTACACAACCTCAATCAAGTCCAAGTTCGAGTCCTGTTTAACACATTTTATTCTAATTCCATATCCAATTTAAAAATTTCAATTTCACAAGGTTTACATTCCTGATGTATCAAACACTCCAGCTCCCTAAACATATCGTCCAGTTCGTCCAAATTATGATGTCCTACTTTTAACACATGGAGGTGGTTCATGCTTTGCATTGTAGCATGGCCATCAACAAACAAGTTTCTTTTCCACGCTAACATAAATTCGCAGTTTTCTTGAAAAATCCTTCTCACCAAACACTCATACACAGCCGTCAACATTTCTCTACAGTTTTCATAATGCACCATCACAGTATACCTGTCTAAGTTAGCACCAAGAAGAGATCCACTCATTTTTATAGCGTTCTACTGGAAAGTCCAAAGCAGAATGAAGTCGGGATGTACAGACCCCCTCTTTTATACCAGTTAACCGGTTGTCCTTCGTTTAAAGTGGGTCAAGGTCATTCAAAAGTACCCTTTGAGCGGGGGATAGACCACTAAGCAGCATGCTAGTCCATTGCCGCAAAGTAGTCTATCCCCCGCTCTGTATTCTACACACACACACACACATGTCCCTGTCTTTTCATTACATACCTAATATATATTCACTACCTTCATCGTCACTATCACTCATCACCATTTCTACAAACTCCACCGGACTAAAGTTAAATTGTTTCAATTGTTCTTTTAAGTTTTCAATTTGTTGGTCCTTTACTTCTAAAACACTGTGAAGGTGTGATATTTAATCCGCTGCCTCGTTGATGCTTGCTACTCTGGGATCGCCTAACTTCAAGCTGGGAACTACACCCTGCAGCCTGAAGTATGCCATACGCCTTTCTTGCTCCTGCCGTTGACCAGGACTAAGCAAGCCTTGTCCGTCTTGGCTCACCTCCAGCAAGGTCCGTAGCATTGGAGCTTTGCAAGCGTTTGCCCGAGCAACAGTTATGCTATGGAATGGTCGAGCAGGTCCACGAGTAGCAGGCAGAACGTTGGCAGCACGCCTTCTTGAAGAAGAAGCCCGAGAAGTTTTGCAGTTGGAAGCCATGTTGAAGTGCGGTATTCAGCTAAGCGATACAAAGCAGAATAACCAAACTGCACATCAATACCCGTATATATACACTTATCAGTGGTGGGGGTACTAGCTAACCTTGGTAAAGTGGGTCAAGGCCATCCAAAAACATTACCAGAACGGGGGATAGATCACTAAGTGGCATGTTAGTCCATTGCCACAGAGTGATCTATCCCCCGCTCTGTATTTGACATTCACGCACACATTCATACATACACACAAGTTCCAGTCCAAGTCTTTACCCACACACCTATCCACTCTCATCCTCACTATCATCACTGTCCAACAGGCTTTCACACTTCCTAATCAGTTTTTCCCATTTACTCCGGATATGAAGTAGCTCACTGCGAGTATTCTCTAGCATTCTGTCCCTTTGCTCTATTACTTTGTCGTACCACTCAATGATGTTTGGTGGAGTCTGAGTTGATGCGTCCCTCGTGGTTGGTTGAGAAGCTCCGCTGCTTCGCAACTCCTTCCTCACAGGACCAAAGCCGGAGAATCGGACACGACTCCTTGAAGAAGGCCCCGATCGGATTGGTCCAATGCTCGGGCTGGAGTTGGAGGCGGCCGGGCCAGAGGTAGAGGCTGGGATGTTCATAGCAGACATGGTGGTGTTCAGCTTAACGGTGTAAAGCAGAATGAGAGGACGGTTGATTACCACTCCTATATATACCCGTTTTTAGTGGTGGGGATGACACAGTGGGGGGGGGGGGGAAGAAATTTTGCTTAGTCTTCCCGGTCATCAGTTTTACATACCTTTAGCACACCCATTATTTTTTGTTTCTTCAATAACTTTACACACCTCAAACAGCTCATCTATGTTGTTATAATTGATTTTTGTCCAGTGTTCATACTTGTGAGTTTGGTTGTTTATAATACATAAATAAAATGTAGACCCATCTCGTCTTATAAAACACTCAACTTCCATTCTATGCCGGTTTAGCACTTCCCAAGCATTGTGTTGATCTATAAAGAAGTCACCACCTTTGTAATTGTACCGTGACATGTTTATTACAAAGCACAGGAACAGACTGAAGCAAATGAACGGTTCATACGAGCTTGGTAAGAGCGTTAGAGTGGGGGTATCACGTGATACACAACATTAGTTGTAAGGTTAGCACTTTATTTTAAACAGTAATTTATGTGAGTCAAGGTCATTCAAACTTTGAAAAATTTTTACCTCCAAACACTTGTAGCAGGCTACAAGTGTTTGGAGGTAGGTTTTAATTTGTTAAAGATTTTTGTAACTTAGTCTTCACCCTCAAGGACACGGTTTGAGATTGTCCCAGTGACTTTACATCACCGCCAGGTTAAAGTATTATACAAGTCAAGTATTTTTTTTTTATTAGTTGACTTGTGTAATACTCCTCTCCCTTATTTTAAGAGGGTTAGGACTAAATTTGGAAAAAATAATTTGGAAGAAGAATTTTTGTTTTTTAAATATCGTCCAACACAACCTAACAATTTAGAATTTCTTTTGGTAGGCCTACATCCTAATCCATTTCCCACACAGATTGGCATCCTTCCCTTCGTATTAGATAGCCTTTTTTATGGATGAAAAATTGTCTTTGTACCATCCGAACGGGTACTTTCATTGTATGAAGGCTGCCATCACCTTTTACAATGATTTCTACTTTGGCATCAAAAGCTCAATAAGTTTGAGCAATAAAATAATATTTTTCATCCACTTTAAGTCTTCTAATATCAAGCGGTTGCGGACTGTGGGGATGTCTGGGTTGGGATGTTTTAGACCTAATGTTGTTAAGACTGTAGGGTCTTACTCTCGGAAGATTGATATTTTTGTTCAAGTGCGTTTGGCAACGGTCTTTATCTAAAATAGCAAACTTCTGACAGCAAAGAACCCCAAAGTCTTTTGACATCCACACGTAATCGCATTTATTACCCTTGCCAGCAGGGAGTTTAACACGCTTACGTTTTTGTGTTGGACGCTTTACTGGAGTGTTTTGGAGCTCTTCCGGTTTAGGCTGGCTAGAAGGGATGGAGGTGGGAGGTGAAGGTTTAAGAAGGTCAAAAGGTAGGCTGCAGACAATTTTGGGTGGGGTAGGTGAACGGGTTAGGTCGATTGAGGGAAGTTCGGGGGAGAAGATTGATTTACGGGGTGGTTTGGTTGGTGTAGGTGGCATGGGGGATATGGGTGAGGGACATTGGGATTTGGTGTAGGATAGGATTTTCTTAGTTCGACTGTAGGGGGTTATCCTCGACCTTGACGCCTCTTCGAACACCGCAGACTCCGATCCCGAGTCCGATAGCAGAGAGAGTGCTGGAGAGGCTATCAGGACTCGTCCGCTGGGGTTCTTTGAAGATGCCGCGGGTGCGCCAGCCTCTTCCGAAGCCGCAGGTGAGCCAACCTCTTCCAATGTTGGTGGCAATGGTGAAAGGCTGGGCATCGAGGCATGCTGCGGTGGCGGTGGTGGCGGCGGCGGCATCGTCAGGAAGCTCAGAATCTGTGATGTCATCAGGTATTCCAGGATCGGAGCGGAGGACGATGAGGGCTGAGGCGTGTTGGCCGAGGTTGAAGCTGATGGGTAGTTCTTCAGCTTAAGTCCCATTTTACCCATTGTAATGAATGGAATAAATGAAAGGAATAAATGTGAAGAAAGAAGTAAGTTATAAAAGATCTCAAGTGCAAGAGAGAACCTGTCCGTATGGGAGCTTGGACCGGAATGAGAAGTGCGTGCAACCCGGCCGCCTTATATCCCCACCGGGCCTGCCACGCCCAGGATATCAGGGGTGGGGGTGGGGGTGGGGGTGGGGTGGGGGGGGCTCGCACTTTTTGTCGGGGGGGGGGGGCTCGCACTTTTTGTCGGGGGGGGGGGCTCGCACTTTTTGTCGGGGGGGGGGGGGGGTTCGCACTTTTTGTCGGGAGGGAGGGGGGTTCCATTTACAACAATAAGCCTCACTTAAGGCGTTTATGTTAACATCGCTGAAGCCTCCAAAAAAAGACACACTTATAGACGAGTCAAACCTTGTGTGTTACTTGACTTGTACATTTTTTAAAAGAGCTTAATATATTTACCGTGTTAATAAGACCTGACTCTTAAAGAATTTTGAAAACTTTTATATATTTAGGTCAAGGTCACGGAAAAACTTTAAAAAAATTAAGCCCCACACCCCCCAATGGGGTGTGGGGCACTTGGGTTGTCATCGCTGTAGCCTCCGAAGAGACCCAACTATGACAACAAGGCAACATCCAATGTCGTGTTCCCTTCGCCACGCAAGACTTGTAAACATTTACTGCATTGTCTTTTCAATAGCTAACAAAACATTTACTTAATTTTGAGAGAGGTTGAGGACAGCCCTAGTGGCTTACGTCCTCGGTCCGAGTGCAGAGGCCGCCGCAAATTGGCCACAGCTGTGGTCTGCATGCCAGCGTACAAACGGACCGGTTCCCAACCCAGCCGCAATATTGCATGCCTGAGAGGACCCATGCTAAAATTGGTTTAAAATTGTTTTACACGGGGGTCTACTCCCGTACCCTACCTTTAATATTTAACTTTATCAATGCAGTAAATTTTTATAAATCTTTGTGGGTCAAGGCCACACGGACATTAAAAAATTTCGGCCCCCGTACATCCATGGCGAACCACGAATGTTCGGGGGCCTTGGGGACTAAAAAACACAAATAGCTAATAAAGATTCATTTACATAATTTTGAGTTTCCAGAAGGGAAACAAGAGGTTGAGGACAGCCCTAGTGGCTTACGCCCTCGGTCCGAGTGCAGAGGCCACCGCAAATTGGCCACAGCTGTGGTCTGCATGTCAGCGTACAAACGGACCGAGTCCCAAACCCAGCCGCAATATTGCATGCCTGAGAGGACCCATGCTAACGTTGGTATAAAATGCTTTTACACGGGGGCCTACTCCCGTTCCCTGTCTTTACAATTTACTTTGAGCATTGCAAAAGCTCAAGGAGGGGATTGCTAAGACAAGCGTATACACTTTAGAAAGATATAACACACTTACAACAAAAAATTGAGCTCAACGTAGTCAATGCTGGAACAAGCACATACACATTAAACACATATAACAAACAAGACACAAAGGATAAAAAGACACACAGGAGACATAGGGTGCAAGTAAAACACTGTCATATAAAACAATTCGCAATACCCAAACGCAAGCGCAATATCTTACAACTAATACAAGTCTTAAAGTTAGAGTAGACTTCGCTAAACACTGAAGGCGCCATTCAATGTTTAGTGATGCCTATGGCGGTCCGTCCCGATCGTTCACGTTCAACGCGCGGGAGCGGACTGCGAGCCGGCTCTGGCCGGGCCCCCTTATATCCCCACCGGGGCTGCCACGCCCAGGATATCAGGGGTGGGGGAGGGGGTGGGGGTGGAGGGGGAGGGTGGAGGGGGGGGGCTCGCACTTTTTGTCGGGGGGGGGGGGCTCGCACTTTTTGTCGGGGGGGGGGGGTCGAGGTAAGTTAAGTGGGTCAAGGTCACCCACAACACTTGTACTCTAAGTGTTGGCTATACCCCCACCACAACTGGGTCCCTAGGCTGCACAACACCGCTTCGCCAGTATGTCTCCGGCTTCCATGCGGTGCGTCTCGCTGTTCTCTAGCTCTCTATATGTAAGTAATTTTACAAGTTCTGAATGTAGGTCACTACACTTTAACTCTGGGACGATATCGACTTGTAGTATTTCAGTGTTTTGACTCAAGGTCATCACACTTTAACTCTAGCACATCGGTTATCGTACCAGAGGTGTTTAATAACCTAACTTGTAATGTTTAGGGTGGCGTTTGCACGCCACGTAGTATCACCATGAGTGTCCAGTCCATGTTATAAGTTAAATTAATTTTACTGTAATCTTTTCCATTTCCACTTCGTTTTGCCAAAGTATAAGGTGTCGCTTAATAAAGTGGTATTTCTCTAAAGTTATAGGGGATTGCAGGGATACAATTAGTTTATTTAGGAGACTCTTCATCTTGGAGTTTAACACAATTTCCACTTTGACTTTGCTTCCTCGGCTCTCACAGCCTAAGCTGTACAGAAATGTTTCTTCTAGTGCCAACTCGGGCCAAGAGAACAGTGTGTTCACTGTAGGACAGCTCATGGTGAAGTGATGCGATACTCCAGCGTACCACCTCACCTTCCCCCACCACTGTGACCTTCCCCCACTCCTGCTGTTTCCCCCACTTTTTTTCCCTTGACTCATGCGCTACAAGCAGTCTCTCAGTATTGTGCGGACTTTTGTGAGGAGAAGCCATGTCGCGGGACACTTTAGGTAAGAAACTTAGCCGTGTTAAGGCTTTATTAGTTGCTCACTGTCCACCACTCAAAGTTAAGAGAGTTTCGACTTTAGCTAAGTGGCGCAAACTGTTGCGCGGACACCCTAAGTTTTATACAAAACAGACTAATGTCAGTTTTACTGATGAGGATTTGTTTAAAATATTGGATGAAATGACTTTTCCTTGCAAAATTCAGTTAGTTACTCCCATTCCTGACAGTTTAGAGTCTTAGTCTTTCAAGCCGATATACCTAGAGTACACTGAAGCTGACAGTCAGTCACTCGGTGGCCGTCGTGGGGTGCGCATCGGTGTCAGCGCTCCGTTGTTAGGTTTTCAAGGTCACGGTAATATGAAATTGGGGGTGTTGTGCTAGTTCAAGGTCACCTGAGGGATTACCGATTGCCCATTTAGGCAGAGTCATGTCAGAAACTCAGGTTTAACTTGGCACTTTTGCCGTTTCTCGTCAAATATTCGCTCCAAGTGGTCAAGGTCACGAGGACTCGGACTGAAACTCGGAGCGTAGTGCGAGAAACGGCAAAAGTGCCAAAAAATTTAAGTTTCGGCTTGATCTTGACCTTGGTGGCGTCGGTGACGTTATTTTGATGACGTAAGGGGTGATGACGTCATCAGCACGTCATTTCTGTGACGTCATGGGTGTGACGTCATGGAAGTGACGTCATGGGTGTGACGTCATGGAAGTGACGTCATTGGTGATGACGTCATCGATTGCGTCATCGATGACGTCATCGATGACGTCATCGGTGAGGTCATTGACCTCGATGACGTCATCCCTCAGGTGACCTTGAACTGGCCCAGCATCCCCAATTTCACACTACTAGAGTATGTCTTCTTACACCTTAAAGTTAGCTTTATAGTACAGTATATTGTAACTGTGTGTGAATGATAATAGCATTTTCTTGTTGTAAACTTAATGTAAAGTTTAATTGAATGTTTGGGTGATTGTGCATTCCAAATAGAAGCTGTAAGAATTATTGAATCTCTATGGTTAACCACATACAAAAGGAAAGTAAGACGTTTGTTTATAAAATATTGAAGCTTTTAATATGTAGTTATTTAATTAATTCAAGACATTCCTTGAATTTTTTAGTATTGATAAACAAAGAAGCTCAGAGCGACTGTGGCCTTTTATTCTTATTTATCATAAATTAATATTATTTATTAATGCAACCAGATGTATCACGTATAAGTTCAGATTTATGATACAATTGTATAATATTTTGTTTGATAATTTTTATATTTTTACTAGAGTATTTTTATAAATACCTCCTTTTGTCGTTTCAATCAAACTTTATTTAACTTGAAATCCATATTTAATTTTTCAATATTTGATGTTCAATATTAATTTGGGACTTAAATTTTATTATTTTATTAAAATTTTTTTTTTAGATTAATATTAAAATACAGTAAATGTAAAATTTGTCTCACATTCTGAACGACGTTATATTCTATTGCCAGCCAACCAGTACAATTGGTGGAGCCCCGTTCTGCTGTGGACAATACATTACTCATGAGGTCCACAAAGGGCAAGTCATTGGACCGGAACTTCAGTATTGTGGCGGGACTTGTGAAGCTCCAAACTGTTTGTCGTACGTCGTGCGTACGTATTGTATAATTTACAAAAGATAAACATTATACAGTAGAGAATAAAAAATTAAAACAAAAGAAAAATTATGTATACAAAGTTAAACATTTCTAAAAAAAATTCTACTTACTAAAATAAATTCGGTTACTAAAGAGATACTACGCAATATTATACTATAACGAAATATGTTTATTAAGTAAAGTCAGAACTTGCACTTAAAAAAGTAGATAATTTTTTATAACGCTAATAAATAATCATTTAAGTTATATTTAAATTTGACATCATATAAGATATAATCTTAAACCTATTGTACCTGTAAGACTATTGAGACAAATTTTTTATTGTTATTTAAACAATAATTAAATATAAAAAGCCTTTACAAGTATAAATATTGCTTAAATATAGGGCCAAAAAACTAAATGATTGAAGAATAATTGAGAATATTTGATTCTTTACAAGCTATCTTACTTCGAATTGTACTTTTATTTCGTCCAACGATATTGTTAAATGACTCTCTTAAAATGTAAGCTTTATTATTTGGTTTTAAAAGGGCGGATTCAATTCCACTTTATAAAATAGTATAGTTTTTATTTTTGAAAGAGATATTCGTATAAAAACATTCAACCAGTTTTGATTGTGATTTATTGAAACAAGGATTAGTGAAGGATTGTGCTTTTATTTCTTAAATCTCGTGAATCGAAAATGCCCCAGTGCTATATGTATTTAATCCCTTTTAGATCGTGGCATTATCTTTAACTATAAACTTTAATTTTTCCACGTTTTTTATTTATATAAAAGTTTGGATTGCAAACATAATAATATCTATTTCTACAATTGCCAATCTTAATTCCATTTGAACTAATGCAGTAGCTCAAAATAAAATAAAAAATCCATTAATAATAGCATATTTCATAACACGAGTCGTAACTGAGTCATTGCATATTCGAGACCATGTTTGATGTGCGAGATTCAACGATCACTTCAAACATGGTCGAGAATATGCAAACAACTTTCGCTCTCGTTTGGAAAAATACTTTTCGCTATACTACAAAAACTGTATATATTTTTTAACAGACATTGGAATATTTCTTTTTTAAAATTCGTTTATTGTTGATTTTACAAAACAACAACAAAATAAAAAACATACAAACACTTCAAGACAATTTTTTTAAAGAAGAAAACGGTATTTGAACTAGTACGTCCATTTTAGTTTATGAAACAATAACAACAGGTTGTTTGTTTATTGGTAAAAGACAAAAAATATAGTAAACATTACATTCGATGGTAAATATTCTCATCACGTAGTAAGCAATATAATGACGAATTTTCATAGGTCATAAACATGTAACGAAACCGATGATTTCACAGTATAGTGGCAAGAAATACGTTGTATTAACATTTATTTATTTGTTAAAGACAAAATCTATAATTTACAATAGTTTAAAACTAAAAATATCCACAAAATGTCCATTACACATTGTTTGTTTAGGGCCATATTGATGTAAAGATATTACCTATGTCAGGTAGTCGATTTAATATAATACTTGAATCTATGAGTAAACACTTCAAGATTCAACATGTATCAAACTTAATAAGTTTAATTAAGTCCTTGTTAGTAAGTGTTACATGCGTTGGCAAGTTGAAACATGAGTACTTCCCAAACTAACTTAAGCTTCTTACGAGTTGTATTAAAGTATCTTCAAATAAGAGAGTGAAGTTTATAGGACTACAAGGATACTTATTCTACCACACATTAATAAACACATTTTACTGTAAATATCAACAGTAACTATACATTTTTATATTATCATGCTGAACGAGTGAACAGAGCCTTTAAAATTAATTCATTTACTTTTGCTATAATAATGATAGCAATTTGTAAGAATATTAATTTTAAAACATAGAAAGTTTTTTATAAATAGTTAATATTTTAAATCACATTTTTATATTATGAACGACCTAGAGTTTTGATTCGAAATGTACTAAGAAGGCAGTTGAACATTACTTTTGTTCAATCCATAACAATCGTTGTTATACTTACTTCAATTTCGAAATTAAAATACCGTCCTCTTCCTAAACGGTTTATGTTTCAATTATCAATTTCCAATTTTCAAATCTATTTTATGTTGTTTTATATATTTAGATTAAATAAAGAAACATCATCATATACTGTTTATTTTCACACTTTAAAATACTAAAAATCAGTGTACTAAATGGAAACTAAATTTAAAATAAACCCATTCCAATAAGTAGTAATGTAGGCTGTTTTCATTAAATCCATGTACCATTGAAGAGCAAAGCGTTCGCGTGTGAAATTGATGACTCACTGAACTGGAACTGACGACTAATTAACGAAATTGACGAACATAAAGGGAAAATCTTTACTGGATGAGTTTCAAATATTTTCAACTTTTCAGTCATAATGAAAACCTCAGTACTACATGTTTGGTTGATATTTAATTACTTTTATGACCACCAGAAACGAATTATAAGTAGTCAATAAAAATGTACAAAACATACCGAATAGCTTTAGTAATAATTTTCAAACTAACTTAGCTAGGCTTTAAGAACTGTTATTTCAAATTGTAAAAATTTTCCAGCTCATTCCAGGGTACGTACATAGCCAGCGTTGCATGCTGCCAGTTGTACGTTATCCGTACAATTTACATACAAACCACCAGAGTCCTTTGTCACAAAAACATGTGTGATTTGATTTATTTCGCTTTATTTTATTCAAAATATCCTCAATCTTTACTTTTTTGGAATAGTTTAGTTGAAAAGAAAAATAGTTTCTCTTAATTTTAAATGTACTACACCTGGTGTTTATTTATACTATTAGGAATAAAAAAGTATTTTTATCATTCTGCACGAAATCAAGCAGCTTTGTTTTTGTTATCAATAATACCAAAACCGGGTTTTTTTTTTTTTTTAGTGAACTGAAATTAACTGAAAAATTAGCTGAAATATTTTTAGGTCCTATGACCGAAAAGTCTGCTGTTTGCTAAATGATTATTAGTTTATAATTTTTAGATGCAGAATTATTTTGATATTCAAACGTTATAAAGAGCATTGTTTGTAAATAACAGACATGTAAACACTGCATATTACTTACTTTGTAAATATAACCTCGAAAATACGACTTATTAGTTAATATTTTTACGATTAAAAGTCTAATTCTGCATTATAATAAATAACATTTTTTATAAATCGTAGCAAAAATGTCTTTTTGATGCTTATTAGTTTAGAAAAAAAAATGTTTGCGCATCAAAAAGAGCCACATTTGCTCCAAGTTATGAAAACTACTATTGAATAATTACACTTTTTTATCTTCAAAAGTTAGTAGAACAATTTCATCCATAACGAATAGTACGACTAATAACCTATTCTTATGGTTGCTCAAAAAGCGTCAACTTTAGTGGCTTTAAGTAAAATGTTACATTTTTTTCTCTTAGAGCTTTCCGTAGAATGGCCAATGTCGTTTAACTATGTAAAATTAAATATGGGTAAAACGCATCTCATTATCTTTTCAGAAATTGATTTTATAATTCGTTCTAGCAAATGGGCTTAAAAATTTGTTGTTACAAAATACGAAATTTCTATCATAGGTAATTGGATTAAACCATTAAACATAATCTTACAAAAAAAATATCTTTATAAAAAGGCATTAAATCACCATAGGCATACCGAATGTGATGACTTTATCGATTTGTGATCCTTCACATTGTTCACTGTTGCAATGGCAACTACTTAATCATCTCTCATTGTAAGATTTATGAGCGAGTTTGAACGAACAGTGAACATCGGGTGTAAATATCAATGGTTAATGATTATTGATGAATGATTAAAGATTAAAGATTAACGATTAACGATTAACGATTAACGATTAATGATTAATTATAAATGATTAATGATCAATGATCAATGATTGATGATTAATAGTTAATTTAAATGGTCAATGGTTAAGCCTCAAAAGAAACTATGCTAATGCTTATCCTTGGGAATTTACAAGATTAATGTTCGTGGGTTTTCAATGTTACTGTAGATCTTCAATCTTCAGTAGGGTTTCATATTCGGAAGTCATCTTGTACAACGTTTTTAGATAACAATAATAACTAACAATAAAGGTGTTAAAAAGTAGTTTTAAGGCTTTAAGTGCAACAAGTAATAGCCATATTTAACCTACTAATAAAACTTTCTATTTAATAGTACCAAAAATTAATTTGATCAAATTTAAAAAATACAAATAAACAAAACGAGGCTGGGTAAATTTTTTCTTGCCATGAAAAGTAACATTTCAACAGCCAGTATTGCTGTGGAGTGTTTTCTCTTGTTTGGTACACGATAAGAGCGTCGTATGAAATATATCAATCACAAAACCTACTCCGTAATCATTTACTTTAATATTGGCCTTTTCTATGACTAAAATTAAATAAAAACCCCAAAAGATCAAAATGCTCTCACCTTTTGACACTTGAAAAACTAGAATAACTTACTTATGGTATTATGTTATTACTTATTTTAATACTTACTAATATGTTTTTGCAATGGCTGGTAAACGATCTTTAATACCAGATCAACCATGCATATGAATGAGCATAGAAACTTGTAACTTATAAATTATTTTGTATAAATTTGCTGCTTCTTACATTGCCTCGTTATATCGTATCATGAGTGTTTATCAGGGTCTATATATCATTAAAATAAAATATTTCCAGATTTAAAAGAAAAATATTAATTTAAATATTGAAGGGGAATATATATTTTTTAATATATCAAACGTTTGAGTAAGTAGTTTTTCCAGTAATCCTAAATGCCACATGGAATAAGTTCTGATGCCTCAGTGAGGAATAAGCCCTCAAAGAAAGGATCGCTCTACTCGTGTCCTCTCTGTTATTAAACTACCCGCTTTAATTCCAAAAGATGATATTTTTACAGTTAGTTATCGATTGAAAGAGTTTTTAGTTTACATTCAGCTAACCCTGCTTACTGAAGGCTGTATAGAACAGATTATGATAAACACTCTGAGACAGAAATATATTTATCTTAATAAAAATTTTATAAGCAAGAGACTTGAATACATTTATTTGTTAGCAATAACAAACGATTTTTAGTCATAGATAGGAAAATATTGTCCTCTCTTCCATTCACCCTCAGAGCAATGTTTTACCCTATTCATTCCTATTGCTGATTATCATAATAGTCTCACAAACAAGAAATCAGCTGGTTTCAATTAATTGATTTTAAAATACTGAAAACGATTATTTTATCAACACAATACTTGTTTCAATAATATCACGATCTTGGTTAGTTGAATATCATTACTGTTATCCTCTGTAATCAGTACCTTTAAAACCTTCCTAGTAAACACTTAAATTAAATAAATTAGTTAAATTAAAGAAATCTATGCATCTTCTTCACAAAACTTTAAGTTTTACTATGTCATTTTGCAATATACATTTTTTCCATATTTTGGATAAGCAACAGGGCGAATTTTGTTAAGGATTCGTCAAAAAATTTATTCACGCATTTTTGATGAATCGTTTTAAACATTTAAATAGTGGGCTATTGTAATTAAACTTGGTTGTAAATTACATGTTATAGATGCCAATATGGTCGATATACCGTTTTCCTATTATACTTATTTTGCACATTATTAGTTGACTTACAAGGTTTTATCACTATTGAAATGGATAAACTAAATTTTAATTACTCAAGTTAACTAACGAGTTCACTCGTGACTTTTTTCAATAGTAATACGTAGTCTTTGCTAAGGTTTTTTAATATTTTTATGTGACTTCTTATTAGAAATATATATATATATTTTCCTTCTTCATTTGAAAGATTGTTTGTGGTTCAGTATAAATATAGTTTTAAAATATATTCTTTTTTGCTTAATAGAATCTTTTTAAAATGAAGAATTTTTAACAGTAATTTCACTTATTTATGTCATAGTATTTTTCAAATCATAAAATTTTATGTTTTGCTAAAGATGGTGGTTGCCTTTTTATTGTGTCATTATTTTACTTTAGAAATTGTATTTATTAAGTCATTCCTCAGATCACAATGTGAAATGAAATATATAATTATAAAAAAGAGACTTTATTATCAATATTTTGCAATATGTCAAGAAAATAAATTATAGTAATAAAAATAAACAACCAGGATCTTCAATAGGTTCACCACAACATTGGATTTCCGGTACAATGAATCGTCCTTTGTAACGGTATTTCATCACGAGCAATAAATTGTCAGTGACTGAATGGGGAATCATCAAATTTACTGACGATATAGCTTCAAAATTATCAACATAATGTTGGAGAATGGCTACATTTTCGTTTGGCATGTATATTTGATTTTCCATTAATAATTATTTCCTTACAAAGACAAATACTGTGTATTCACAATTCAATACAAGTCTACGATTTTTTTATTTTTTTTGTATTTATTTCATTTGTTCATTAAAATATACAAGATTATTGTATTTTTAAATATGAGTAATGTTAAAAAAGGTTGTAAATACATTTTAAAATCAAATCAACAAAACATATTAATACATATTAATTATATTGGTCCATGAGTCTTAAAATAAATTAAAAATTTGTCGGTAACTTATTATTTAGCCCTACAAAAACTTTTGATAACTCAAAAGTTGATGAACATTTCGAAGCAACATCAACTTTAAAGGTAGGTTTACACGTGAGAGTTTTTCACTCTCAGAGAGTTTCGTACTCTCAGCAGGTACTCGCAAAGGTGTTTACACAACAAGCGAATTTTCCAAGATTGTTAATCCCAGACAGTTTTCTGCGAGTACTATCAACAGCTGTCTGAGATTTTTATGAGAGTAACTAACCACTCTCCAAGAGTGAAAAACTCTCACGTGTAAACACACCCTAAAATTTAATAATTTTCTTGATGAAAAACAAAGACAACAATGAAATGTCTGGTTTTGATACCAGTATTGGAAACATACATCGGTGGTCAAGAGGAAAATAGCTTTTAAACTTTTAAAAATAGCCTCATCTGGATTAAAGAGGAACTTTAATTCAAATAAAATTTTATTACAAAACACCTTTTATGAAAAATAATACGTTTCACTATCATTCCCCTTAATTTGGAATTATTTTCAATTAAATTTTCTGAATTCTGTATGAATTACATAAAATAGTATAATGTTATAAAATCACACATTTTTATTGTAATTAATTTTCTTGCAAAAAAAAGTCTGTTTTATTTTTATCACTCATGTAGTATTACGAATTGTATGATTTATGATTTATTTCATGTCAACGGTTGAATGAATAAAATATGTGTAACTTTTATGTCTTCAAATGATTAGTTCATGCACTATAGGATTAAGTTTTATCAAATAAATATAATGCGTGAACCTTTGATTTTTGTTTGTTTTAATAAATACTGCGCTGTAACTGTCTGTCTTTGGTTTAAAAATTCAAATTCATTTATATATATGTATTTGTGTATTAATTTCATGTATTTTTAAAAACAACTTTAAATTAAAGAAAAAAGTGCTGAAATTATAATTGGTATGATAATGTTTTTTACTTGAGATTTAAAAGTTTTGGTGTATATACTCATAGTCTATTAATATATCATTAAGACTAATGGTAATACATTAATGTAATGTATAGTATAATTATTGTATCGTAATGTTTTAAAACTAAACTATTTATAAATAGTACCCGCTAAAAATTGCAGAATTTTATTAAAACCTAAGTTGATAAAATTAAGTCCATTCTTAAAATTTTTATGTTAACTGGCTGGATTGCTGAGTGGTTTTGGTACTCTACTTTGAATGCAAAGGTTGCCTGTTCGATTCTCAGAAAAGTCAGTAGCTTTCTAAAGTTTTTCCGGACCCAGTAGCCATTTGTCATCGGATTATTAATTAATGATTCCATCTAACAAATGGTATTATACAGGTATTACATAAAGTAAAGTTATTTCATAAAAGACTAAATAAATTATATTTTCCATTTTAAAATAACAAAAATGTTTTGTCTTCAAAGAGAAATTATTTGGGAATGTAAAAAACATGGATAACATTACATATTGTATACATAGATGACATTCAAAAGGTATCCATGACTTACACGTTTTAAAATAGGTGTTCTATAACAATCTTTGTAAAAAGTATGTTTTGAACACCGAAAATAAGTTTTTACTAGAACTTGCAATTATTTTTCTTAAGATTGATGGATTTGTCAGAGGCTTACAGTAATGACAATAAGTCAACCAGTTCACAATTATAATACAGGTATAAGTTTCAGAAGTTTAGTTATTAATGTAATTAACATGTAATTAGTAAATTTTACAAGAATAATAATACACATTACTATTTAAATAACCACTTATTCAACATTATTACACACTTATTACATCACTACATCATTATTACAACACTTATTACACTGAAAATAAGTTTTTACTAGAACTTGCATTTATTTTTCTTAAGATTGATGGATTTGTCAGAGGCTTACAGTAATGACAATAAGTCAACCAGTTCACAATTATAATACAGGTATAAGTTTCAGAAGTTTAGTTATTAATGTAATTAACATGTAATTAGTAAATTTTACAAGAATAATAATACACATTACTATTTAAATAACCACTTATTCAACATTCATATACAACCGTTTGGACAAAATGCTTTGGCATACGGCGTGTGGTTAGCCCGCCGTACTTCGGGACTATGGCAGAGATGTCGTGGGTTCGAATCCGCATTCTGCCGTGACTTTTATCAGTACCATTCACCTTGTACTGTAGCGGCTCACCCGCTTCCCTTAACTAATACGATACATGCGCAGACCAATAGTCTATGTGGACGGGAAAAGTAAAGCAAAAAGAGGTCCGGCAGACTTTAAAATAATGTGTATATATATACTCAAGATATTGAATAAAAAGTCAAGATTGCCTTGTGATAGGGTGGAGTCGAATGTAGAGACAAGTGAATATTAAATGTTAAAATTAAATTAAAATTTATACATATGGAAAATAAAAAAAATATTATGTAAAAACAAGTCAAGAAAAAGGGATAATTTGTTGTGAAGTAGTTAAATACATATAAAGAATGTTTGTTATGCCATAATGAATTCAGTGTTTTTATTTATTTTTTACGACATAATTACGTTTTTACGAATAACCTGATTCTATAAGCCTTGTTATATTGAAACACTACTCTAAAATATTAAAGAAGTGAGTAATTATGAAGCACATGTAGTGTTATCGTTATGAGAAAAATCATACTTCTAGTATATTTCTTCAATATTTCTTTTCCGATCTGAAATGATATTACATTTACTTCTGTTCGATATGATACGTAGGAGATGTGACAGTGATGCGACGACGAAGGCGGTTATTTTGGCTGTTACCAATGCTGGCAGTGACAGTACATTTACTGCGAGAAATTCAATATAAATAATGTGTATTCAAATGACACATTGTGAAAGGGAATGCTAACATTACACTGGAAATATACTAGTGATAATAAGAATTATAAAAATGTTGCTACATTTTTTTAAATAGGTAATTTATATATTTACGGTGGTAGTTTGGTAATTTAGATAGTAATCTAGTCTTATTATTGGTTAAGGGTAACTGATACTACATAATATTTTCCGCGCACTTACTATTGAAAATATCTAAATAACTCCTAATATGAAATATTAGAAGCAAGTTTGCTATCATAGATTTATTTTTAGTTAATTAAGAATTCTAATCATAATTTTTATCTTTTTTTATTTAAAGAACTAATTGATTTAAATTGAGAAATTTTACATCGGTCAGACATCTGTTGATTTCTCAGGCGTCAATATCACTCAATTCCTAACAAATCCTACCGAAAGTAAATTAGATAAAATTGCTTTTGTGTTTCCAAAAAAAGTCAATATTCTTTTGAAAAATATGCATTAAAGCTAATTGTGGAGAGAATAACGTTTAGTACAAGCCATGGGCTTGTACCTAGCACACATAATTTTTTTTTTTGATTAATTTAAGTCCAATAAATTGTTATACACTATTTGCTGAATGTTTTTTCATATACTAAAAGAAAATTTAAGTAAATTTCATTTCATTTTAGTTAAAACAAAACGAATATATTTTATTGTGAAGGCTTATATTTTATATTCTTATTTTATAAAAATTATTAGATTTAAAATAAAACTAATTTTATATTTCATAGTTTAATTTATTCACTGTAGGATGTATATAGTTCACACCATCCTCTTTCATTGACATTAATTTCTACGTATTCTTGTTTAAAATATAACTATTTGGTGATTTAAGTGTGCATAAATCAAACAATGCAATATAATAGGCCTAAGCTAAGACGACATAAATGAATGGTATATAAACTTGGTAGATTTACAAATGTTTAAGTTTAACTGTGCTACAAAAAAAAAAGTTGTATAGTAGTTACAGATACGTAAAACGTACACAACTAAATATTAACCATAAATCTTCAGCTATTATCCTTGCTTGGACAAATACATTTATCTTACATGTAACAAAGATTGGCCCAGGCCCATTAACTTATACAAAACAACTGAGTCAAAAAAATAAATCCAAAGTGATTATGAAACAAACCATTGTGAAATGTTCATTTGTTCATTGTTCAAATTCAAGGGACTTTGTGTAAAGTTTTATTGAAGTACTGAATAGAAATTAGTTCCACAATGCTCAAGGCATCTTTGATTGTTTATAATTTTCTACAGAAGTTTCCCCAAGAATAATGCTAATAAGAGAGATCATTAGGGTAACTTTGAGACCTTAATGTACCTTATGCAGTTGGAAATATTCCAAATTCATAATATATTCATAAAAGCTTATTTGATTATATTTTAAGAGAATCATATCTGGCAATATAATAGTAATAATTTTTGTTTTATACATTAAATATAATATGTCATTTTTGAGAATACATAGTTATTTTTGACATTATCATTACAATAGAAGAATTAGACAATACTCTCAGAGTAGTGTAGAAAAGCCACTCCTGGCCCGGAAGTGACGTCACCGGAAGCCACATGCCACGGCACGTGGCTTCCGGTGGGCCAGAAGTGGGGACGATAGATGTCGGGGTGGAGATGGCGAGAGCGTCGGCGGTCGGTTGAGCGAAGAGTGCGCATAAAATAGAAGTTAGTTGAAAAAAGTGAAATTCGACGGTGTTAATAAAAACTCTAATAGTCGAACGAAACTAGAAGTTAGTGTAAAACTGAAATTCAACAACCGGGGGTTGAACTAAATTTGCGCATAAATTAAAAGTTGGTTCAAAACTGAAATTCAACAATCGGGAGTTGAACTAAGTTTGCGCATAAATTAACCGGGGTTGAAGTAAAACTTCGCATAAATTATTAGTTAGTTCAAAACTGAAATTCAACAACTGGGAGGTGAACTAAATTTGCGCATAAATTAACCGGGGTTGAATTAAAACTTCGCATAAATTAAAAGGTAGTTCAAAATTGTAATTCGACGGTGTTAATAAAAACTCTAACAGTTGAACGAAAATAAAAGTCAGTTCAAACATTGCGCAGCCATAACAAGAGAGAGAAGGTAAATAGAAGTGTTAAGTTCCGCGGATAGAACAAGAATGAAGAATGAAACATGACGCGTCGAAATATATGCGTGACTGTAGATGCCAGTTAATGGGGGCCTAGGGCTTCCGGCCTGTCAGATGGTAAATTAATCAATGGGGGGAGTGGAGATGGCGCTCGGTTGAACTAAAATTGCGCCTAAATTAAAAGTTGGTTCAAAACTGAAATTCAACTTGATAATGTGGGGTACGGAAAGTATGTCGGGGTTGAATTAAAACTTCGCATAAATTAAAAGTTAGTTCATGTTAGCTGAAGAGTGTACAGGAGAATGAAACAGGAACTGTAGTGAGCGCGCTTATATAAAGAAGGGTGGGGGTAAAATATGAAAACCTGCTGAACACAGTCGATAGGTGTAACAAGTTCGAAGTTGTGGAAACGTAACATCGAACGCAAAATGTTGTGAATAACACCATCGTCAACGCTAACTTGCGAAGTTCTAGCAGAGTATAACGGGTTAAAACTTAATTTCTTCCTTACTTTTGTTAAATTAGTTTTAATCTTTGAAACAGAAGGTTTGGAATTACTTCGTAATATATGTTGTGTCCGCAAAAGTTTTAATTTCAAACATTGCGTATCCATCACAAGAAGTATATCAGATGTGTAGAAGTCAGAACAAGACAGATGAATGAGATATAACGTCGAGCACGCGAAGGTGATTCAAACAGGACGACATGTGCTAATGTAAATGAAACTCCAGGTTAGTAGCAATTAGACTTGTATAATGAAGTTGGCGAAACGTATATGTAATGAGTAGGAAGGATGCGAACAACACAAATGCGAGTTAATTAATGGTCGCGGTGCGATGAACAATCTTCTTTTATAACGGTTATCGCGTGAGAAGATCGGTTCCGCATGAGCGCCCAAGTGGAACCTCCCGTGTTCACTCAAGCGGAACCCCCCCCCCCCTGGTGACTAATCAAGCGGAACCGCCCCCACCGTGACTAATCAAGCGGAACCCCCCCCCCTGGTGACTAATCAAGCGAAACCCCCCCCATAAAAAATGGAGATTAAATCCCCCCCCCGCCGTGTTCACTCAAGCGGAACCCCACCGGGTCGATGACCGGTCAACGGCCGGTCACGACCGGTTGCTAACCCCATCTAATTACCACACTTCACATCCCATGCCAGCTATGAACTGCTATTGTTTAAATGAAACAGAATTAAACATGGCAGCCACCATGGAAAATTCTAACCTCAAACCTTGGTTTTACGTCACTGCGCATGCGCCGCTCCCACTCCTTCGTTTCATTTTTATGCTGCTATGACTTGTACTGGAGTGAGCCAACTTCACGCTACTGCGCCTAGTCCTGTATTACTCACTTTAGCGCTACTGCGAATGTGCCTAGTCATGTATTACTCACTTTAGCGCTGCTGCGTATGCAACGAGTTCTCCGGATCGGAATCACTCCATGCTATTGCGCATGCGCCGAGTCCTGTATTACTCAACTTAGCGCTACTGTGCACGGAAAGTTCTAACCTCAAACCTTGGTTTTCACGTTGCTGCGCATGCTCCGCCCCCACTCCTTCTTTGCACTTTTACACTGCTGCGAACTGGAGTGGATTGAAGACCGTACTGGAGTGAAACAATTCCTCCACCACTGCATTAATTACCCCCACCACTCGAAAACCCGAGGAGCGATACGAGCCCGATTTTCGCGTCAGTCGTCAACGAGTTTTCATAGCGAAAAGTCGTTGGCGACTCGGTAAGAGGTTCAAATATATAGTAGGCCTCTATATATTTGAACTTCTTATACTACGTTGCGTTCTTTAATGCAATGTGGTATGTGTGTGTGTGTGTGTGTAAATATTAGTTGTAAGTTGCACTTAATTTAAGAATTAATTTGCGCATTGCGATGTTAGTTATAAGTTGTGTTTAGCGTTAAGGTGTATTAATTTTAAGAATAATGATGGTATTTGGTTGTGTTGAATTATTTATTAGTGATGTGTTGTTAGTTTTAAGTGTTGGTATTAATAATTAATGTTGTTGTTTTGCCTTTCAGCTAGATGATAGGGGGTAGATTAAATGTAAATTCAGAAGTTCGGTTGAACTTCACTTAGAAGGGGTGGGACATCCGCAAATTGTAGGTAGCGGACTAGGTTTTTGCATTTTTTTTAGGAATATGATGGGTGGGATTAGTTGGGTGGGTGTTAGAGTTGCGTTTCTGCATTAGCTGTTCCAGTTTCCCTTGTAATTAGTGGTTACGCTTGAATGCGGGCCAGGACGTTACGCTTGAATGCGGACGGACCAAAAAAAATTGCGTCGATGTCCCTCGCAGAACGTAACTAGTGGGTTGGGAGTGGGAACCGTTAGGCAAACAGGGTGGTGGGAACAGTTACTACTGTTCCCATCACCTTGGTTCTTTATAAGTCTTGAATGACCTTGACCCACTTTTGGAAGGGTCAATGACCCCCCCCTCGTGTTCACTCAAGCGGAACCCCCCCCCCCGTGTTCACTCAAGCGGAACCCCCACCCCGAAAATTAAAATGCCTATAACTCGATAATGGATTGATGGATTAGGACAAGCGATACATCATTGAAAAGGTCTATATAAGACGAACATTGTAGTCAAAGAAGAATTTAGTTATCTTATTTTAGTCAAAAGTTATGCGAATTATTTGAAATAAATAACCCCTCTCCTTCCTTTCCTCCCACCTTCCCCCACTTACTAGATGTTAACCCCTCTCATTAGCATACCGTTATAAAAGACGCATCGACCACGGCTAACGTTTCATTCTAATTCCAGACGTTACGCTGCGAACTGCGAACAGAACTACCACGATGTCATCCCTGCCGACTACAACTTCCACTACAGCCTGCTCTTCTATTACAAGTTCAACTTCTACTTCTACTACGGCTTCAACTCCAGTCAAGAAAACTCTTTGCTTGAAAAATGCTCCCGACTGGTATAAGTGCAAGCTAGAGCGTTGTGTTTCTCCTCCATTATTTTTAACACTCTAAGTCTCGTGATCTACTTTTCTGAGGCCGTTGTACAGTTATATGACCTCTCCGACTTGCATTGTTTGCAGGTGTAGCTTCATATAGCGTGCAAAGAATGATTCCTAATGAAATCTCATCAGCATTAAAAGACAGACGCTGTTGTTTTGCAAGTTAATTAGTCTTGAAATAATGAAGTAGGAAACGTATATGTAATGAGTAGGAAAGATATGAACACCGTGAATGCGAGTTAATTAGTGGTCGCGGCGCGATGAACATTTGCCTTCATTATCACATAACGACTATCTCGTGAGAAGATCGGTTCCACATAAGCGCCCAAGTGGAACCCCCCGTGTTCACCCAAGCGGAACCCCCCCCCCCCCGTGTCCAATCAAGCGGAACCCCCCCCCCCGTGACTAATCAAGCGGAACCCCCCCCCCATAAAAATGGAGATTAAATCCCCCCCGAATTTTAAAATGGCCATAACTCGATAATGGTTTGATCGAAAACGACAAGCGATACATCATTGAAAACGTCTATGTAAGACGAACATTTTAGTAAAAGAAGAATTTGGTTATCTTATTTGAGTTAAAAGTTATGCGAATTATTTAAAATAAATACCCCCTCTTCTTCCTTTCCCCCCACCTCCCGGATCAATAATCGGTCACGGCCAGCTGTTACCCCTCTCATTAGCATACCGTTATAAAAGCGGAGCAAGCGTTGTTCACTCCTCATTCCGCTTCTACACGCCACTCTTGTTGTTTCGTCTCTGCTCTTTACAATATTACTTGCTTTAAAAATGCCTCCTCGTCTTAGTGAAAATTTCAGTTCTTCCGCAATTTCTGATGTTTTTGAACAACCTGAAGACACTTTAAATAACGACAGTGACAGTGAAGATGATGATGAAGATGATTATTATAGCGTTAAAATTAGTGAAGAACTGAAAGTTATAGCAATTGATCCACAATCCCCATTCGATACAATAGAAAAATTCATGTCTGAAGCTAATAAATGGTTGGATTTAGGATCTTACGTACGAATCGGCTCTTTTATATTGTATGATGATTGTAATTCTTTTCTTGTAACACCAAATGATAGAGACCGCATGCGGCAGTGGGCTCAAACAATGAAGGAGTGCTACGAACAAGGTGTGGATGTTGGCGGCTATTTTACAGCGCAAGTGGCTTAATAACCAAATTACCCTTCCCCCACCCTACACCTTATCCCTTCCCAATCCTTATTCCCCCCCCCTCCCCATTTTTAAAACTCATAAAAGGCGGGCTATGAACCTCCAGGTTTCTAGTCTGTACTTGCACCTTGTGCCGTCAAGATGCTTACCACTTTGTCTTTTAATAGTATTACAGGCACTGAGCAGAAATTCTATAGAAAATTTTGTTCTCTACTTGATAAACCGCAAAAACTACCGCCAAATACTTTCACCTACAAGCTACCTCTGATGGACAAGGATGATGTAAGCAAAATACCATTAGTTCAAGCGAAATTTCTGGAAGAAAAAAATCTTGTTTATGTAAGAGAAGTGTTTCATAATGAATATTCAAAAAGATTGGCTTACGAATTCATTAAGGAACATGCAGGACGTGAAAAAGAACAGTATCCAGGACCATTTTATTTATATCTTTTTGAGAATGGAGCTAGTGTAACGGTAGAAATAAGTATCAAATTAATGTAATTCTCCCTATCAAATTTGTGGGGTGAGGGTTTGAAGTAGATTTGCGCATAAATTAAAAGTTAGTTCAAAACTGAAATTCAACAATTGTTGGTCGAACTAAATTTGCGCATAAATTAACCGGGGTTGAATTAAAAGTTCGCATATCTTCCTATCAAGTTTATGAGGTTAGAATTTTGTTTTGCTGTGAAGTTATTAAAATAGTATTTGTATAAGGAAAATTCATATTAAAATACATGTTGTAATTTAGTCGTAGAGATGTGTACTGTACGAAAGCTGGATTTATAGTGAGTCGGCGCGACAAATGGACTTGTATTTATGCAGATTGTTAAAATGGAATAAAGAGATGATAGTAGCAAAACGCTCGAAGTAGAAAGTGTGAATAATGTTATATAAAGAAATAATAGTTAAACAAGGAAAATATTGAAAATTCAAACTGGTAATAACAAATATAAATGGACAATCAATTTCGTAGAAGGTTAATATTTTGTTGAAAACGTTTGATTTCCTTGGGTAGTGAAGAAGAAGAAGATGAAATAGTGGTTGGGGGAACCGTTATAAAAGCGGGACCGTGAGAGCCCATTTCATTTCTCGGCGAAATTTCGAAGAGTAAACATCTCAACATGTATCATTGCGATAAATGTTCGGAATCGTTTCACGATGAAATTCTATTAGACTGTCATAAAGAACTAATTCACAACAACGCAGAAGAAAAACAAGAACAAGAAGAAGAACAAGAAGAACAAGAAGAACAAGAAGAAATAACAGCAACATCTTCAACTACTTTACCGAATCTACAAGTATTTGCTTTACCCGGTAAGGTAGTAATGCATCATAAGATTCAAAATGAAAACTTGAACTTAGAAGAATTTATTAGAGAAGCAAAACCAATCGTAAGTAAAACTTTAAAAGAAGAATTGAAAAGATTAAACTTTCTTAAATTTAGTTTACTACTAGAAGCTATGTTTATAAATGTACAAGAAGAATTATCACCAAGAGGATTCATAACAAAAAACCGAACCATCATGGAAAGTTCAAACATTGATTCAATAGTAGAGAACTGTATAGAAGAAATATTAATCAAAATTCAGGAACACGAAGGAAGAGGATCCGGATGGAGTCTTTCAAGTATTGAAGGATTAGATATAAGAGTTCAAAAACATGGATATGGACTAAGGGGATCTAGTTACATTCCTTTGCCTAAAAGAATTGAAGATACAAAATCTTGTATTAATGTTAGAAATGCAGACAATGAATGTTTTCGTTATGCAATGACAGCTAAATTTGTACCAAATAATGCGTATAGACCTGACCAGGAATATGAAAATCAAAGAAATAAGTACAATTTTCAAGGAATTACTTATCCTGTATCACTAGAAGATATATCAAAATTTGAGAAGAAAAATCCCGGTACGTCTATCAATGTTTTTGCATTAGATAGTTCAAACAAAGTGTATCCTTTATGTATTGCAAAAGAAGAACTACCAGATCATACGGATTTACTGCTATTAACGCGAGGAGGTGTGTCTCATTATGTATACATAAAAAAATTTGACTCTCTTGTTAACAAGCAACTTTCTAAAGATCGACACAGAAAGTTAATTTGCAAGAGATGTTTCAATTTTAAACGAGATGGACTACACGGAAGAGAATGGTTACAAGAGCACAAAAGATTGTGTAACAATAATTATGAAGCAAAGATTACTTTACCTCCGCAAAGCAGAGCATTCGTTTCATTTGAAAAAATTCATCATCAATACCGTATCCCTTTAGTTGTGTATGCGGATTTTGAATCAACACTTGTTCCAGTTGAAGATGGAAATTTTGAACCAAGAAAAAGTGTAAAGTATCAAATGTACAAACCAAACAGTTTTTGTTTAATGGTCAAATCAACATTATCAGAAGAACATTTAAACAGATATGGATTAACTTCGAAACCTCTAGTATAACGTGGTGAAAATGCGGAAAAAATATTTCTTGATAATTTATATTCAATAGCTGGAAATGCACAAAGATTATATACAAATATTGTACCAATGAAACCGATGGACGAAGAAGAAGAAATTCAACATGAAAATGCGACTCGCTGTTTCTTGTGCAAAAATGATTTTACTATTGAGAATTATAAAGTTAAAGATCACGACCACCTCACAGGTTATTACAGAGGTGCTTCTTGTAATAAATGCAACTTGAGCTATCGTTTACCACTATTTATTCCTGTGGTTCTGCATAACCTCAGTGGGTACGACGCTCATTTTATAATACCTGAACTAGGAAGAGACGACGGTAAAATCGATGTGTTGGCTGAAACTTCAGAAAAATTCATAAGTTTTTCTAAAACAGTTGGAAACGTTAAACTAAGATTCTTGGATTCCTACCGATTTATGCCGTCGAGTTTGTCCAAACTTTCTGAAAACCTAAGGAAACAAGATTTAATCGAAACAAAGAAGATTGTAAACAACGATAAACTGGATCTGGTACTTCGAAAAGGTGTTTTCCCATATGATTACATAGACAGTTTAGAACGATTTAATGAAACATCATTACCTCCAAAAGAAGAATTTAAAAGTAAACTGTACGACATGGATATATCTCAAGATGATTATAATCACGCATGCAAAGTATGGAACGAATTAGGATTTAGAACATTGGGAGAATATTCAGATTTTTATGTTAAACTAGATGTGACTTTATTATGTGATGTGATGGAAAATTTTTGAAATACGTGTTTTGCAGCATATGGATTGGACCCTCTTCATTCGTACACTTCGCCTGGACTAGCGTGGCAAGCCATGTTGAAAGAGACAAATTGTAAAATACAACTTCTTACAGATATAGATATGGTTTTGATGTTAGAGTCAGGAGTTCGAGGAGGATTGACGCAAAGTGTAACACGACATGTCAGGGCAAACAACAAGTATTTGCCCGATTATGATGCATTAAAACCAACAACATTCCTAGGTTATTTCGATGCAAATAACTTATACGGATGGGCAATGTCGAATCCCCTTCCATATGATAATTTCAAATGGATAGATCCTGAATCAATTGGAAACATAATGGATATACCGAAGCATGGTGAAACAGGTTATATTTTTGACGTCGATTTTGAATATCCCGAACATCTTCACGATCAACATTATGATTTACCACTGCTTCCGAAGACCGAAATTTCTCCAACTGGAAGATGGCCGAAATTAATGATGACTTTAACCGACAAGTCTCGGTATGTTGGACACTACTGGATGATACAACAGGCCTTAGACTTGGGATTGAGAATTACAAAAATTAATCGAGTACTACAATTCTCTCAATCTTGTTGGTTAAAACCGTACATTGACAACAACACAGGAAGAAGAACTGCTGCTACATCAAGTTTTCAAAAAGATTTTTTCAAACTAATGAACAACGCAATATTTGGCAAGACTTTGGAAAACAAAAGGAAACATAAGGATATAAAATTGGTAACTGATCCAGTAAAATTACAGAAATTAGTGCAACAACCAAACTTTGGTACATCTGTAATTATTAATGAAAATCTAGTTCTTATTTCCATGAACAAGAAGTCAGTTACAATGGATCGTCCTTTGTATCTTGGAATGTCAATCTTGGATATTTCTAAAATACACATGTTCTTATGAAAGTTATAAGAAGATGGTTAACTATTATGGAAGAGAAAACATTGGTATTGCATATATGGATACGGATGCACTCATTTACTGGATTAAAACAAATGACATGTACGAAGATCTACGCACCTTTATATATAAAGATGATTTCGACTTTTCCAATTATCCTAAGGAGCATCCAAATTACGACTACGACAGAAACAAGAAAGTATTGGGAAAATTTAAAGATGAAACAAATGGTGTGCCAATGATGGAAATTGTAGCATTGATGTCCAAACTGTATTCGTTTCAACTATACATAAACGAAAGGAACGAACATCAAGTTACGAAGAAAGCCAAAGGAATAAAAACCTCTTTCCTGAAGAAGAACGTACAGTTTGAACATTATAAAAGATGTTTGTTTGAAAATGTTGAAACAACTGCAACATTTAACACCATAAGAAGCTTCAACCATCGTCTTTTCAGTGTGAAGCAAACCAAATCGGCATTGAGCGATAAGGATGACAAAAGATACATCCTTGAAGACAACTTAAGAACTCTGCCATTTGGACATTACTCTCTAAACCCTATCGGCCAGTAAACCTATTCTTCGTCCTCTACCTTCTTCCTTTTTCCTTTCTGTAAAGAAAAGAGGATATGGCGAGCCCAATGCTATATTCTTTCTTTTTACACTAATATGAAATGGTCTTGACCTATATTCAAAACTATATAAAAGAGAATGAACTATTCTACGGATCAGTATTTTTACAAGCGGTGTGCAAGCAACACCTGAAGATGGAAAGTGTGAAGGACAAGATTGTAAATGAACTACATAAACCAGCAAGAAGAAGATTTCCAAGAAGAAGTACAATCATTAAAGGAATGGATGATCTTTACCAAGCTGATCTCATTGAAATGATACCACACAGTAAATTAAACAAAGGTTTCAAATATATTTTAACAATTATAGACTGTTTTACTAAAATAGCTGACGCTTTACCATTGAAGGATAAGACTGGTAAAAGTGTTACAAAAGCTATGGAAACAACGATTCAAAGAAATAAATTCAAAATCAAACATCTACAGACCGATGATGGAAAAGAATATTTTAATAAAGACTTTGGAGCTTTAATGAAGAAATATCAAATAAATCATTATTCTACAAATTCTGAAGTTAAAGCTTCAATAATTGAAAGGTTCAATAGAACATTGAAAGGAGCGATGTACAAACAATTTTCAAAACGAGGATCATACGTGTGGTATGACATATTACCACAACTTATAAAAGAGTATAACAACAAATATCATCGTACCATCGGAATGAAACCTATCCAAGTAAACAGCGCTAATGCTAAGGTTGTATTACAACGCATCAGAAATAATACAACACCTAAATTGGAAAAGTTGCAACCAAAAAAGTTTAAAGTCAACGATAAAGTTCGTATAAGCAAATACAAAGGTGTATTTAGTAAAAGATATCTACCAAATTGGACTAATGAAGTATTTACAGTTTATAAAGTGCAACCAACTATACCTGAAACTTACTTATTAAAGGATAAAAAGGGTGAATTACTTCAAGGTGGATTCTACGGACATGAATTGTTGAAATCAACAGTCAGTGATGTATATCTTGTTGAAAAGGTATTACAAAGGAAAAAGGATATGGTTAAAGTCCGGTGGTTAGGATTCGATAAAAGTGAAGACTCTTGGATTCCTTCAAAAGACTTGGTATAGTAATTTAATAGCTCATTGTGTGTTTAACCTTGACACAAGATGGAGATTGTACAACAAAAAGATCGATTTAATATCAATAATATTGATGAATTGACGGTTGACAATGATAAGTTAAATCATGGTAAACATGGTGAATTACTACCAAATACGATAAGATGTTTAATAACTGGTCCTTCAAATTGTGGAAAAACAAATGTTGTTTTTAACCTTATAACTAATCCTAAAGGATTGCGCTTTAACAATATATAAATTTTTTCAAAATCATTGCAACAACCAAAATATCAGTTATTGGATAAAGTACTTGCAAGTGTACCTGAAGTGAATTTCTACAAGTTTAATGCCAGTGAAACAATTATGCAACCAAATGAAGCAAAACCATTTTCTATTTTTATTTTTGACGATGTGTCTTGTGAAAATCACGACACTATAAGGAATTACTTCCCTATGGGAAGACATCATAATATCGATAGCATTTATATTGGTCAAACATACAGTAAGATTCTAAAACAACTCATAAGAGACAATGCAAATATGTTGATCATCTTCAAGCAAGATGAAACAAATTTAAAACATATATATAATGATCATGTAAATGCGGATATGGCATTTGAGAAATTTAAAGAGATGTGTGGCAAAGCATGGAATGAGAAATATGGCTTTCTCGTTATTATGAAGGAAGAAGATATTAAAAATGGTAGATATCGTATAGGGTTGGATAAATTTGTATTTATGCGTTGAACTACCGATGCTACATCTAGTTACACGTTGAACTTCACAGTGTAAACATGGTAAATCAAGAAAAACTATTGAAAGAAATAAAATCACTCAGTGATTCTATTAGGATGAAGAATCGTGCATTGAGGATGGTTTTAAGTGAAAGAGAAGAATTTCTAGAGACTACATTTAAACCTATTACGGAACCTTTAAAACAGATATCAGAAACTATTGGTAAACCTCGTTATGAAGGAGATGTTTTACTACCAGTTTCTAAACAAGAAGTACAAGCATTAAAAAAAGAAGAAGATGATGATTCATATACAAGTGCTAGTGAGCAAGAAGAAACAAAAGGAGAAGAAGAACCAATTGTTGAAAAGGAAGAAGAACAGCCAATACCTGAAGCTGAACAATCTATTCCAAATTTAACTCAATTGAGTAGCGATATATTACAACATGGACCTCTTGGAAGAAAATATATAATGAAAATGCTACATGACATGAAATCAAACCCGAATTTGAGTAGATCACATGTATACGGAGCAAGAATTGATGGGAATGAATTAAAGATCGGCGATTCAAAGCTTGAAATAACACAAGACGATTACATCATTATTGGTCAGCATAGATATAAAGGAACAAAAGGACTATATGAATTTATTTTTAAAAACATACCACTAAGGTATTCATCCAAAGATTTAAGTGTTTTTAAGGAGATTCTACAAAATACTAACGCTCATAAAAGAAACTACTTAAAGGATGCAATGATTAATCGTTCACGTGCAACAAAATATAACATCGTTATAAAAAAGTTGTTTCCTCCACGAAAATTGCCAACATTACGTACTGCACCAGCGGTGAGACAACCACTGAAAAGAAAATCTTTATCACTTATAGATTTATCACTTCTTGAACAACATAGTAAAAAGAGTAAAGGAGATACTTCAACATCTGGCAAAGGATTGATGAAAAATCTATACAATACGAATGTGATTTACTACAACGACATCAATAAATTGGTTGATAGAATGAAACTATTGCATGAAGCCATGGAAGCCGGTCATACAGGTTTAAATAATGAATGGGTAGCTCTGATTGACGAACTCAGGAATCGCGGCATAATCGTATAATTGTCCGCGGATGTATAAGAGTTGCAGGCGTATAATGTGTCAGTTCTAACATGAGCGTCGACAAGTTCGGACGATACTCCGCGTTAGGAGTGCAAGTTGGAGAAAACAGAAAAAGAATTGGATTACCGCAAACACCCGAAGGTGACTATAACATAAATAATAAACGTTTAAAGTTTGTTAAAGATCCAGAAGAAGATGGAGATGCAACAAATTTAAAAACAGTAGAGGAGGAAACATCTACAAGTTTAAAACTCGACAACAACCAACAGTATGATGCAAAATCTCACAGGGTTATTAATGTTGCAAAACCAGTCAACAATGGAGATGTTGTTAATAGAGGCTATTTTCTATCTGCGATGGAATACGCTTTACTGTTGGAAAAGACTAAAAGTGGAAAAAAGTACAATGCTTTAAATTATAAAATAACTAATGTGGCAGATCCAACCGAGGATACAGATACAATCAATAAGCGTTATTTGCACTCTGTAATACCAGAAAAGAAAAAAGATGGATTTTCCTTCTATAAATATACTATAAACGATATTGGATATCCTAAAGAAGAAAGTGATGGTGTTAATATAAAATACATTAAAGATAATTGTATTTTATATAATGGTGCTGTTATTGATTGTCATGGAAAAGTGTTGTCCAATCTGAAAGATGATTCAACTCCATCGGATGCTGCTACCGTGAGACAAATGAATGAAAGCTTGAAGAAAGGAACATCCACTTTTGTTAAACAAAATCAGGTGGTGTCAAAGAAAGGTGATGAGTTTATGCAAGGAAGTGAAAAGTTTACCTTACTACAACTACAAAATGACAAGTGGGATGGAAAAAATAAAAGATTGTCAAATATAAGTTTAGGCACGGAAGAACATGATGCTGTTATTTTAACACAAGTACCACAACTATCAGCTACTGGTGTTAATTTTATATGTAAAGGTAAACGATTAACCCAAGTTAAATCTGGTAAAGATGATCAGGATTGTGTTGTTGTAAAACAAACTATAGTTTTAGATAAAATAAATAACGTATATGATGGAAAAAATAGACGAATATCTAACATATCAGCAGGAATAGCTCCGAATGATGTTGCTACTATTAATCAAGTTATAGCAACCTCTAAAAAGGATCCATCTGTGTATACATGTAATGGTAAACGTATCACAAATCTTGATAATCCTACATATGACAAAGATGCTACTAATATCGAGTATGTAACGAATCTTGTAGGTAATGTAGTTATTGATATGCATAATCATTTGATTAATACATCGATGAAACACAATAAAATCGAAGATTCTCAGAGAAACCAATGGATTAAAGATGAAATCATTGATAAATACTAGTAAAACTTATGAATATTTAAGTATGGAATACACAAAAAAGGATTCATTATCATAAAGTATTTCATAGAGTGAAGACGTTGGTTACATAAAACAGCATAATGAAGACCGTATCGCTCAGTCGTCGTCAAGACAGCGGCAAGAGAGGACGTGGTTTAACATCAGCTGCACTATCCCTGCTCAGACGGATTCCAATTGGTGCTGTTGTGAATCGAACGATAGACGCTTTACCATACGAATTACATCTGCCCGGAGGTTATCAATATTGTGGACCTGGAACTAAGTTGGCAAAACGTTTAGCAAGAGGAGATCCTGGAATTAATAAATTAGATCAAGTTTGCAAAGAACACGATATAGCATATTCAAAGTATAAAGATTCAACAAATAGATCAATAGCGGATAAAATTCTAGCGGAAAAAGCTTGGCAAAGAGTAAAATCAAGTGACGCAAGTATTGCAGAAAAAGCAGCGGCTTGGGCAGTAACTACAGCCATGAAGACGAAAGCAAAGTTAGGTGCTGGAAGACGTCGCAGAGGAAGACCTGCAAAAAGAAGCGCTCCCAAAATAGGTGGAAACATTAAAAAAGGACATCGTAGAACTCGTAAGGCAAATGTAAAGAAGACTTCTGTTTGGCAAATGGTAAAAAACGGAGCAGGTTTATATCTAAGACCATACCGTGTGTACTAAATAAAAAGTATCAATTGCTAATTCCAAATAAAGCCTTAACAAATCATCAGTTAAATGATTATGTAAAATGTTTGAAAATACCATTTTTTCGAGGAGTTTTTATGAAAGATGCATTACCAACTAAAATATGGGAAAATGAAACTGGAATAGTAAATTTGGATTCCACCTATGGTCCAGGCACTCATTGGGTATGCTATAAAAAGCTCGGACAAACCGTTTACTACTTTGACAGTTTTGGCAATCTACCACCGCCGAAAGAACTGCAACATTATTTTCGAAACTCCAAAAACATTTTTTACAATTACAAAAGAGAACAACCTAACAATACTGAAATATGTGGGCATTTATGTTTGGAGTTTCTAGCGAAGAGTGTTAGTCAGCTTTAAGATGTCATCGTATACAGTGTCACTGAGTAGAAATTCATCCACATTGAAAAGTACGCTGTTCCCAGCATTGCGTCTATCCAAGGAAAGATTATGGGAAGCGGCATTACTTGATTTAACTACCTACAACTCAATTCCCAATGTTACGGAAGGAAAGAACAATTTACTACATTATTATGAAACTAAGGATGCTTCAGGAAAATACTCAGAATTGAAAATAATTACATTTCCTACTGGAGCTTATGAAATCGATGATATAAACCAATTACTACAAAAACAACTCGGAGAAGAAAATATCACCGTTAAAGGAAACAATAATACTTTAAAAGCAGAAATAACTTCAAAATATTATATCGATGTCAGCTTGGAAAACTCCATTGGCAGTTTACTTGGATTTACAGATACAAAAAAGAAAATCTTAACTCCTGGAACTACTCATTCAGGTGATACAACTGTTACAATATTGAAAGTCAATAGTATCGATGTAACGTGTAATATTATACACGGATCGTATAGAGAAGGAGTGAATCAGCATATTTTACATACATTTTATCCAACTGTGGCTCCTGGTTTTAAAATTGTTGAGAAGCCACAAAACTTGATATACCTACCGTTAAACACCAGTTTCATTTCAGACATCGTACTGAACATATTGGATCAAGACGGTGTTCGTGTTGACTTTAGAGGAGAAACGATAACTATACGGATACACATCAGAGCGGCAACATAAAGGTCAACATGGGATTATCATTTAAACCGCAACGGAAGAGTCGGGAGCTCAGTAGCTCCTCGACATTGGAAGAGTTAACATCGGACAACATTCGTTTTCTACAGAAGATTGGATTGAAACTTAACAACGATGGATATCCTGGATATATCTCAAGGACCGACATTCGACGAAACACTATGGGAGAAGGAATATCACACGCACAACCCTTACACTTCATCAAAATTAAACAATAACGATGAAATAAGGATTCCCATTCAACAACAAGATATTTACACATTACCGTGTGAAAGTTATTTGTACATTGAAGGACGGGTATTAAAATTGGATGGAAAAACTGCTTCAACAGTTCCTTTTATAAATAACCCGATGGCATATCTTTTTGATGAAATAAGATATGAGATATCAGGGGTAACAGTTGATTCGACAAAAAAGTTTGGTATAACAACGACATTGAAAGGATTAACATCATTAACACCGCATGAGAAGAATTCAATAGTCACCGCCGGATGGGTTGCCCCTGATAAAGACACTATAACACCGGATTCCAACGGTCACTTTGATTTTCATGTACCCTTACGATTGCTTTTGGGATTCGCTGAAGATTACAAACGAATAATAATAAATGTCAAACAAGAATTGGTATTACTCAGATCTTCAATTAACAAGGACTTGATACTTGCAGACCCTGCAACTACGGAAGATAAACTGGAATGGCAACTACAATTGGATAAAGTTGTTTGGAGAGTACCTCATGTAAGATTGGCCGATGAACATATAATTGTATTATTGAGAAAGTTAAAATCTGACCGTGATATTGTGATGCCATTCCGAAGTTGGGAATTCCATGAATATCCTACACTACCTCAGACAGAACGACAAACATGGACCGTCAAGACATCAACTTACTTGGAACGTGCAAGGTACATAATACTCGGTTTTCAAACTAAGCGAAAAGATGTTATCACTGCAAATGCCGGTCAATTTGATCACTGTAAAATAAAGAATTGTAAAGTTTTCTTAAACTCTCAATTCTTTCCGTATGACAATTTGTATGTCATGTTCAGCAAAAAACGTTTTTCCATTTTATACGATATGTATGCAAGATTTCAATCGTCATATTATGGAAAGACTAATACACCACTATTATCGCCTGATCAGTATTATTCCAAGGCTCCGATAATTGTAATCGATTGTTCAAAACAAAATGAATCGGTAAAATCATCAAGTGTGGATATAAAAATTGAAATGGAATTTGAACAACCAGTAGCGGATGGAACTTCAGCATACTGTCTAATTCTACATGATAAAATAGTTACTTACACACCGCTGACCGGAATTGTGAAGAATGTACTTTAAAAAGAATTAGTACAACGACTGCAGATTTTTGAGGTTAGAATTATCTGCTTCAATTTTTGAGGTTAGAATTTCGTTTGTGAAAAACAAGTTGAAAACAAACTCACGAAAAACATAAAAGCGAGAAAATCATGAGTGGAAAGTTCATTATATCTTCGACCGTCGTATGGGAAACATCGTTCGCAAGATGAGTTCTACTAACGGAGAAGAAAATACACCTCTAATGGATGATAATAATTCAGATATAGAAAAACAAGTTGAACGAGAAATGGACGAGTTCCTCAAGTTTAACAAACATAAGAAGAGAGAAGAAGAAAAAAAGAAGGAGAAGCCGAAAAAGAAGTAAAAAGAAAAAAAGTTGAGGTTAACATTACAACAAATATTTTAACAGAAGTATTTCTTCGAATTTTCTACCCCATTTCTTCATGCATGACGAAAAGTATTTCAGTTGGAATTTTAAAATCATTGGATTATTCTCCGATTGTTATTTTAAATCATGGAAATAAAATGGTTACATTCACTGAAACTTCTTGGGAATCATTTATGAAACATTTACATCTTTTGGAATGTTATTTGAGTAACAACACATTTGGAAGAAGAACAAGATTAAGTTTATTGGAATCAAATATTGAAGTTGATATAGTGAAACATCGTGGGGGACAAATGGTTCGCTTCAGAGATTTAACTAGACATGATGTAAAATTACATTTGACTAAAGAAGAATTTTACACTTTAAGTTGTACTACCGGTCCCGTCACCAGATATTTGAAACAACTAATATTTTCAAGTGCAATAATCAAAGACTATCTAATCGATACATTGGACAGACAACCTTTCGTTCCAATTTCATACGGTCCCGTGGATACTTCAATTTTTAATCGAATACCTCAAGAAGTGGATATGTGGAGACAATTGAACAACTATCACACCAACTTTAATGTCGACGAAGAAGCGCAAGAAGTTAAAGAAGAACAATCGTGTTTGTAATACAAGTCAGTTGCTGACGAGACTTCATTATGAACAAACGGGTTTCGTTTTCTAATGCGCCACATATAATGGAAGTTAAAAAAGGTATAATTGAATTTCAAGCTTTTCGAGGAAATGATGGAAATTTTATTATAAAAGAATTAGTAATTTTGGATATGAACACATCTGTAGTTTATCATTACTTATTCAAACCTCCATTACCATTCAATAGACTAACAACTAAAGCGAAAGTTACAAACAAATGGTCGTACAAACATTTTCACAACTTAAGATGGGATGAAGGTTTTATTAATTATAACATGATGCCGCAAATTATGAATCATTACTGCAAAGAGTTCAAAACTATCTACACAAGAGGATTGGAAAAAGCTAATTGGATACAATCATTTACAAGCAACGAAGTGATAAATGCAATAATAGATAGAGATTTCCAATGCTACTTCAATGAACTTTGTATTTCATCAAAGAGTTTGAAACATCGAAGGTCACAGTGCGCTTTGAAGAATGCCTACCGCTTAAATAATTTCCTTCAACAGAATGGTGGGGGTAATGTCGGTAATAAAAGTGAGAGCGCTACTATGACGCAGCATGAGTATTACTCGAACCTCCGAAGAGACAACATCTCCGACGGACATTATTATTAACAAGAAGATTAACAAGAAGATTAACAATAACATCAAGATGGCATCGCAGAACTTTCTTCAAAATTTGGTTGATCAATTCAACGCTCATTCTAAATCAACAATTTTACCGACGAAGAAATGTTCTGAACTAAAAGAAGAAAAACATTACATCATACATACAATCAAGAAGATGGACACTTCAATTGGTGATGTATTAATTGCACATTGAGCGAGGCGCCGTATACAGTTGGTGACGAACCGAAGTTTCAAATCTTCCTACCGAAATGGTTTGTACAACTTCTACAAAATTAAGATCTTCGAGTTATTCAACCTGGCGCACTCTATTTAGTTTCACACGGACCGAGTGGAAACAACTCAACTGAACTAACTATTCATGTAACACCTACTACTAACTAGTTTGTACATAACATTGTAAATATATGTGTTTGTAATGGTTTCTCAATAAAGATGATATAAAACAAAAACAAAATAAAAGAAGCAACATATTGTTATGTCTTTGTACATAGCAATATGTTGCTTTTTTAAAAATTCCACGGGATGACCTTGACCCAATTTTGTGTGATAATAAAAGTGAAAATCAACTTGTGAAATTCATTAGTTTACGACTAGCTTTCGTACCGTACACATCTCGCTCTCTATAACTAAATACAAAACTTCAACATGTCCCTAAAGGTCAAGTGTGCATCTTACGATACCAACACCATTACGAGTTTTGAACAACTTGAAGATTTAACCAACGAAATGCGAGTTTTACTTACCGGTGGTTATCACTTAACTGTTGATGTTAGTGCTACTAATGTAAGGATGTTTACTAAAACAAAATACTGCGATGATGAAGTATTTCTTTCTACACAACCTACAACATCTTCATCGCCGACTGGTCAACATAACATCAAGTTCCACAAGTACTACTAATGTTAAATAACTTTTAACAAATAAAACTAAGGAATCACGTGATCAATGTCAAGTTGATAAAAAGGGTGTGATACTTGGATAACTAATCATTCGCTTCCCAACTCTCGCTGCGTCAACACCTATTTTTAAAGATGTTATACAGAATGATGATTGAACTTGATGGAAAGATCTATGGAAAAGATTACAACACCGTTGAACAAATGACAGAAGATTTAGAAATATTAACCCGAGAAGGATATCAGGCTAAATTAATTTTAAAATTTCCTGAAGTACATCCACTATCGACTGAAGAACTTATCGCTATGGCTAAAGCGGAGAGAGAGAAAAAGTCTGAAGAAAACAAACAGGAGAGAGAGAAAAAGTCTGAAGAAAACAAACAGAAACAAACTTCTTAAGTATCAATTTTCCTTACATTAGTAAGGTATAATTTTTTAAAACTTCGTTTGGATGACCTTGAAATTACCCCCACCACTTTTTGTAGTACATAAAACTGACTATTCAACACTATACACTCTTATTCTTTCACTGGACTCAGCAGCGTCAACATGGAAAAACAAAATTACAAGTACGAACCTCGTTACTGTTGTAAACAACAGTGTACAGATTTAGGACCAATGATGGTGGACGGGTTAGCTTGCACTAAGTGTGAATTTTTCGGATCATGTTACTTCAAATGCAAAACAAAACAACTACCGCCACCGGAATTGCGAACTTTCAAATTTTACAAATCAAGATATTTTCATACATGCTGTCCTCAAAGATGTTTCAAATTTCATCCTCTCGATCTAGCTCATTGTCAACGCACCAAGTCTCATCAAGATGATTTTTGTACACATATGATAAAAAGATGTAAATACAGGTCGGATTGGTATTCACATCCTGTTGAACCATCGAATGTGTAATTTCAGTTTTACACTCTTTTTTAAAACTTCAATTGGATGACCTTGAGATTTCCCCCACCATTGGTTTTTTTTTTAGATTTCCCCCACCATAAGTCTTTTAGATTTCCCCCACCATTAGTTTAAGTTATGTATCTTATTGAATCCACCTTTGAAATATTTCACTTCCAACATTCTAACTAACAACATGGGAACACCTTTCGTCAGGTTTCAACATATAATAACTGAGAGGGAAGAAATGGAAGAATTGTTTCAAAACTTGCTTGCTATAATGGATAGATATTATATGAGATGGATCAGAATTGATGTTCAATATTTACGTCCTGGTGAATTATCTTCATCATCACAGAGTGAGGAGGACGAGGCAAATACTCCAGCTAAGATATTTGAATTAAAAAACGAAGAAGAAGAACTTAGCTTTTTATTTAATCATAAGCTCGCCGTTAAATAAGCCCCCTCCCTTGGCGGCGTTCCTCATTTACTCGCCGACTCTCCAACGATGAACAACTCTCCATTGGCACGGATGAATTCTAGTTTTGAAATAAACTTTAAAGAAGAGTTACAAGCTATTTTTAATATTTTACAAGAACTTGTAGATAATTTTACAACTATCAAAATGAATTTGGAAATAACATACGATTGTCCGATTTGTGATAAGGTTGAAAGTTCGGACGAAGACAGTTTACTAAATCTAACTCCTGCACCATCTGACACTACTGACGGTAATAATGAAGAGCAAAACCTTTCCTCCACCACTTCTTTGTAATTCATCTTTCCCCCCACCACTTTTTTATTTAACTAACATTTCTCGCTTTTACTCCTCATTCCGTCTTCGACTTTTGTACTATCAACATAACTTCTTTTAAAATTTCACACACTAACACAATCATGATGGATATGATGGATGAAGTTCCCTTTGTAACTAGAATGGAAGAGGATAAATTGAAATTATAAATTAAATTATTGGAATGGGAAAACCAACTCGAGATATTACGTTTCTTCAAACTTGTCAAATACGTCATCTGGGGACTCTGCCTTTACCTTATCCTCGTCGTCGGCGTTTACTTTTACAACTCCGTATTTCATCACAAAAATTCAACCTGTATTGCACATTGATTGTATTTGTTTTTGCACATTGATTGTATTTGTTTTTACGAATAAAGTTCAAAAGAGTCTTCTACCTATCCCGCTATCACCGGGTAGTTCAACTCTCAGAACTATTTCCTATGGTAGCGGGATAGGCTTTTTTAAAACTTACTCGGGATGACCTTGACATACTTTCCGTACCCCACATTATCAAGTTGAATTTCAGTTTTGTACTAACTTTTAATTTATGCGCAATTTTAGTTCAACCGAGCGCCATCTCCACTCCCCCCATTGATTAATTCACCATCTGACAGGCCGGAAGCCCTAGGCCCCCATTAACTGGCATCTACAGTCACGCATATATTTCGACGCGTTATGTTTCATTCTTCATTCTTGTTCTATCCGCGGAACTTAACACTTCTATTTACCTTCTCTCTCTCTTGTTATGACTGCGCCATGTTTGAACTGACTTTTATTTTCGTTCAACTGTTAGAGTTTTGTTAACACAGTCTAATTACAATTTTGAACTAACTTTTAATTTATGCGAAGTTTTACTTCAACCCCGGTTAATTTATGCGCAAATTTAGTTCAACTCCCGATTGTTGAATTTCAGTTTTGAACCAACTTTTAATTTATGCGCAAATTTAGTTCAACCCCCGGTTGTTGAATTTCAGTTTTACACTAACTTCTAGTTTCGTTCGACTATTAGAGTTTTTATTAACACCGTCGAATTTCACTTTTTTCAACTAACTTCTATTTTATGCGCACTCTTCGCTCAACCGACCGCCGACGCTCTCGCCATCTCCACCCCGACATCTATTGTCCCCACTTCTGGCCCACCGGAAGCCACGTGCCGTGGCATGTGGCTTCCGGTGACGTCACTTCCGGGCCAGGAGTGGCTTTTCTACACTACTTCTCAGAGCAATGTGAATAAACCTTATTCTCAATAATCAAGTATGTAATTTGTTTCTTTAAGGTCACTTTTTTAAGTTTTAAGGGTGCGCTCTACCTCGCCGTCAAATTCGTCGAGCGAGACTGTTAACTAAAACATATTATTTTAATTTTGATTAGTATTTTAAAATATTTCAAAGTTTGTTAAAGAAATATTTTATTCCATTACTTTTAAAAATTATTTTAACTAGCTGTACCTGTAAGAATAAATGGATGTTTATTTAGAAATACTAAACAGCGAAGATTCTCGGTTTTAATAATTTGCAGCAATAATCAGCTGTTTATTGATTTACATTTTTATCGTTGAAATTTAATTAGGGCGTTGAAGACCTATAGTTATATTTTCGGATGTGAAGAAAGTAATGATAAGTACAATTATTTAGGTTCTTTTTGGTGCGGAATCGTGTTTTTAAAGCGAGACGCTGCAGAGCTTTTTAAAACGTTTAGGCACCAAAACGACTCTTTTGTTCCAAAGTGATGATCAAAGTTTTTATCATAATGCGAAGCTTTTAATTGTTAAAATTGTTAACTACAAAGTTATATTTCTAAGATTATGTTTACAAAGTAAGTGATATACAGTGTTTACAGTGTTATTAACATGTTATAAACACATCTTATCTCACTACAATGCATATAAAATCAATAAAACAATAAAAGTACTTAAGAACAGCTGACTATTCACTCCTAGTAGTAAAATGATATTGAAACAGATTTTTTAGGCCTAGGAAAAGTTGTGTTTTGAGTACTATTAACAGAACAAAACAGGTTGATTTCGAACATAAGGATACAACGAATCTTAATTTAATTCTACTTGGACGACAACTAAATAAGAAACTCGTTAATAACATTATAATTAAGCTGATATGATGAAATTTATTTAATAAAACGACTTTAGCAGCAGACTGCAGTGCTATACGTTAGCTGTCACACAATAGCCCGTCCAGGACTGCCTGTAGCGTTGGGTTCTGACATAGGAATGTTGACGTCAAAACAAATTACTCTATGTTTATTCCTTGATTTTAATTAATATTTATATTTATTATTTAACCTATTATATATTGATATAATATTTCAACCCCAAATTAAAAGATTGTTTTATAACTTGTCAATTAAAAATTATTATTATGTGTTGCACAGTAATACTTATGAAAATGTAATTATTTATGATCACTTTTACAGTAAAGATTTAGAAACTTAATAATTTTTTGTCGAGGAACTGGTAAGAACTTTATTTTTTTTTTCTTAGTTACGATAGTGGTAGTCCTTAAAATAATCTGATGAAAAATTTGAGGAGAATGAAATAAAACACTGCAAATCAAATGCAACAATTTCCATAAAACATTTAGGGATCAAATTATATAAAAAGAAATATATATTTATGGTAACATAATTTATTTAAACTCATTGCACTTGTATCTCAGTAATCCTAAAATGTCAATAAATGTTCAAAGTTTCGAGGATGAAAAGAAAAATAACATTATGCTCTTTTTTATTTCTAACTGCATGGATTTCAATAATATCAGGCAAGATAAGTGCACAAAAACAGGTTGCTAGATTTGTAGGAAATTACGTAATAAAGTGTATTTTTTATATAAAAATTAAACGGATTCAGCGAAACACATTAAGAATACAAACATCAGTACGTGTCAATTTTCCACATTCCATTTTTAATCTTCGACAAAAAAAGACGTCATACATGATGTGTACAATAATACATTAAGTAAAGGTTTAGTAATTTGTTGTTTCATTTTTTTATGAAAAGTACTTTTTTGTTAGTAAAACATTACGTTTTAAGTAATTATAGTTTTTCCAATTGGACTATTGTCATAACTCAATTACGTCAGGATATTAATTTATTTTATATGTATAGACACATTCACCTACAACAACATCATGTAGAGATGTTTCATTTTATCTCTATCTCTCTTTATCTTTAACAATCTCTTTATCTTTAACACATCTTTATATCTATATTGCAAGATGGCGGTTTATTGATCTCTCTAATATTGTGAAAAGTTCATCATGTTCTTCAAAGTGGGCCACCTCAGCGAGGGATTTCTCAGATGCTCCCAAGAAGCTTCAAGTGCCTCAGCTAAGCAACCACCTATGTGAGTGCAGGGAGGAATCGGTCCAACCTTTGTCAAAGTTCGGAGAGGAAGGGCGAAACCTTGAAACTTTTGAGAAAACCATCTTTTTCATTATTCAGCAGGGATTAAAAAAATATTGGTGAATAAATTGACTACCGCAGTGGTCGAATATGTCGTTTCTGAGAAGGGCCGCGTTTTAGGCTTGACTTTGAAAGGCTAAACAAGTCAAGCGAAAGAGTATAAATCGCTAATTCTAAAAAATGGTCTCCCCCTAATGTAATGTAACAAACGTTTCTGGGTGAATTAAATCCAGGAAAGGTGTGAAGGTGCTTGTCTGTTATGGGTACCTCCATCTTAAAAGCTGTTTAGTAAGGTTATGTTAGGTCAGGTTAGATATAATTTTGATTCTTTCATCTTCGCTACCGCCGGTTTGACGACATTGCATCTGATGTAAGGGTACAAAGATAGTTCAAGGTAAAACGCTCAATTTCGGTCTTGCCCTGTTTCTACTAATCTAACTTAGTTATGTCCATGACTAAGTTTACCAAGTATATAAAATGTTATGTAGTTTTGATTTTGAAATACGTGAACTAAGATATGAGAACCATTATTGGCTTGTCCATGCAAACCTGACCCTAATCCAACTACTCTGTGGAGCAGTCTCCACTCCCCTTCTCCACCGACATCTGGAACGCTGTTGTAAAAATTAAATCAATCTGAATACCTGGTATTTGTGCCAAAATGTTAAAAAATTTCGGTAGGAAATTTTCACTTTTTCTCCACTATTAGAAAAATGTGTAAAGATTAACTTTGTATTGCTTTTCATAATAAAGCCAACAACTACAGATGTGAATTAAGTGATCAGAGCTCAGGCAAGTAGCTCAGAACATCCGTAAGCGATGATTATTGTAAATATTCTAAAACATATTTATGTCATGCCTTAAATCTTAAACATGTTTCAACAATATGCTATTTAATAATCTTCTTTCTATAACTTTTCAAAATACTATTTTCTAATTTTGTTGGATTTTGTTGGATTATGTTATGTTATTATGGATTATGGATTTTGTTGGACTAATTTGTTGGATTATGTTATATAATAAAATAGAATGAATCAAGTAGATGGTTCTGTAACAACACTCAAGGTTTAAATTCATACCTTCAAATTTTTAAGATAATTATTATTTTATGCTAGTTCATTTATTGTTTGGAACTGTTATTTACCTATAATAAACGCCGAGACAGAAAAATCACAATTATAGAAACCTCTAATGTTTTAACTTACAGTTGAAAAATGTAACATTAAAAAATAACTTGACATTTTACACGAACATTTTACTCATTTTTAAACATTTTACAAGTAGGATTCAAACAAATACAATTGCTTAGTTTAATATGTTGAACTCAAAAAGAGCCATTATACGATAAGTAAATTTAATGTTTTACTCATGTTAGATGTATAACTTCATTCACAACTGTGTGTTAACAGTTTCTCTTTGAACAACAAGACAAACACTTTGCCAGCTTCACCCACGAAATTGGTTTGTAAATGTCGGATTTTGGGTTAGCTGCCAACAAACAATCTAAAATAGTTTTTAAGTTTCCTTGAATGTAAAACCTAGAATATATATAGGAGTTGATAAAATCTATAAATTTTTGTGATATAAAAACTGAGAAACGAGTTTTGCTCATAATTATAGCAAACTAGAACCCTAGTTGTTAAAATTTGGTTTTTGTATAAGATTCTGTGTACCATTTGATAGATTACTGCGAATCGCCCACTGGTCGAAACTCAACCAAAATATCCGGATTGTATGGACCCAAATAGTTAAAAAAAATTTTATTGCTTAAAAATATGTACTTCCTGATTTGCAAGCATTTGTAATTAAAACAGCTGTCCAATGATTAGCCTAACAATTAGCCGTCATCCTTAAAATTAAAATAGGATCTTTGAAAGCGTGTGTGGAGTAGCCCTGAAGGCCGATTTTAATCATAATGTGATTTTCTTCATCGAGAGAACAGTATTTTTCAACCTAAAGCACGTGTTTCCCCGTACACTGCACACAAGCTGAGAAGAAAGGATGCGAAACTCATGTTTGCCTATTGGTAAATTGATGATAATTTCCTTACAATCAGATTTTATAAAAGGGAAAATGGTATAGATAAGGGTCACGTAATATTGTTTTATATTATTAACGTGTTTCGCTGATTCCACTTCCTTAATTTTTCTGAAAACACTTTGTTATGTCATTTCATAAAAATCAAGCAAACCAGTTGTTTGTGCACTCATCTTGCCTGCCAGAATTAAATACACGCATTAGGAAATAGATAAAAAACTTTACATCTTTGTTTTTTTCTTTCCTGTACTAGTGATCATAAATTGAATTTTATAAAAAATACTGTGCAGTACAAAACAATACTATTTATTTATTTTCAATGTTACAACCCAACAAGTTAATTTTAGGTGGATATATAATATCAACAAATAATAGGTTGAATAATAAATATAAATATAAATTAAAATAAAACATCAAACGTGGAGTTATTTGTTTTGAAATCGACATTCCGATTTCAGAACTCAACGCTATAAGCAGTACTGGACAGACTCTAAGCTTATACAGCTAATTTATGGCACTGCAGTCCGCTTTTAAAGTCATTTAAATAAACTATTTTCTCCATTTCAGCATAATAATAATGGTAATAACGAATATTTTATTTAATTTTTTCGTACAAATAAAGGTTATTTTTCTGTAAGATAAAGGTATTTTTAACTTAATATTAAAGGTTAATTTGTTTAGTTTACCTCTTAGTAATAATTAATTGAATTGTAATGTACCTTACCTTAAATTCGTTCAAGGTATGTGCAGTTTTATAAAAAAATTTAGGAATTCATAATATCATGTTTGTTAGAAAACTATAGAAAAAAAGTTTTAAACGTCCTCAAATACTTCGTGTGGCTACCAGTATCCTTTTTACAATTTAGTAAATATTTTTTCCAGAACTTATTGTTTCGTTTCATATTTGCCATGGAAATTTATAATAACGTGAGTGTATTTTGGGTAGTACATTAACCAATTTGCTCAATGATTGGACCCTAGGCACAGTTCATTACATCGCCAATATCTTTGACATACTCGTAGATATATTACCGAACACACTTTTATTGAAATTGCTAAACCTAAGGGTTTATTGTTCAAAATTGACATCTCGGTTTTGTGTCCCACTCGTTAACTCCCTTTTATGCATTCAATTTTCTCCATCGTTCTGATAGGAAGCAATTGAATTCAAGTTGAGTGGGTCGATGAATAGAGTTTGGAGTCAATATACTGTTTTGCCCTCGGCTGTTTTATCAATGGGGCAGAATATTCAACGAGTGAGTTTTAGCTACCTGACATGCTAAAGATATGCTCTGGGCACTATCAAATTGAATCATCGATATAAGTTAAATGATACATAATATATTTATTTAATAATAATTGCTGTTTAAAAATTATACAACCATAAATTATTTTTTTTTAGTTCATGTGAACGATTTGGAAAAGGAAATATGATAAAAAGCAATTAAATTAATATATTTTTATTTTTAATTTGCTATAATAATAATAGTTTCCTTTTGAAATAAAACTAAACTACAGCATTTGTTCAGAAAACTACATAATTAGTAGTGGCTACTGTCTCTGTCTAACAGAGAATGTCTCTCATCGTCTACAAAATGTTTCATTGGCAGCGGCTGTAGCTCAGTGGTAGAGGCCTGGGTTATCACTCAGCGAGCCCGGGTTCAAATCCGGGCCCAGGGACAAAAGCATCGTTCGGAAGTCGTTCGAAAGTCAAGTTAAGAACGGCCATCCTGCATAGAAAACAAAAAAGTGTAGTCCTCTCAGGCGAAGAGAACTGTCATTTAATTGCTGCTCTCCCTCCACTAAAAGCCTTACGATTATTAGTACTAAATGTATCATTAAGCCAATAAAACATACGAAACACAGTAATATATTGTAGTGCAGTAGGTTAAAGTGTTCTGGGAATCAACTTGTAATACGTTTTTCACATCTATATTTTTTGTCCAATAACATAACCACTTACATAAAGTTTTGCAACTATTGAACAAAAATATCTTTTATTTCCCAAAGTGGAAAGCAAAGACGAAACTAAATTGAAAATAAAAAAAAAAAACTTTAGTTAATATACTATAGAAATTGAAACATTAAAGCATTTTTAGAAATACAAGAACTGTTAAATAATCTTTTGAGTTAATAAATAATCTTTATCAAACAGTTATTCATCACGTGACCTGATCACGTGACCGCTATACCACGTGACTACAAGCCGATCCATCACCGGGGGGAGCGCTCGTCTGTTCTCGATGTGAATACGTCATTAATTTAAACCTACGTCGATTAGCATCTCATGGATCACCGTTCTGTAAACATTGATAGTACATGCTATTATGTTTCCACAGTACTACAGTATAATATGTATGTCAATGAATGTGTGCTCTGAAGGGAAATAGTGAAAGACCGCTGCACCTCAAAATAAAACCTACTAATAATGTATTTTTTTACAAAAAACTAGCTGTACTACTATATTTAAATTGTTACCGATATATGGGTTTACAAAAATTTCATATCATAAATGACAATTTATGTGGTTTATTAGAACCGAAAGGACAGAGGGCGTGAATGTAAAAAATAAAGATTTTCTTTAAACGCAATTTTTTTAGTAAGCAAACAACTGATGATAGTGTCTTTAAACTGAATCATAGGTCACGATGAAAGACAACATATAGGATCATAAGGTCCAACCGCCGCCACCTTGCTTCCGCACCCAGCCTCATTACAACCAGGACCTGAAAACATGCCCTATGAGGACGGAGATAAGGAGAGTTCCACAATCCTACTTTCAAAATAATAAAAAATAACTAAACAACTTGGATGGGGTTACTCCAATGACACTAGTCATTGCAGGAAAAAAAACATAATTTTATTTTTGAACATGAGGGACAACAACTTGAGAAAATTCCTCCTTAAATACACATTACGAAAATCTTTTTTTACCGCTAATTTGCAACCTTGACCTAATTGCAACCTTGACCGTAAATCAGATTCGTTTAACAAGAGCGAGAGTAACAACAAAATTATCTTAAAACTAAGGGACAAAAATAAACTTAACAAAGACGACAACAGGGACAACATATAAATTATTAAATAGATCAATAACAACACAATATCTATGCCGGTTTCAGTCCGTAGTGGTGGAGTCAGGTACAAAGTGCTGGTGTCCGAAGGGGCGGGGCGTGTCCCAATCGGCCCGTCCAGGCTCAGGTTCCTCCGTGCGATGGTGACGGTGGTGGAGGTAGTCCATTCGGGGATGTAATTTAAAAATCAAAAATAAAAAATTTAAATGTTTAAAGTAATGTAAATATCATTGATATCGTAAAGAAAGCTTTTAGCGTTACATCTTTAAGAAATTCACCCTGAAATTTCACAAAAAAAAAAAAAAAAAAAAAAAAACAGTTTTAATTTGTTCACTATATTATAACCTAGAATGACGTTTTTTATTTTTACATTTATAGCATGCCCTGCATCAGAAAAAAAGGAGTAAGAAATTGTTACCAATAACAAAAAGTCCAACCTCAATTAGTAGCAAATCCCCTTCATTTGTTGAACATTTCAAGTACATATATTTATGGACTAGTACCACATTTATGCAAGGTCCCTAGTGACCATGAACTAACAGTGATGCTGAGGTAATGTATGTTATGTACGACAGAGACAGAGAGTCAAACACCAGTGGAAATTGAATGAAGAATGAAAGAGACTTAAGCAAACTATGCCACATGTATGTGCTTTATGATTTAGATTGATGTTATTTTATAATATATTAAAACTTTTAGGAACAACATCTTATTACAATATTAACATTTTGGTGGTTAAATTAGATGTAAAACAACTCACATTTTTGTTTGATAAGGTTTGGTAGAGATTGATTGTGAATTTTTACAGTTCTAAGAATATAAATGAAAATTTCTATTAATGTGATGGAAATAATTTATGTCATAAATAACATTTTAATTAATAATTTTAATATTCAAGGAATATTTTATTTTAAGAACTTGACTTTTTGAGAAAAATTTAGAAGTTCATTAATAAGTAATATTTAAACGTTTATTAAACTTAATGGCTTTTTTAAAATTTATTGAATAATATGCTTTTTCACACTCTAAAGGCACCCATTGAAAACTACCCCGAGAACCATTCATACCCTCATATTGGGTGCACCTACTCCTTAGGTGGGTCAGCCACATTATTTTTAATTAAATCAAAAGAAAAATAGTGGATGTCTTTGTAGTCCAGGCAACGAAGACAAACTAGGGGAAAAAATTCATGTAGAAGCCAAATTTGGTACAGTTATAGGGGAAGGTTTCTTAAACAACATACTAAAAGTAGGCCTACTGACCCATAGAAGTGGAGCTAAAATGATGGGATGGCCCACGTGGAGTCAGAAATAAATCTTTCGTCGATCAATGGGATTATGTACATAAAATTAAAGCTCTTAAGTAGTAGAATTTAATACCACAAACCCCATCTCAAAAGGTTGCCTGAGTCAAAAACGGCAGCCTGTCAAACTTTGAATAAAAATCAAATTTTAACCTTAACGCTTAAAAATGTAATAATTTTCTAAATACTTGTTCTTTCGAGGTGCAGTTTGCGGCAAACGTTTGCTATTACAATTACCTTTGAAAACGTGGATAGCTTGTCATAAGCCTATCATATTACTCTTGAATCATCCTCTACATAAACGTCCCAAAGAGGAAGTTTAAAAAAAGTTTCTTAGGTCCATAGCCATGCTATACATAATGTTAAAAGTCTTAGTAAGGAGAGTACATAGCCGAAAACCACACCTCAAAAGGTCAAATATGTCGCAAGTTATTGAATTTCAAAGTTTTGATATTATAATTTTATTCCACATTCCCATTAACATATATATCCTTTACTATTAATCCTAGCAAAAAAGTGCACAGGACCATTTTTGTAGATAATTTTACGAACTTTAATTTTACTAAGAACAAAATTTTTGCTAAACGCCATAGTTTTTTAGTTATTTACAGAAAACCAAAAAGGGGACCTTTAGAGCCCCCCCCCCCTCCCCCCGCTTTGGCTCCACCCCTATGGGTCAGTACTTTTAGTATGTTGTTTAAGACACCTTCCCCTACAACTTTGCCAAATTTGGCTTCTACATGAATTTTTCCCCCTTATGGGTCTTTTTTTGTCTTCGTTGCCTGTACTTGTCGATTGGATAGGTAAAAATAACATGAATCCTGAACACTTACACACTTTTTATGTTCTGTGTATGCCTATAATCCAGATTGTGAAAGAATTGAAATATTCATATCTAGAAGGAGGAGGCTAAAACAAAGGTATGAGAGAATTTACACGTAAAAAAAAAGTCACAGCGAACATTACATAACAACGTTCAGTCTACAAAGGAAATCACAAAAGAGTCTGTACCTAATTATATGAAAATTTTATAATTAATCATCATAAATAATAGTCTTTAATCTGTTCTTATGTCTACAGTAACTAGAAAAATCTGATGAAGTAAATAAATTGAAAAATTTGTATTAATTACATTAAATTTCAGAAAACAAGTCTCAGAAAATAATTAATTACATAAATATACGATTTATTAGTTATTGCATTTACACTTTCTTCAATGATATGACACTTGTTTTATTATTTCAGCAATCCAACAACTAGCCATATTTTGTATACTAAAATACATTAAAAGTGATTAGCTATTTGATGCAGGATATTTTTGTTGTGTGTAAGATAATATATTTACAGATATCCAGTAAGCTTTGAATCATATTGAAACAAATCGTATCAATTTATTCTTCCAAATTTTAAAATATTTAAAAAACTTTTAATATAATAAAAATAAATGAAGTTACAATTTTTATTCAGTGGAATCATGAACCCAACGCGTTCCATATGGCACTAGGCCGGCGGCGGTAGGAACCAGCATGCAATGTCTGTTCATCATTTATCTTTCCGTTTCACATCACATGGACTTGAAGCTACACCCCCAGAATTGTTTCAATTTGCTTTTGTAGGGTAACATTTTCATAAGTTTTTTTCTGAATCGTCCAAATGTTTATGGGTTTTGATGATATGCAAGTAACGGCGAAAGAAATTCAAGAAATTATTGCAGAAAAGAAAAGTGGAATATTAAGTTTTTTTTGTATAACTGTATATCACGTTTTTAAGCATTATGTATTATAGGTTAAAATGTAAAATAAAACCGGTTAGATGGAATTTCGTAATAACTACACTTAACACAAAGCATATTTAATTATAAACTAATGTTTATACTATTTCACTCTTGAAAAAGAGCTCTTTTACGACAAAGTGCAATTTTGATTCTAAGAAATTTTAAGAGCTAGGATAATGTTTTGCTTTACTTTTCCTCATTAACATTAAATATAAATATGTAAAATGAACATAAAGATATAAGTGAACAGTGAGACACTTAAGAACAAGCGGATTAAGCTGATGAAATTATATGTAAACAGTTATGTTCAACCCCCCTTGCACTGCAGTTTCAAAAGCCTGTCAGTTAAAAATAAAGAAAAAAAAGAAAAAAATTCATAACCACTGATTATTTTAAGTCATGTTGAAAACTCAATTAAAGTATGTTTCTTTACCTCTTTGCTTTTCAAGTTACTAAACCAAAGTTTCATTCAATAGCCTCCCTATGCAACTAAATTTTACAGATATGTAGAGAAAACATAGATTTGTACAATAATGTTAAATCTTGTTTAGATATTTTAGCGAAATCCTTCTGGTCTCAAGTGCCAAATTCAAATTATCACCACACCGCCTACGCCACAAATCTGTTGAGACCCATGGGGCCAGTATATGGTGAGTTTTGTGGTTTAATTTGGATACAAAGCTAGTCCAGCCTTCATTGAAGTCCGCAACAGCAGTTTACATTTAAGCTAGAACCTTTGTTGGCCTACTGCGGGGCTTATCCCCCTGGCAGCAAATGATAACCACTTGGTCAAACAAACTGGATTGCTTGGAGAACTCGGTTTGATTTAAATTATGTTAGGTTATACTTGTTGAATGTATAAATTTGAGAAATTAAAATGAATAATAGAAGAAACTAGTTATAATTATTGTATTTGCTATTTAAGTTAGTTTTAAAATTGTACTTATCATCTATAAGTCATTAGTTGTTAGTATTTGTATTTAGTTAAGTTATATTTTGTACTGTATTGTAAGTTTAACTTACACTAAATACTGTATTACTGTAAATTTTATAAAATTGCATAAAAAGAACTACATGAAAAAATTTAGTTAAGAAGAAACCAAAAGTAATGTATATGATGAAAGAACATTTATTATTATAATAAGTTTTCTAAACTAATAGTTTCAAACTTATAACGATGGTGAAATTACGAATGTTTCAAATTTATCATTTGTTCTCATTATATCCTATTTTATCTTATATGAATGCTCATTGCAGTGAATTTAATTTAATATCTTAAGATTTTTTTCTATATAATAAGAAATACGATTGAAAATTATATATTCAATAAGAAATCAATTTATTCACAACTCATTACAAAAGTAAGGAAGGCCTTTCACTCTTCTATAATATCGTTGCACTTGTTATATTGTACATTTATGTACAATATACAGTACACAGGATATTAAATCCAATGTTCTCTTCAGCTACCAATGGCAGTTTACAATTCACAGCTCATACATACGTTTCGTATGCATTCTGAATCATGCCTTCTGTTATGTATGTTAATTCTTTGCGATGCTTCCGTGGTAAAAAAATATCACGCATACAAAGTTATATTCAGCTTAGACTGTGTAAATATAATTGATGGAAAATAGAATAATTAATCAGTTTTACAAAATATTTTAGATTATTACACTGCACATAATAATTTTGTGTTTTCTATGCTTATTTTAGAACATATTTGTCATAAATTAATTAAGATTAAAAAGGAAATGCACACATATATACATTTTTTTGATTATTTGTGTTATTTAAATTAAATTGTACAATATATGGTTTCCTATCACCTTAGAAATGCTTCTCTTATAAATACAGGGTTATATTCTCCTACATATATAATCTAGGGTTACATCTAGTATACATATATAAACGATTTGAGAAAACATTTCCCCAACGTCCTGCCACTGATATGATTAATTTAGACCTGAACTGTCCAGCCTTAGGTTATTGAGTAAGTTTGACTTTAGGTTTCCAGTTTTTATTTAAATGATACTTATTTAGACCATTAGTACATGGGAAGTAAAACATTTAATCAATTGTGTTTGTTAATCATAAAGTAAGATAACACCGATGATTGAGTTATGTAGAAAAATTGCGTGCTAGGAAGTGACATATGTATAATGTTTTTTCACATTGCTTTTGGTAGCTGATTTAGCCAGTTTTAGAGTTTTTGAATTAATTGTGGTCTAATTTCGTACATGGTCTAGCAGTTACATTATGTTTCGTATTCTAAAAATTAACGATAACAGTTTTGCTCTCATTTATTGTTCTATAAACTAGTTATACATGTATAGTAAAGTACTAAAAATAAAACTTCTGAAACTGTGGATGGGTCAAGTGGAGAAATTTTACCAAAGGGGAATCGCGTTTTATTCAGCCGAGGATTACTGGCCGACAGCGGTTTCAACTTTTGGATTTCGTTAACCTTTTTTCTCTGCTATCTCCAATTTCAGCGAATGATTTGATTTTATTGCTAAATTATATACCTAGATTAAGTAGGTATTTGTTTAATTAATCAATATTATAAAAAAAACAATATTTTTACAACATATTTTACTGTTCTTATAAATTTAGTAAGTACTGATCTAAATTTGTAATAAACATGCTTTAGCTCAATAATAATGTAAAGATAATTACTATATAAACATTTTTATGAATATACACTGGTATTACAATAATTGGTATTCAATCAACATTGGTATTACAATCAATTTACTTCTGTGATTAAAAATCACCCATCCCCCGGACATCACAACAGCTTGAACATGATCGATCTGATGCCCACTGCGATGCATTGATGTTGACTCCTGGGCTACACATACTGTGTCTTTGTCACACGTGAGGGGGTTGTTGCCACGTAGATGTATAGTGAGCAATTGTGTATCAATATGATTCTGTATATAAAAACGCCTCTTTTATCCAGTCATTACACTCGTATATACAATTCGTATTTTTAAGTAAGAACATATTCGAAACTTTTGTCCTCAAAATTAGGAAGCATGAGAAAAAATGGCTTTGCTAAACTTTTAGCACAATTAAAATCATTTGTTAAGTTATTTTAATAAATATCTATATTAAGAATATGAGAGTTTTTAACTGTACATTGCTTAGGATCTTTGAACGTTTTCACTATTTTTAAGTCCAAAATTAGTGTCGTCTAGATCTCTTTCTGTCTCTTTCTCTCCCTTCCCCTGTCTTTCGATAATTGACCCAAATATGCATCATTTTCGTGGGGCAACGGCATTACCTGAGGTTTTAAATCATACGTGTCAAAGACATTTTTTTAAGAATCATAGCAGTTCTAATAACGTGTGCGATCTTAGGGCTGTAGCCCACAACCCATAAAAGAAGCCAAGTTGGGGTAAGACACCCAACTTTCTCCTCTTTTGACACGAAAACGGCTTTAGCAAAGTAAATCATTTGAAAAATTTTATTTGTGTTATATAGTCCTAAAAATACTCTTAGCTGCTTCAAACCAAAATTAATCGTCAACAATGCCTCTTCGAAAAAGAACGAATCAATGTTTATCTCATATAAATATTTGTTTTTAAGTTAAATACATGCTTTTTGATCCCCCGGATTAACCAGTTCAACGTTTTCACCACAGATTGCAGCACTTACATTTTAAATACAGGCTAATTTATATATAAACCTCTAACTTTCCGATAGTAAAAATTGAGCGAGTGCAGTGCACTTGGTTCCTTGTATTAAATAGGAATAATATAGTAGTTTTGCCTATTATTGTGAAACGATATCTGTTCTTTATGTCTTAAAATACTCCTTATTGTACCTGCAAACTATAATAAGTTCTCAACTGTAGCTAAATAACTTCCCATTAATAGCCTATAGTGTCTTGATAGGTCTTTGTTATTAAAAACTTCCTGTCGATCATTTTAAATCGCTGGCGTAGTCATCCAAGGTGCATAAATAAAAAGAACAGGTGTGTGCATAGTCAGCTGGTGTGACGTAGTTGGGCTCACCGCTAGCGCTCCGAGCGGTTGTGAAACACATTAAACTCATGTTGTTTACTTTTGTGTTTACAAATAAACTTTTGTCAAGTAAATGTTTTGTTTTCTCAACCGTAATACCAAATTTTTCGGTGTTTGGTTGCAAAATAAATCCCGAGATTGTGATACACGGATTAATTCAGTTTTACAGATTCCCTGGTGTCAATACAGAATTTTGCAAAAATAGGTCGAAGTTTTCAAACAGAACAAAACAGTTTTGGGACGTTGGTATAGAAATGGAGGAATGTTTCAACTTCAACGAAAGCCAAGGCTCGGTTCATTCCAACTCCAACAGTAAGAATGATCGTTGGCGAGGTTCTCAAAAGTATGATGGAAGCTGGAAATTGCGTTATTAATGAATGCTGTTCCCAAAAGAAGTTTTAAAGACACTTATTAGGTGCCTTAGAAGAATATATACTCATAGAAGAATATATAATTTATCATATGGCTTTTAGTGGAGGACGATCAGCAATTAACTGACAGTTATCTTCGTCTAAAAGGCCTACATTTTTATGTAAGTGGACCAACGGCTTTATCGTGACTTCAGAACCATGGAAAATAAAGATGTGTGAATAAAAAACATTTTGACGGTGATTGCGGCGTTAGAAAAATCCTTGTAAAAATAAAACAAACTTATTACATACCTTTATTTAAGAAAATGTTTGAGTATTTATTTATAAAATTAACCTTAATTATTAAATTATTAGAAATGTATAGTTGAGTGGGACTGTACTTTAATCATTAAAATCTTTTAATTTATCAAATAAATGTGTCTTGATTTATTATTAAAACTCTTAAAAAAATTCAAAGAAACTTCATTGGCCGAAAGGAGGTTTAAAAATTTATTAACCTCCAATGCCGGTATATTGAAGGGTTAGATATAAAATGCTTACAGTATTTGATTTTGGCAAGTTTTCCCTTGGTATGCATCTATTGCAGAGTAGTCGTAGTGAGAACAATCCAAAGCGTCGTGATATTTTTGTTTTAAGATAATTATATAAAAACACAATTCGTAAAGTTCGTATATAGTTAAATAAGTACTTTATATAATTTTAAGTCACCGACGGACCCTGGTGCATATCATAAGGCATATTTCATTTATTGGTAATGAAGAAACTGACGATTAGTATACATGCATGGGTCTATTTCAATATGCCTGTTTATAAATATAAGCTATAGAAAATCCTACAGCTTGAATTAAAAAAAGAGGTTAAATTAAAAAATCAAGGTTGAATTCGAAAATCGAGAACATTATATCATATTTAAGTGACATTTACGGGGTTTAAATGAGTTTTCAAAAGGTGATAAGTTTGAGATCGGCACGGCGGCGAGAGGAGATGGGTATGATTAGAGTGCATCACGTCGGCTTTGCTTTTTTATAGTAATCAGAATATGCTAGATCTTCTGAGTTCTTGTAGGCCGTTTTAATAATAAGAGTGCAGGGTGGCGTGAAAAAAATGACAAAAATAACGTTCCATATTATGTCTAAAGCAACATCGGCTATATAGTTTATGTCATAAGTTTCATTCTTGTTATTCATTTCATGTAGACAAAAAATGGTTCATTCTACAATCGTGCTAAATAATTTATTAAACCAATATTTGAGGATACATACTTAATTCAAATTAAATTATCCTATTAGCTAATTTGGGTCATTTGTGAAATACATAAAATTTAAATTGCATATGGTGACTAAAATAGTTTATATATAATATATTTATTAAATAATTCAAGAGTTAACAAATTAAGAAAATAGTTAGGACCTACTGTATGTATGTTCCAAGTACGTGCATAGTTCATTCTGCATAACTGTGTAGAGTAAGCACAAAAATAATTAGAACATCATATGATAGTCCAACATGAAAATAAAATCAGGCAAATGTTTAACGTTGGCTTGCCGCTCGCGGCGCTAGCGGTGAGCCCAACTACGTCACACCAGCTGGCTATGCACACACCTCTTCTTTTTATTTATACACCTTGGTAGTCATCATCTTTAAACTGTTTACAAAAGTCTTCAGTTGTTGTTCCTCCTTCCCTTTACTTTGTTCTGACAACATTTTTAAAGTTTAGTCGGTGCCAAGTGAGAGAACTGTCGGTTGTGGTTGGAACTGGGAGAGTGTGTATTTTGCTGGTTTTCCTAGCCTTGAGGTGTCTGGTTGTCGTGTCCTAGTTGTTATAATTTTTTTCATGTTATCTCTTATTCTTTTCCATTTTTATATAAATGTTTTCTTCCTTAGACGAAAATAATATTTAGACTAAGCTTTCGACCATCCATTTTGTGTCAGCTTCATAGTTGTTTCGTGTAATTTTATTACTAATTTTTATCTTTTTATTTAATTTATATTTATTACTAATTTATACTAAAATTTAATGACAGGTAAAAAATGTATATTAAAATGGATTTTAGTTATATTTAGTGATGCTTTATGTAGATAATAATAGAAATAATAATAATAACAATTATTCCGCTGACAACATTTTACATTGTATGGGAATGTACATATTTTGTGGAATTCAAATGAGTCTTTTACTGTGTTTCACACACAGATGAGGATCACTTGAACTCTGTATCCAAACCTTTTACTTTTAAGGTCTGTGTCCATGAGGGCATCCTTCTGTTATACCCGTCTGCCAAGATTCATCCTCCAAAATTCTTCAGACATAGAATTTATAGTACTATAACTACAGACAGGAAGACTTTAATTAAGAAACTTTAAGACTTTTCTTTGGATAACCAAGCAATTTAATCAAACGTTACTTTTAGGAACAGTCTTTACAATGAACTTTTTTTCATAAAAACAAGATCATCTGCCATAATAATACAAGTATATTAAATAAACATATGACTTAGAATTGATATTTAACAGAATGTTCATCATATTTCTCCTACTTCTTTCTTTTGAACTTGGACAGGCCTCTAAAATCTGAATCCATCTTCTGTATCAGAGAGCCTACAGCAGAGTTAACAGGTGAAATTTGCAAGTACTTAACAGTTCAGTGTACTGGAGAACTGCACTGATCGAGTTCAACTTCTTCCTCGGATTCCTTACTTATGTCAGATTTAAAGTTCTGAGCTATGAAAATTTTTGTTCCATTGCTTAAGAGTCTGCTATTTTTACTAAGTGACTCTATATAGTGCAATGTCTCCAAACTGAACGAAAATGATCCGCCGAATACGAAATGCAATTCACCACAATCTAACGAACAAAATAGAGATAATATTCTGTCAATGCTTGTTGGTAAAAGTTCTCAAGCATGCACCTACATATTAAGTTTGAATAATATTAATATCAACCTATCAATTATGAATCAATAAAATAACTATGATTGGTAAATTCCAGGATTTCCGTTTTCCACTGTAGTTTAAAGATGTGAGATGAGTATCTCACGTTCTTCTTTTCAACCATGAAATATTTGTCACGCATCTTGAATTCTCAAGTTGTAAGTTACCTCTTTGTTTGGGCTCCATTACTAATCCACTCAATAATCTGAATAATTTAAGCTTACAATCGATTGCAACGAATTTAAAAAAGAAATTGAAGTTGGTCACAATACTCTTAGCAGCTTAGGCAGGTACATAATATTCTATTATTTTTATTATTTTTACTCAAATATATTTAGCAAAAGACTCTAATGTATCCTGACAAAACGTCTTCCTTTTGTCGTATGAATTTTGATGGTACATCCTTCAATCCCAACGGCATAACTCTGAACCCTCTAGGAGTCGTGAACGCAGTAAAAGCTTTTGACTGTTGACCAAATTCAACTTGACATTATCTCGCATTAAGATCGTGCTCGTTAAAAAAGAAATAACAAAACATCTATACAACACTAAAGTAAAAAATAACCCCATTAATTTTTAAATATAAATGTTGTTAAGGTTGTGTTTTTGAACAGTTCCTCTAAGGTTTATAATCTTGCAGTCTATGTTAAGTGAGTTGCAATAATGTATACCATAGTTAAATACTTTTTTGGAATTCCCACTTATTATCTTGAGATAGAAATATATATTTAAATTTATACAAATAGTTAAGTTATATCTCATGAATCTACAGAGATTTGTTTTTACAACGTAATAAAATGAGAGTTAGAGTATTTTGTTGACATAAGTCCTCCTTATCTTGGTCCTCCCTATCCTTTTTATAGTAAAAATTAATTTTTTATGGATACAAAAAATTTTAGTTAATAAAACAAAATAAAATATAAAACGTTTATATAGCACGAAGATTTATTTCTTACCAACAATAACTCAATTTTGGAAAATGTAGTAGATACATTTCTGATTTGAAAATTTTAACTATATAGCAAATGGCACCTTTCAAGCTCTGGGGTTAAAGGAAATTTCAAATATAACAGATATGATTGGCCCTTTGCGTCGGAGGCGTATTCAATACACCGGGGCTTGGTTTACCCCACAAGGTATTAGGGATTACATTGAAATCCCATTTACTACACGAGTATTAGATATTTAGAAAGATTGGGTTCTATTCAATTTTCTCGCTTTATGTTAGCTCAGCCATCCTGGAAATAAATCTCCGTGCGTAAGCTTTTTGATTCACAGTTAATGAATATTAAATAATAATAATAAATATAAAAAAAACTACAGCGAAAACTATTTAAGTGAGAAGTGTACTTTTCCCATATCCAATTCATTTTGGCTTCATATTTCAAGTCAGCCAATACAATGAATATGATGAAACACAAAACACCATTAATCATGGCCGGAACCGAAGCCACTGTACATGTTTCCGCAAAACTGTAAGGGAAATAATTTCGTCTGTTGTCATTGTTATAATTTTATCGAAAGCGACGTAGTATTTAACTTTTATTACGATTGAAATGCCATATCTTGTAAAGGAGGTGAAATTATATTCCTGCACATATGTGTGATCGTAAAATAATTGAAAGCATGTAGCATTCACTAGTTACTACCAACTTGTATAGTAAACTTGTATATTATAACTATGGAATTTGTTTTTGATTCGTTAGAAACGAGAAATCTGGGAAAGAAAAGAGACATCTAGCTTAATATTGTAGTAATTACTGTTGCTACAACAATAACTCAGAGACGTTAGCAAGTTATTCATTATGCTAAAGCAGGTTTTTTTTACAAAAAAGTAGATAACACTGTAAATTGTATTGTCATTCCCTTAACGTTTGTAATAATATTTATATACGGTTTGATAATTGAAAGATATGATCACTTCTTTCGAGATTAAAAGGAGTAAATTAGGAGAAAGCAAACAACAATCTCTTCTAAATATTGCCACAAATTTAACCTCATTGTGCTTACTGAATGCAATATAGCAATGATGTGGTAATATTTACAGTCCAGTTAACATGGTCCAGATATAGTTTTTCAACAGTACATAGTACCCACCCTCGGCTCGAAGGGGTCCCCCAATGTCCCTTTCCTTGCTTGGCGGGGGCTCCCTCCATGCCCCGTTCCTGGCTCTATGGGGGCTCCCCCTATGCCCCGTTCCTGGCTCGATGGGGGCTCCCCCCTGCCCCGTTCCTGGCTCGATGGGGGCTCCCCCTATGCCCCGTTCCTGGCTCGATGGGGGCTCCCCCTATGCCCCTTTCCTTGCTTGATGGGGGCTCCCTCCATGCCCCGTTCCTGGCTCTATGGGGGCTCCCCCTATGCCCCGTTCCTGGCTCGATGGGGGCTCCCCCCAATGCCCCTTTCCTTGCTCGATGGGGGCTCCCCCCATGCCCCGTTCCTGGCTCTATGGGGGCTCCCGCTATGCCCCGTTTCTGGCTCGATGGGGGCTCCCTATACGCCCCGTTCCTGGCTCGATGGGGGTCTCCCCTATGCCCCGTTCCTGGGTCGATGGGGGCTCCACCTATGCTTCGTTCCTGGCTCGATGGAAACTCCCCCCATGCTCCGTTCCTGGTTCGCTCTTTTAAGGTTCTCGTTTAGAGCTCAAGTTATTATTTTTAAGATATGCAAAAATATGCATGACATTCCCGTTAGACCAGAACTGCCGATTCGACTCTACTCACAACCTTTAAAATACAAATACAATTCCGGCTTTAAGAGTAAATGGAAGGAGAAAAGCAAAAATGCTACTGGACTGAAATTGATTATCTTAGCAAAATCTTCTCTTAATTATATAAAATTTGTAAGGATAAGTAAACAGAAAACGGGGTTTCATATAAACGCTCTAGAGGTTTGACGGTGTGAGATATGACCAAAAAGGTCAAAGCCTCAAAATGTTAGGATATTAAATTCCCTATGGTTCTCATATTTTAGAAAGAATAGATAGTTTGGCCACTAGATGAAATACTAAAACTACATTCATTAGAATTCCGTCATTTTGAATTTTTTAGTAGGTTAAAAGTACAAATTTTACACTTAAGACTGATTATGCAGGCTAATACCTATGCCAAATTTCAAGTCTCTAACTTAAGTCGTTACATCAGAAATATACATAAGTAAGTTTGTTAGCCAGTTAAAACAAGGGGTGTATATTCTTTAGACTAGAGCCTTTGTTGGACATCATCGTGCATGGCTGATCCCCTATAAGCTGATCTAGGATCTTGGTCCACGCCTTATTGTGACCACAGCAGCAGTTTACTGCTAGACAAAGCCTTTGATTTTCAACCTGGATTGCCTATCTACTGGCACTTTGTCAAATCACTTCTGGGTGGTAGATTGTAGGCCTAATTCTTTGATAATACTGATACCCAACATAAAATTTTCCTTAAATATATTTCGATGACTTAAACGTTAATTTATTTTAAATGCTCTGTGAAAAAGAATATTTGGCCTCTAAATGAATAATATACTGTTTTATACAAGGTAGGAATACGACATAACAGTCCAAATCATCCTTATCAAATAAACATCGAAGACAACATAAAAAAATTACATATCTTATTTTTGTCTTTGATGTAACAAGCTTTAAAATAATCCTAGATTTCCATGAGAACTTGTGTTCTCGTGTGTATCTTCACCAGTGACATTTTTTGACGTTTTGACTGAGACCGGTCAAAACCCCAGTCTTGTTACTCGTTATCATAGACAATTTGTTGTACCCCATTCAAAATAAATGTGTGGTCAAAAGGCAGATTTCAATTCCCCCATTTTTCTCGTTCCTCCCGCTGCAAAGAATTCAAACAATCAGAATCACTGAGAATTACAACAGCTGTTTAACATCTCAGTCGCTTTATGCAAATGTTTTGATTTTTCGAAAATAAATATTCTAATTTTGACTTTTGAGATGTAACAAGAAGCGCTTCCAACGGCAAGTAGGGGAAGTAACAAGGGCATCAGCGCTATTTTATACTCAAAATTTTAAGGGTGAAATTAAAATTACATCTGACTACTGTATGATGAAGAAAATCGGGGAACGCAGGAAGGTATTGAAGGAATTTTTCTTTTGGGGGGAAATAAAAGTGTGTCTTTCGACCACACATTTATTTTGAATGGGGTATAGTATTCATCATTAATTAATAAATAACCTAATGACAAATGGCAAGTGTGTCCGGAATCGAATGTTTAAAAAGCTTTAAAGTTAACTCGGAATCGTACCGGCAACCCTTGAATTCTAAGGCGAGCACCATAACCACTTAGCTACCCAGTCAGTGATGAATACATGATCTTGAAAATGTATTGATGTATAATGGTGTGTTGTTGTAAATAAATAAAATAAATAAATAAATAAATGAATCATTCGTAGAATGCTTTATAAAACGTGTAGTATTGCACGTGTTCCGGATCACATTTGGATCACCAACTCATCAATGCGGTGAGGAATCCATAACGTAGACGTGTTAACGGTCTGTCATGAACCCTGTCACGGATTGCTGTCAAATGTCCATCTGCACGTAGAACATATCCATCATTTAGTCTACGAAAGGAGTTGAATATCAAAGTATAATTGTGAGATAAGAATATTGTCAAACAGATCCATGCACTATAGCAAGTATCGCACAGCCTCGAAAAGATTTTTGTATACTGATTTAATTAATCATCTTACAGCAGTACAATTCATAGTCGATACCCTATATAATAACCAGCGATGGTAAGCCACAATACACGAGTATGCCCACATAGTGTAGTCATTTTAAATCAAAATTTCTCCATTACCTAAAAAAACTCTTATAAGTGTGAAACTTGGTATATATATTGATATTTACATCCGGAATAACATATCAAAAGTCCTCGAAAAATAAACTTGTGCTATGGCCGCCATCTTGAAAAATGGCGCCCGAAAACCAGTTTTTCTCCAATTACTCAAAATCTATTCATCCTATAAAAAAACCTTAAATGTAAAAAATGTTCACCAAAAAAAGAGCTACAACTTTAGTCCTTAGCAATATTTCGATATAATTAACCGTTTAGCCATAAAATTCGATATTTAGAAAATAAATTTGAAAATTTGTTAAAAAACCTGATTTGCTATTGAAAATGTTTTAAATACATTATTTTAAAATTTATTTTACTATCTTTATTTAATGATTGGAATATTCTGAACATTTTCATACCAGTGACATAACTTTTACATTTCCATTTATATATTCTTGTGATTTTTTTTATTTTTTGCTGCTGATGCTTTCGTTCATAAACTTCCATAATATTCCCATACCGAGTTCATTATGGTACAAGGATGGGATTTGGTGCCTATGTATGTTTTATTTACTGAAATAACATAACAAAACCCTCGCAAAAACATCTTAGTAGGCAGTTATCTTAGTAAATAGATATTGAATTTTACCTAAGGATTAAGACATTAAAAATTAATAAGTGGATATAGCTTAATATTGTATGTAGGAAGAAACAAACCCCTATAATAAAATTAATTATTTTTTAATTTAAATAATTATTATTGTATACTGTTACATAATTGCTCCAACGTCAATCACCATACTGAAGTTCTACTCTGGGTACCAACATAAATATCAAAACTAAAAAAAAATCAATAAAACCAACCATGGATACTAAACACAATAGGAGATTATTATGGTAGTCCAACAACGACATTTAAAAATATCACAGAAAATATAAATGGAAAGATAAAAGTTATGTTACCGGTATGAAACTGTTTGACACCGGTATGAACTTTCCATGTTTTAAATGAAAATAATAAAAAAATGGTAAAATAATTTATTTCCAATATTTTTAATGGCAAATAATGTTTTTTACGATTTTCACATATATTTTCTAAATATTGCATTTTATGGCTAAACGGTTAAGTATATCGAATTATTGCTTAGGACAAAAAGAGCTATAACTTTTGTTTTTTCCTACATACAATATTAAGCTATATCCACTTATTAATTTTTAATGTCTTAATCCTTAGGTAAAAATCAATATCCATTTACTAAGATAACAGCCTACTTAGATGTTTTTGCGAGGGTTTTGTTATGCTATTTCAGTAAATAAAACATACATAGGTACCAAATCCCATCCTTGTACCATAATGAACTCAGTATGGGAATATTATGGTAGTTTATCAACGAAAGCATCAGCAGTAAAATAAAAAAAATCACAAAAAATATATAAATAGAAATGTAAAAGTTATGTTACTGGTATGAAAATGTTCAGAAAATTCCAATTATTAAATTACAATAGTAAAATAAATTTTAAAATAATGTATTTAAAACATTTTTTATAGCAAATCAGGTTTTTTAATGAAATTTCAAATTTATTTTCTAAATATCGAATTTTATGGCTAAACGGTTAATTATATCAAAATATTGCTAAGGACCAAAGTTGTAGCTCTTTTCTTGGCGAACATTTTTTACGTTTAAGGTTTTTTGATAGGGTGCATAGTTTTTGAGTAATTGGAGAAAAACTGGTTTTCGGGCGCCATTTTCCAAGATGGCGGCCATAGCACAAGTTTATTTTTCGAGGACTTTTGATATGTTATTCCGGATGTAAATATCAATATATATACCAAGTTTCACACTTATAAGAGTTTTTTTAGGTAATTTTGCTAATATGACTGGACTAACATGATTTATTCCAAGCACACTCAGTCGTCATATGATGAACCTCTGCGTGTGGTTAACCATGGCCTTGACGATGGCTAGATGCATAATATATCATGTCATACTACAGACACAGGGTAACATAATATGTATTTGTTTGTCTATTCCAATAAATGTTTTAAATTTCTTAAGACTAATTTTTGTTTGTGCTCTTTAGTTTTAATATTAAAAAATGCGTTTATACGAAACCTTACAACTGTTAAAAATCATCTGTTTTCTCAATTTTAGATGAAGTTTTCAATTACTTTTAATCATATAATAAAAAAATTTAGCCGAGGAAAAGAGTACAGTTCTTTTTCTTTAATGTGACACCTTATTTATAGATAGTACCAGGTTGACCGAGCCTTGCTCGTTGGTTTAATTCACTTTTGATATAGATTCATGGACATAAAACTATTATATTTCCACCAACAATAAAATATACCCTTTCAAAGTAAACAGCTGTTTCAATAAGACTGCTTTACATTAATCTCCTTTATTTTTGTATACACTTCGTTGTTATTTCGTTACCAAAATAGCAACCCATGAGAGCAATGTTAAAAATTATGATTTTGAAACTTAAATTTAGGCCAAATTCGATTTTCCTGGGATTGAGTCTGTTTCAAATTTTTTTTCGGGCCAAAACACTCCTAAATGCAAAGTTTAAGCAAAATGTAACTGCAAGATTTCGAGATCGTGGAACCCACATCCCTTCAGACATTGCTTGTATTATAGTATAGGATACGCTAAATGTAGCAGGCGATAACATGGTTCTCAAAAACTTTTGCATTTCGGTGGCGCGTCAGGGGTACCTGGAACCTTAATCGACAAATATTAAAAAATTCCCTAATGTTTAATCAACTAGCTTATTATAAATTAGCACATCCATACTGCAAAAATACGTCATATAGTGTGTCGTTTACTATGTTTTCCTCATTAGATAAGTTGATTATAACATGTATGTACAATTTTGTCGATTTTAAGAAAAAAACAACGATACTAATATTAAATTTCTTTGATATATTTCTAAGAATAATTATCAAATGACTAACGTTAACTTTCTGTAACGTTCCATAATTAGTTGAATACGAAGCGAATGAGCAGTAGTAAGAGTTCAATATCCTGTATTAACAAAAAAATATATGTATCCATTATAGTGGTAAGAATTCATTATCAAAGTTTGAGCAGGATTACTATGAGTATATTTTCATTTGAACAATGATAGGTTCTATATAACTTTAGGGTTCTAGTTTGAAATCTTGATGGATTCATAACTTCAAAATACTACAATAAAACGTATATACAATAGGTTTCTTATTTTATTGTCGTTTCCAGTGAACAATATAGTTTCCTAGTTCATTGACAAGGTCAGACTATTCGGCGGACTTTACTTCCTTCTCATTTTAGATCTTGAAAGGCTGGCTGTCACGGAGATAGGTAAGATCGATCTTGTGCTGCTTTGACCTATTGTTGCCCATTGAACCAAATATTGTTGCATGAATATACTAAGCCTGTAAAAATGCTAGTTTTCAGATTTTACTGTTCATTAGTTTGCCCACAGTATAAAACTGTTATTTTTTATTTTCATTTGATGCAGCCAGATTCATGAATTTTGTGCCTGAGGCCTTACAATGGGTTGAGCATACATAATAGTTATTTGTGCTTCTAGGGACTAAAGTACAATGTTTTCTCCCTGAAGGGAAAGTGTTTTCGCCCGAAGGCGAAGCCGAGGGCGACAATTTCCTTGAGGGAGAAAAGTACTTTAGTCCCTTGATGCACACAACATTTTTCCTCCACCTACATGAATAACATTTAGGCCTAACAGGCCTACCGTACATAATTTAACTTTACCTTCATTTGATACCTTGCTCCGTCAAGCTGGATCAAGCACATGAACATAAAAAACACACAAGGTAGTAGGCCATATCATGTTTGAATAACACGAAAAAAACAAAATATAATTTAAGCCTAGTCAAAAGTTTTACACTTATGTTTTGGACTTCTTAGGTTAATAGCCTACCCAAGCGAAATGTAAACAAACACGTACACTGCCACGGCCATCTCTAGTACTAGAGTTGATGCTCACTGCTGACAGAATGGGCAGCAGGTGAGCAGCAGCTAAAGCTGCTATTAGTCAACAATGAGTCACGAAACAAATACAAGCAACAGCTGACTGTGGCTCATGTTCTTTTTAATCTCTCTTTTAATGTCATTCTTATGAAACTAACTTTAGCCCCGTGGTACGAAAAACTTGAGCTTTCCCTAGGTACAAAAATTATGTATTCAAGTCACATGGGATAGAAATTAGTACTTTACTACTCTATTCCAAGGAGTAAAATACGACTTTAGATAGTAGGTGGAGAAAAATATTTTAATGTACAATCTTCACTTTCAGATATAATAATTAGTATAGTTCCCCTGTCAAGATCAGAAGTCCACACACAATCAGTTTGAGATCAGTTAATTGAGGCAACCACTACCAATATTACATCTATAACACAAATATAAATAAAATTTCATTATATTGAGAAGCTTGCAGCTAAAGCTACGTGAAATTTCTTTGATGAGAAAGCAACCGACGGGTAAACCAGAGTGTGAATTGCTATGTGAAAAAATGTATAAAATTTGGATTATTTTTTTCTACAAAGCCTTGGTCAGAAATAAAGGCTAAAAACATTATATCATTTAGGTATTTAACAAATAAAATACATTGATACTTCTAGGTAGATATTCAATAGAGTAGTAGTATTCAAAACGGTGGATCTTTGTACTTGGGCCCGCAAAAGGAACTTATTGGATTTTCTCCTGAACGCCTTTGAAAAGAACGCATTTTACTTTCCGCCTTGCAAAAGAAACCCCTCCTACAACAAATTAAATCAGAGATAACCCTTTACTGTTTTGGAACAATGTGGTAACAATTTATTATTTTACATTTCAAGTGAAGAAATTGTTCATATCATTTTAAATATTTATATTTAAATGTTACAATTTGAGGAAACCTTAATTTTATTTGAAAAGAAATATCCATTAAATACTGATAATGTTATTTTATTAAACCATTTTTGTGGACTAATGCTCTTATCCAACATAAAAATTCGTATGTTAATTAATTAATTAACCTCCTAAAGTAATTTGAACTGCGAATCGTTTCAATTAATGTGATGTTAATTGTGCTAGTGTGCGTGGAGCTCACTATTTCCATGATAGCCATCACTTTAAATAACCCATGAAAATCAGCAAACATACGATTCACTTTGATAACCTACTAAATAGACAGAAAGGTGTTTACAAAACAACATTATAATTTTAAAAATCTAAGTACTTATTTAGTTTTGTTTTAATATAATACTATTTTTATAGCTATTAATATATGAACCTAATAATATTTAATATATAAACATATATGAACCTTATAGGATTTAATTTTAATTATAATTGTAAAATTATTAAAGAATAATTGTAAAAGTATTCTCTATTTACGATATTGGTTTATCTTTAAACTATTATGTTTAGTAGAATAAATTTAGTATAATAAAACGAGCCCACAAACTAATGATGTCAGGTCTTCTATGATGCAAGTTTATCCACACTTTTCATGGTGAGTTTTTTTTTTTTTTTTTTTTTTTAATCACTTAGACAAAGATGAAAATGTTACATGCCCGGTAAGATTGTAATAGAATCAAAGGGACGACTGCAGGTATCTAACCATTTTATATAGAATTTTTTTATTCGACATGACATGAATGCATTAACTAGTTCAATCAATAAAAACAATCCATTGAATATTCAGTGGCTAGATTTAGTTTTATAACTATATCTACACTTAATCCTGATATCATAAATCCAAAATTAACTAAGTGCATCTTTAATATTTGTGTATGAATAGCATACAAGGTGTTACGGAGCTCTATAAAATTATTTACATACATATTTTTTGTCAAAGACAATACAAATTCACAATAATAAAGTTAAGAAAAATCAATATTATTCGATAATTCATTATATTTCACATAGTATTGTATTGTATGATCACAAATGGAGTTTTCCGTAAATAAATAAATAAGTATTACAAGGCTTAGAATGTTTTGATCTGCGACTCATGATTTGTTATTAATGGATTTCAATCATTGCAAGTAATATAAGTTTCTATAAATATATACTTATTTCCAAGAAATCTACCTCCAACAGGACAAATTAAAACTATCCTAATAAGGTAAACCATTAATTTACTGTTATTTATTTATAATTATTTTTTAAGTTACAATTAATCATTAATTTACTAACATTTTGTAATTCGTTATACACAGGGAATGTACCCTTCACAATTTATTTAAATAATTAATGAATATAGATTTTAACCTCCTTTAATCAATTCAACTCATAGGCCTACGTCTAATTCTCACATGTCCGTGGGGCTACGTCTCTACTTATATTCTTATCATTCTCGAAATTCTGCTCTAAAACTTTATCGCAAAAGGAACTTTTATATATAACTTTTATATATTGTCATTTATCACTCCAGAATTTATTTGGTTTAATATTGATAGACCATTAAAAATTTTATATTAGATATTTGAAGAAGTGTAAAATATAAGATTTCACAATATACGTCTATTAGTACAAGCAAGGTTTAATGTCACTTTAGGCTGAATGAAAGGTGCACCAGGTCCAGTTCTGTAAATACCAGGTGTACAATTTACATACAAACGACCCTAGTCTGGAGCTGCCACGTGTACAAAGTGGTCCACTCTGTATCAAGGTCTGTAAAGCCCTTTACCGAGCCACGAATTTCGTCCCAGATTGATAGATTTGTTTAAGGCTTCGGTCTACCTGATCTCGAACGACGTTACTGAATGCCATCTCGCGACCGTAGCACTAGGCGAGTTTGTTGGCTGCAGAGGTTTACGGGAATCGTGTTTTAAAATTAGCTAATCATGATAGAGATTGACTCTTAACTTTTTATAAAAGTAGAAAGACGGAGATCTCCTTCTCTGGTTTTAGATTGTTTTAATAACATTTCTAATTTCAGTTATAACTGTCAAAAATCATCTATTTTCTCTAGTGGCATGTTTTATAGGTGTAGATGTTTACGGGAATCGTGTTTTAAAACTAACCAATTAATATAGAGATTGGCTCTTAACTTTTTCTAAAAGTAAAAAGGCGGATGGTCAGCTATGGTCTTAGAATGTTTTAATAAAATTTCTAATTTCAGCTACGACTGTCTAAAATCGTCAGTTTTTTCTCGATTTTCAACTGAAGTTTTCCATTAGTTTTGATGAAACTACCAAAGTGAAATTACCAAAGTGTAACAAAGGAAATTTGCACCGTTATTCCTATTTAATATGACACCTTAGTTATAGCTCTAGACTGCATTTAGCAGAAGATAACAGGATTCTAAAATGACCCTAAAATTTGTATCGAGAAAAAACAAATAATTTTAGACAGTAAAATCAGATATTTTTGGTTTGGGTGAAAATTGCATTAGTTTTATATGTTATATAACTCACTTTTGCAATTTTTTGATGATTGATTGATTTATTTGATGCAAACACTCTGATTTCGGTAAAGAAAAATCCCGTTGTTAACAATTATTCTCGTGAGAATTCGTCAGTATGCTTTATTCCTTAACCCCTTTCCCATAGACATTTAATAACATAATAATCGAATTAATAGATTTCTCTGGCAATATCTACAGGGTAGGCCTACGTGGAACTCTACGAGTTAACGAGGTTTCTTAAGAAATGGAGTTGATTAAGATTTTATCAAATTTGTGTCAACGAGAAACTTCCATCAGTTTAATTACTCTGTAAAACAATAAACACCCGTATCTCTTCAACCTCTAAATAATATTCCCCTAGACATTCACTTTCGTCGCCGTTAATTATTTGCCAAGTAGATATAAATTAAGAAACCACAATATATTTATGTCATTGTTTTGTACTAAATGAAAATATTACATTACTTTTATGCACCATGTTGGTTTTCAAGCCCACCATTAGCATCTTATCCACAGTAAGAAAATTTGTTTAAATTAGTACATTAGTGTGGAATTACTTGTTGGATAAAATTGTGAACAAAACAGACATTCCTTCAGATTCAAGCCCCGTGATTTGAAAAATTGTTTCTCTTATAACTAGATTGTTTTCCAAGTTACTAAATATTTTTTTCATGCTAAAATAAAATATTTTTTTTGTAAATAAATGTAATTAAAATTATTCAAACGTGGGTGATTTTGTGCATTTTACTCTTAGGTCCGGGACTTAAATACTAAAAACCATTTATGAATGTTTGGTATGAAAACATTTATAAGTTCATTAATATGATATGTATATTTATATTTGTATATTTTATATATTTTTTTTAATTAATAAACTGACTTCTAGTTAAAAACCCATGATTTACCAAGTTGCCATATTCCGCTAGAAATGTAATCTTGGCAGAATCATTCTTTTCCGCTTAAAAATTTAACTTTGGACTTAATAATATCACTCCATTTAATTTTCTAGATTTAGAAATAAACAATAATATTGGCTGATCGTCCATATTGTCCACAGTTGCCATGACATCTCATCAATCACGCCTGTCACGACAAGGCTTACGAGTGTCCACAGTTGACATGATAACTCATCAATCACGCCTGTCACGACAAGGCTTACGAGTGTCCACAGTTGCCATGACAACTCATCAATCACGCCCGTCACGACAAGGCTTACGAGTGTCCACAGTTGCCATGATAACTCATCAATCACGCCTGTCACGACAAGGCTTACGAGTGTCCACAGTTGCTATGACAACTCATCAATCACGCCTGTCACGACAAGGCTTACGAGTGTCCACAGTTGCCATGACAACTCATCAATCACGCCTGTCACGACAAGGCTTACGAGTGTCTACAGTTGATATGACAACTCATCAATTACGCCTGTCACGACAAGGTTTACGAGTGTGCAGAGTTGCCATGACAACTCATCAATCACGCCTGTCACGACAAGGCTTACGAGTGTCCACAGTTGCCATGACAACTCATCAATCACGCCTGTCACGACAAGGCTTACGAGTGTCCACAGTTGCTATGACAACTCATCAATTACGCCTGTCACGACAAGGTTTACGAGTGTGCAGAGTTGCCATGACAACTCATCAATTACGCCTGTCACGACAAGGCTTACGAGTGTCCACAGTTGCTATGACAACTCATCAATCACGCCTGTCACGACAAGGCTTACGAGTGTCCACAGTTGCCAAGATAACTCGTCAATCACGCCTGTCACGACAAGGCTTACGAGTGTCCACAGTTGCCATGACAACTCATCAATCACACCTGTCACGACAAGGCTTACGAGTGTCCACAGTTGCTATGACAACTCATCAATTACGCCTGTCACGACAAGGTTTACGAGTGTCCACTGTTGCCATGATAACTCATCAATCACGCCTGTCACGACAAGGCTTACGAGTGTCCACAGTTGCTATGACAACTCATCAATCACGCCTGTCACGACAAGGCTTACGAGTGTCCACAGTTGCCATGATAACTCATCAATCACGCCTGTCACGACAAGGCTTACGAGTGTCCACAGTTGCTATGAAAACTCATCAATTACGCCTGTCACGACAAGGTTTACGAGTGTGCAGAGTTGCCATGTCAACTCATCAATCACGCCTGTCACGACAAGGCTTACGAGTGTCCACAGTTGCTATGACAACTCATCAATCACGCCTGTCACGACAAGGCTTACGAGTGTCCACAGTTGCTATGACAACTCATCAATCACGCCTGTCACGACAAGGCTCACGAGTGTCCACAGTTGCTATGACAACTCATTAATCACGCCTGTCATGACAAGGCTTACGAGTGTCCACAGTTGCTATGATAACTCATCAATCACGCCTGTCACGACAAGGCTTACGAGTGTCCACAGTTGCAATGACAACTCATCAATCACGCCTGTCACGACAAGGCTTACGAGTGTCCACAGTTGCAATGACAACTCATCAATCACGCCTGTCACGACAAGGCTTACGAGTGTCCACAGTTGCTATGACAACTCATCAATCACGCCTGTCACGACAAGGCTTACGAGTGTCCACAGTTGCCATGACAACTCATCAATCACGCCTGTCGCGACAAGGCTTACGAGTGTCCACAGTTGCCATGATAACTCATCAATCACGCCTGTTACGTTAAGGCTTACGAGTGTCCACAGTTGCCATGACAACTCATCAATCACGCCTGTCACGACAAGGCTTACGACTGTCCACATTTGCTATGATAACTCATCAATCACGCCTGTCGCGACAAGTCTTACGAGTGTCCACAGTTGCCATGACAACTCATCAATCATGTCGGTCACGACAAGGCTTACGAGTGTCCACAGCTGCCATGACAACTCATCAATCACGCCTGTCACGACAAGGCTTAAGAGTGTTCACAGTTGCTATGACAACTCATCAATCACGCCTGTCGCGACAAGTCTTACGAGTGTCCACAGTTGCCATGACAACTTATCAATCATGTCGGTCACGACAAGGCTTACGAGTGTCCACAGTTGCTATGACAACTCATCAATCACGCCTGTCGCGACAAGTCTTACGAGTGTCCACAGTTGCTATGACAACCCATCAATCATGTCGGTCACGACAAGTCTTACGAGTGTCCACAGCTGCCATGACAACTCATCAATCACGCCTGTCACGACAAGGCTTACGAGTGTCCACAGTTGCTATGACAACCCATCAATCACGCCTGTCACGACAAGGCTTACGAGTGTCCACAGTTGCTATGACAACTCATCAATCACGCCTGTCACGACAAGTCTTACGAGTGTCCACAGTTGCCATGACAACTCATCAATCATGTCGGTCACGACAAGTCTTACGAGTGTCCACAGCTGCCATGACAACTCATCAATCACGCCTGTCACGACAAGTCTTACGAGTGTCCACAGTTGCCATGACAACTCATCAATCATGTCGGTCACGACAAGTCTTACGAGTGTCCACAGCTGCCATGACAACTCATCAATCACGCCTGTCACGACAAGGCTTACGAGTGTCCACAGTTGCTATGACAACCCATCAATCACGCCTGTCACGACAAGGCTTACGAGTGTCCACAGTTGCTATGACAACTCATCAATCACGCCTGTCACGACCAGGCTTACGAGTGTCCACAGTTGCTATTACAACTCATCAATCACGCCTGTCACGACAAGGCTTACGAGTGTCCACAGTTGCCATGACAACTCATCAATTATGCCTGTCACGACAAGGCTTACGAGTATCCACAGTTGCTATGACAACTCATCAATCACGCTTGTCACGACAAGGCTTACGAGTGTCCACAATTGCCATGACAACTCATCAATCACGCCTGTCACGTTAAGGTCTACGAGTGGACTGCGATGAACTCTGGACATTACCATCAATCCATGGTGAAGGGCAAGGTCGAACCTTGGGTTCCTTGTTTTGATGATTTTATTTTATTAAGCAATATTGTTCGGTTGTGTGATGACTGTGTTGATTGAGTATCATACAGAACTCATAAAATTACGTTTTTCTAGCAATACATGGAAAAATTACGTTGCCTCACCTGTAAACCCTACGCAAAACAGTTTACTTCCAGTTTCCGTTTCATTCCCGCCTTAGAGCTGCAATTTTCATTCCCGCGCCAAATCAAATAGTAATTTAATGTCAGGTGCTATTACTATGACAAAGCTGTTGGTTATTATTGTCGTTCAGTAGTTGCTGCTTTTTATGCAATAAAACATTTAATCTGTTGCAATTACGTTGGTAAAAGACTTTGTGTATTACGAGCACAAAAAGTAAATGAAATTGTCGAAATGTTTTGTTCACTACAATTATCGAGCAGCAATAACGTCCTTTGCGTTCTTAACACACAATTAGCTAATTAAACACTTTATAAAGTAATTCAGAAGCATCAATTTTACATGTTCTTTGATAGTTTTGAGCTATAAGCTATTGTTCCTTATATTGGCGTCCAAGGAGATTAGACCTAGAATAGCAGAGATATATTCTCGTGTTTATCTGTCGTTTATTGAAATGATTGCTATTTCTATGCATTACTTTGTCATCCTTATCGAGCATAAACAAATAAAATGTCGATTTTATCAGCTTGTTTAAGGCTACAACTTTATCCCAAACAGAATATTTCATTGTGTATAAAGTATTTGTCTAGTCTGTCATAAATCATTCAACATTTTCTACCTCGTTGATCGTAATAAGTTCTAAATCATATTCTGAAGCCTATACTTAAGGGTTTCAATAAGTCTTTATGTACAGGGAGTTTGGTTCTCATATCCCTGTTTTAAAGAGTATCGCTGGTGAAACATTTACAATGGAATATTTCTATTATTTAATAAATATAGATCTCTTTCTTATAATAGTGTCTCTTATATGTTAACAAATCAATAATATATATGATGCAATATTAGTTGGATGACTATAAAGTACTCATGAAGGACTAAACAATTTAATTTAGTAAAGATTAAGAACAACCTTAGAAAGATGTTTAAAAAGATAAGTTGTTTGAAAATTTTTCACCAACATTTTTATTTTATAGCAAATACTTTATATCCTCAGAAAAATCCCTTAAAATCAATGATGGATATTTTTTTTAAGCTGAGAATTCACATTCAACAACTTTTAAAAGTGTTGTTGAAAATAAATAAAATGAGACTCGTTTTTCATGATTAAAATATATTCGCTAATTATACTTACCCTTGTTCAATTTTGCAAAAATTTTATAACTATAAAAGTCGTGTGGTGTATAACCAATTAAATTTTACCTTAATTTATAAACTAACCTTCCTAAAATACTCGATTATTAAAAGTTCTATTTTGGTGTTGGACAATGTTTGAAATTTTAAAGTGTTTTAAATTTTTTGCTTGGGTATCTTTTTATATTACCCAGTAAATTTACAGTTAAAAACTCAGCCACTCTTCAATCAACGATTAAAGGATGTAATTTGATTTACTATGAATGCAATGGAGTTCGTTGAATTTTCCTGGAACAAACTTATTACCTATTAAATTGTATAACTTATACAAGCCACTTTCTCGTTAAAACTGATACCTAGCTAATTGGTTGGAATACATTAAGAGTCATTGATCTATACGAACACTCATATAAAATTGGTTTCTTTTACTAATTTGATTTAGTTAATTATTTTTTACATTATTGTATATATTAAAATTTCAAACCCTTCATATGTTTAACATTTTATTAAACAATAACTGTAACACAGTCATATTTATTTATTTACCGGAATTCAATTAAAGATGTAGATACAATCATCATAAATTTTAGATTTATTTTATCATATCGCTTTCTTATTTTTAGTTCAGTATCAGTTAATAATTTGAACTTTTTTCATTGTAAGTTGTTTTCAATACTAAGCACAAAAGGGTTTTTACTAGATTTTGCTATAGCTCCAGGGGTATAAAATATTATGATTCACAAATGTGTTTTTATAGCAGTATCAAAATTATAGAATATTTTATGACTTTCTAGTAATTTATTTTACCTTTTTTACATTGCTTAGGTAAATTTTTTAGTTTCATTGTAATATCGAAAAGATATAATTTTATTAAGAGTGAATTAATTGGGTGAAATATGATTTCTAACTAAGAAAATTGTATAAACTTTTGATTCTACAAATAATTAGGAATATAATTAAAATATGTAAATTAGATTGACATTTTTTCATTTTTAGTATATTGAGTTAAAAATAGCAAGTATGTAAAATCATAAAAAGTAACCATAACTTCAAAAATAAATTGTTTGACATATTTGAACATTAACTAATAATAAGAAACCTAACTTGGCATTTTTTTCGTATTTTGCCCAAATTAAAGAGATTTTAATCAGGTTAATGTTGGAGTCATGTGTAAATGTGGTCTTGAGGTTCGACTGACTTTGTTGGGAACCCTACCTTGACAGTCACCCGTGTTAAAGCCACTCTCTTTTGTTGACCCTGGATGAACAAAAACAGATATTTTATATGTAGATGTGGTTGCCAATAAAAGACAAAGTTATAATACTGATATGAATATGTTTATAGGCTTAAGCCTCGTTGAACAGATCAAAAATTTGATTTACGGAATGGAAACATTCTATAAAATTAAAAAAAGTAAAGAACTGGCTGGGTGGCTGAGTTGTTATAGTGCTCGCCTTTGAATCCAAAGATTGCCGGTTCGATCCCGAGAAAAGTTAGTAGCTTTTTAAAGGTTCGATTCCGGACCCAGATGCCATTTGTCATTGGGCTATTAATTAATAATGCTTTCTAACAACAGGTCAATGTTAGATAGTAACAAGACTAAACAAAAAATAATAACATATTATATATAAATAACATATTATAATAACAAATAACATATTATATATATATATAAAATAACATATTATATATATATATATATATATATAAACAAAAAAATAGTATTAAATAAACTATTTTCATTTTATTTTATATAGTTGTACAGAATGCATTTTAAATTATATTCATTAATCTGGTTTTGTTTCAATAGTATCATAATAAATAAAAAGATCAGTCACTTACCAGTGAATTCATTTATTAATTTCATGAAAAGTAGGTGATATCTAGAGTAATAATATAAACTTTTTTAATATTAATTAAAGCTTGCAAAGAGTATGTATCAATTTACCTACAAATCAAATGTATGCCATCAAAATATGTAAATGATTAAAAATCAGAATTTGGATGAATTAATTTAAATGCTATATTTGCAGCCTTTGTTTATCAATTGGTTAAACTGAGAAGGTCGACGAAAGGATTTGCCAAGTTGTAAACCTGCCTTATAAATCTATCGCAAGTCACTTGTGAAGTTGAGCAATTTGCCGTAAATCCGTATAGAAGGCTACTTCTTCCTAAATCTCAAGCGGAATTTGTAAACGCTTAGAGCTTTCGCATTTAATTTAAATTAGAAGAGTCATCACTTACAAACCTTCACACTAAGTTTAGTTTCTTAATATCTTTAAACATTTTTGGTTTAACATAAAAAAATCTTTTCTATTATTTACCTATTTAGGCTATTTAAACTAAATAATGTATGAGCTAATTAATAATTGTTATATAAATATGAAATGTAGGGGGTCTCGGTTTGCTTGGATATTATTTTTTATCGAAAGATATTGTAATTTAATGGCTCATAATTAATGAAACCTGCGATGAAAGTAAAATGTTGCTGGGTAATCATGATTAAAAGTCTGATTTCTATAAGTGATATTTTAATATTATAAATTACTACATAAAGAATTTCTATAAATTGATTTATAAACTATGGGAATGAATGTTAGGAAATATATGACGGAAAACATAATATTGTTATATAAAAAAAATATTTTGGAGTATTTATCACAAAAAAATAGGTTTATGAATGTAAAATATTTGGTTTTAATATTCTTTGATTACTCAAAAGTTTTCCTTTAAATGTTTTACGTAACGAACCACATATGTACGTGTTAAGTTTTCTTAATGTAATACATTATTCATAAATTATAGGAAAAACCCATTGATTTCATAAATTATATGACTTTGGGTTGTTCTCTTTTATTTAAATACTGTCTCACATTCAAATAGTTTTTCTGATTCATTTTTAATTAAAAATGATTAATACTCTACCTACAACATTGATGTTTTCCTAAGAGCCTGATGCTTATAATGAAACTTTTTTTCTTCAACTCAAGTTAAGATTTTTTTTATATAGTATAAGATTATTTAAATTATCGGTTCTTTAAGTATCATAAAAATAGTGTTACCTATAAGTTTTTTTAAGTAAAGTTTAAAGTGATTATCTTGTATTTTAATAAATTTTAATGACACAACAAATTCACTGTATTTGTAGTTTCCATTGCTTAGTTTCCTACTTAACAGCCATACTATTATGAATACATTTATTTTAGTTTATTAAGGGCTTAGCAGTATTAAAATATTTTTTCTCATACAATAGAAATTTAGGTGTCATTAAAAACACAAGTTGATAAATAATTTTTGCAACAGTACGTACTTAAACCACTATACAATAAAAACTGAAAGAGTTGTATCATTCATACAAAAAAGTGAAATCAATAAATACCACGCCATCGTATATGTTAAAAACTCCTTTTACACCGTACTATTTTCTAATTCATTATTAGCACTGTGTTTAAATTTAAGCTTCAAAAGGCATGAATTATCTAAGCAAATAATTAACCTACCGTGTTGCAATAATCAAGAGTGTGTGTGCAAGTTACAACTCTGCAAATTAACCTTAATTTCTCTGTGCTGTAATAAACACCCAGCAATGCACCATATGCTTGCTGCATGCAGTTGCGCTGCACGTTTTTCATACAACATAATACTCTAACAGAAGTTTGTTATGTGTTTCACTGTAATTGTCAGTTTGCAGCAATACATTCAAGGTCTGATTATAAAATAATAGATAGCAAGTTTTGTAAGCTTCATAATCTGTAATGGATCAATCGAAAAGTTCGCTATGGTTAATCAAGTGGAAGAAAATTTAAATTTAATAGAGTGAGAAGTAATTTATAAAAGGACAACCTTAATATTACTTTGTAATAAACGATAGCCTTACACATTTTTACAAATTATTTGGTAAGTAATCCTTTATGCAAGTTCTTTCAGAGAAAGCAATACCCTTTATTAATGTAGTACATAATCCTAACATTATTTTTATTGTAATAAACTTCTATCAAAGTTCTTCTTAAGTTTACATTTATTTAAATTTTACTAGTTAAGTTGTGGTTTGTAATTAAATTTCACAGTTTGTCAATATCTACCTATTATCGTTTAAAAGTCAACATTGTTAACTGTGATTATAGGACGTTTTCCCTTTGATCTCCCATATCAATAATTAATTTCAAAAAAATAAACCACATCCCCTTACATCCTTATTATATTCGGTCCAATTTAATATATTGTATTAATGTCTCATAGTGGTTTGTGCGTTCTTAGGTATTTAATTTCCTCTAAAATACTTTTTTTCCATTTGTCGTCAGAGTATCTCGGTTTCAAAGTGTAATTTAGTTTTAAATCGTTAAATCTTTAAAAGTATTTCCACACATTACATGATATGAAATATATTCAAATGCAAAACTTATATGTTTTTACTAAAGACTTTTTTGTAAGGTGAATAGTTTTAATTTTATCGATAAGAATTACCTTGCTACTGGCTGACAAACGCCGGTCCCTGTAGGCAGAAAAAACCTACAAATCTTTGATCCTGGGGGACTCTCTCTCTCTCTCTCTCTCTCTCTCTCTCTCTCTCTCTCTCTCTCTCTCTCTCTCTCTCTCTCCCTCTCTCTCTCTCTCTCTCTCTCTCTCTCTCTCTCTCTCTCTCTCTCTCTCTCTCTCTCTCTCTCTCACTCTCTCCTTCTTGGGATTATGTGCTTTATTTTCTAAAAAATGATATTTTAATTCATTATATATTTGAGATTCTAGTTTATTATTATTTTATTATTTTATAACATTTGTATTATTTTATAACATTTTGAATGATTTTAAAATCAAAATGAAAAACACATAAATGTTGGGTTAAAAGATAAAAATATCTCCTTAAAAACCAATTTGACGGTATAAATATACTTTTATGGTTATAAATAGAGAAAAACCAATTTTGTAATACTGTATATGAATGCCGATTGCCAACAATATACTTGAATACTTGAAATTAAACAATACTATGGAACTTACTTTACAATTAGAGAGTTTTACATTACCAGATGTTAATTTTATAAGTATATATGATGTAAATAAGAAAATAATATTTTTAAACTTAATAAAGTCTCTCAAACACGGACTAATGGAGACCAGACGGTTTCCGAGTTTGTGAAGATTCCGGGTTATCGAGAAAGCAGTAAAAATAAGAAAAAGTACTAACAGTTTACATTATTCCTATAGGCCTACAAAAAAAAACCATTATTTATTGAATAATGAACATAGTCTAAGCCTAATACAAATACTAAAACTTAAACATCAACTGCTAAAACAAAAGAAAACCCAAGAGTATTCTATAGGCCTACTCTTAAATTTTAACGTTGTGAGCGAGGCAGTTGGAAGACAATGACTCAACAAAGGTTTGGTTATGGTAAAGGGAGGGTAAAAGGTGGTGCATTAAGTGGTCTCCAAACAAATATTTTACAGGCTCATTAGCGAATCAGGCGGATGAATTAGAAAAAACTGGATTTAAACGTTGTCGTTATTGGCTGTAGATTTAACTTAGATGCCAAACACAACGCGCATTAGTGAACTCTTACCAGTTCTCCAAGCTCGTTAATGGTATGTCTGATTTTTTAGGGGGACATCTGAAGTAACCACGTATTATGACCGTCTCCCAGATATATTTTATTAGACTGGCTCACTGACACTCACTCCACTATAAGATGTGAGCAGCACCACATGTTGCTACAGCCGACGACGCCATGGCACTTATTGCCTTGAAAGCCAGTTTACATAGCCTGTTCCCCTGGCACGAGTTATCCAGGTTCCCGAGTCATCGAAGTCCGAGTTTGTGAAATTCTACTGTATATATGAATTGAAAAAAAAAAACATCAAAAGGTTTCGGCGAGTTTTATTTTTGAATGAACTATTTTTATTATTTTATATTTTACCTATTTTTAAATACATAATTTAACAATTGTTCTAAAACAGTTATATTAAAACTTTGTTTAAAATGTATGACCCATACAAGTTCTAACACATTTCTTTAAGTTAATGGTCACTGTACACCCGTCCTAGGTGATTTACTGGTTCAGGTATAACTTTAGAACTAGCTTCAGGTAAATTTACTGAGCAATTTGTTACCCCAGCCCCTCAAAACACAAAATTATTTCTTCAACAAGAAATTCACTGCAAATTAGGTTTAAAATTAAAATTAAACTTGTCGCAATGAATTAAAGTATTCCTTTTTAACAAAAACACTATACAAAAGTGTTAAAAATGTTAATTAAGTTTCATAATCTGTTATATAATTTTTTCAAGATTGGAGTATTATTTTTCTATTATAAATAATAAAAAAGATTAAAAATGGACAGGTAAAAAGCCTTCACTTTATTTTATTTGTGTAATTTTAAAGTAAATTTAATAAATAAACTAATTTTTAAATCTAGTGAAAAATAAAAAATTGAAATTAACAATCCTAATAGCGTGTTAGCTAGGAATTAATAGAAACACTTATAGAATATATCAATAATAAATAGAAAATATAAATATATAATATAAACAACAAAAGCCAGCTTATATGATGATTTTAATATTCAAATAAGATATCACTGAATAAATGACCAGCGGATGATGTTGTTTGTATATGTAAAATCCTTCTTATAAGAAATTTACTAATGATCGTGCACAATACAAAATTTTTAACGCTAACGTATAGTTAAAATTTTTATACAGTATTTAAATGTATCTTCTTAAATGAACTCATTAAGAAGACTTCATCGTGTTTCATTATTCGTAGAAACATTTAGTAGCACTAATTTAGAAATCATTTGCTAATGTAAATTTTTAGATTGGATTTGTTGTATTGTTTTTTTAGGTCTGTTCTGTTATGCTTTATTGATTCTGTTGCCAAGCATGTAGCATGTAATTAGTCAATGGTGTGTTAATTTATTGTCAATTTCTAGTGTTGTAGTAAAGTCTACTGTATATTTTTTGTAAATTGGTGTATGCCGTGGAGATGAATAAATAAATAAATAACTCTTTTATGAAACGCATTAAAAATACTTTTCACCATCCATAAACTAACGATTACTTAAAAATCTTTTCTTAATACACCACTGAAGGCAGTTTGGCAAGAGAGGCCAACCCCCCTTCACTACATAATAAGGACAGAACTGGGACTATTGCTGAACCAAAGACTCAACACTACGACCAAAATATTTCAATAATGTTTGACATAATGTTTGCCTTTGAAAATAATGGCTTGGTTTTGATATATAGTCAAAGTCAAGCTGCAGCAAACAACCATTAATAAGATAATTTAGGCCTACCACAGCTTTATAATCAACTCGCCCAAAAACGTCTACAAAGATACTATTAGACATTAATTAATAGAATAGATATTTTGTTTTACTTAGATGAAAGCAAAATATATATTTAAACTATGTTAAATAGTACTATTTAGGTTTTTAATTTGTAATTATATTTTATTCCACAGATTACTATAACAGTAAATACTCACTCTGCTAACGATGATCTTTAAATGACATGGTATTGAGTTATGGTATCGAGTTATGCACGAGATTTATTTCAATTCTACTTACTTTGGTTTATGACAGTTTTATTGACTGCCGGGATTGTTTAATCACAAATGGTTTACTTATAAATGAGAAATAAAACAATGTTTGTAATTATTAATTACAGCATGTAATGTCGTGAAATATTTCAGGAGATATGTTGCTAAAATGTGTTAAAATAAGCAAAGGGTGTTACAATTCCAACATCAAATTAAAACTAATTTCTTTTCTGTGTAGTAAACCCTTTGCAAAGCAACATATGTTCACTGCATGCAGTTGTACTGCGCTTAACTTTCATACAAGATAATTTGTATATGTTTCATGTTTAAGTAGTTATTATTTTCATTTGACTTTATCGGTGATTTTTTAAATATTATTTAGGTAGACAAAATCTAGTTCTTAATAAAAAGTGTTAAATGACTTTGATTTAATTGATTTTTATCACACGAATTATATCCAGAGGAATGGCCAAAACTTGCATTATCATGTGAAACACATCAAAAGATTAATGTTTCATGATATTATATCTCGGAATTTTCTTCAAGAAATAAAACCTTTGTTTATATTATTGAAAACTTGCTAGTTTAAACAATAATAAAACATTTTAAATATCACTCGTTAGTAAATAGAATGTATTTAAAACATAATTTATTAAATTTTTACGTTTGAGTTTCTTACAATTTAAAAAAAAAATTATGAATAATTTATATTTAATGTTCGGGCGTTAATGAGCATACTAAAGAACATCATATTAGAACATCACTACAAAAACAATAATATCATATTATTAATTTTTTTTATGTTAGTATTCATTTAGGCCTATATAACAGGAGGAGTACGTAGCAAAACACACACAAAAATGAAAAGTTAATTTATTTCGGAAAAAATATAATTATTGTAATAACGTATATATTTTTGTACCAGCACAAATTGTCTGTTGCTTGGAATTGACTGACAAAGAGAATGTAAAAAGGTTTAATCTTTCGTCTAAGCCTCGCTGGGTTTGCATAATAAACTCAGGGATTTGCAGATTTAATTTAACTGTTTTGTTACTTCCACGTCTGTCTTTGATGCGTTTTAATAGATGTAGGAAGTGTTATGTCATCATAAATCTATTACTTAGTTGCTTTTTCTATTTGCATTATTTACCTACCATATGTTTAATATTGTTTTTGACTGTAAACAAAAACCTGTTTTGTTTTGGTTTTGTCTTGTGTTGACGTTTAGCAATGTTAGCTTTGTTTATCTAATAAAAAGTATTTTCTCTTCTTTTGCCCGTGTTATTACATTGGCGCTGAGGACAGGATCATGCCAAAGGAAAAAAGAGGGAAAAAGGGTCAAAATTATGAAGAAGAATTTAACGAAGAAGTCAGAGCACCAGCTTTACATTCATTCAAATTTGAATCTTTTCAGCCAGAAAATGAGGACTGGGAATATTTTATTCAACGCTTTCAAATACAACTGAAGCTCCACCGAATTACTGAGGACAAAGAAAAGCGCGATCTTTTGCTTGTAAGAGTGGGCCCACCATCCTTTAAAATCCTAGTTGATCATTTTCGGCCCCGGGCGGTAGAGACAGTTGGGTTCGGGGAAATCATAGACGTGCTAAACAAATTCTTCGGGAAAAGCTATTGCCCACTGAGCGAAAGAGTTAAGTTTACTCAATGTCATCGATACGGGGGCGAGTCTGTCTACCAATACGTCAATGCATTACGGAGTATTGCCGCACGATGCGATTTCGGGGCTTCACTTGAAGAACGACTGAGGGATCAACTGATCATAGGTATCAACAATGTGGCTTGGCAGCGACAACTGCTGAAGGATCACCCGTCGGTGACTTCAGACTTCAAGGCAGTAGAGAAGACAGCACTTCAGGCGGAACTAGCTGACATGGAGCAGAAGAGACTTAATGAGGCTTCATCAGACACTCGTGGCGAAGACACCTCTCGGCAAGCTTTAGCTATCAAAGGTAACAGCTCACAACCTACAAAGTCATCTACTGTTTTGGTCCGTGGAGAGCATTGTTTTAAGTGTGCCAATTCTCGACATCGAGCCCAGGAGTCCTGTCCAGCGGATGGTAAAACTTGTCATAGATGTAAGGGTTCAAACAACTTATCCCGAGCATGTTTAAAAACGGGTGCAGCTGTAATCAAGGGTATTAGGCGCCGGGCGAATCGCCTTCAGTCAGCTAATAGTAGTAGCTCTGGAGACTCGGTTTCCATTTCCTCACATGATCGGGTTTATACGATACGGGTTTATACGTCTGGGAAAAAGATCATGGTCCCAGTACACCTCGGCAGACATCGGGTCGAAATGTTGTACGACTCTGGAGCAAGTGATTCTGTCATTAGTCAATCTTTGTGGGAGAAAATAGGCACTCCTAAACTCAGACCAATCCACAACCTCGTGGCCTACTCGGGCGTTACAGTGCCAACCCTAGGTGAAGCTATGGTACAAGTTAAAGCTTTCAATAAGAGGCTTGAGCTACCAGTTATCGTCACGGTAACAGAGGACGTGCCTCTCTTTGGCCTTAATTGGGCTTTATCATTTGATTGTCCCCTACCTTCGGGTGCACGTATTTGTACCATTACTGCTGACCAGCCTGTTTCTGTAAAGGGGTCAAGTCTTATAAATCGCTTTGAAGCTGTATTTTCTGAAGGCAGGAGTCCTTTGACTGGTCATGAAGCAACTATTAAACTAACAGATAATGCGGTGGCCAAAAAGTTTAAACCTAGGCCGGTTCCATTTGCCCTGAAGGCACCTGTAGAGGCAGAATTGCAAAGGTTAGTTAAGGAAGGGGTTCTGGAAGCTGTGGACCCTGCGGTAAACCCCGTGACTTGGGCATCGCCTATCGTCGTAACGGTCAAGCCTAACGGGAATATAAGAATATGTGCCGACTTTAAAGTGACGATTAATCCATTTATTTCGGACGATAATTACCCACTGCCAACTTTTGAAGACATATTAGCTCAATTAAACGGTGGAAAATTGTTTACAGTTTTGGACTTAAAGGATGCATACCTTCAAATGCCGGTAGCTAGGGATTCTCAAGACTACCTCACAATTGTGACTCACATCGGTTATTTCCGCTACAAGAGGTTGCCATTTGGCGTTAAGACAGCACCTCCTATTTTTCAAAGGACAATGGGCAGCATACTTCAAGGAATTCCTAAGGTTGCATGGTTGCTGGACGATATCATTGTTGGTGGGGAGAGTACAGAAGAGCACCTGGCCCTACTGGAGCAAGTATTAGATCGACTCAAGAGAGCCAACATTCGACTGCATAGAGATAAGTGCAAGTGGTTTCAGTCATCAGTCAAATATCTCGGACACCAATTGGACCGGGAAGGAATACGTCCCACAGAAGACCATGTTGAAGCCATTTTGAAGATGCCTGACCCGTCTAACACGCGGGAGCTCCGATCGTTATTAGGGTCAATAAATTACTACCAGCGATTCATCCCGAACTTGCAATGTATTTGTTCCCCCTTACATCGGCTCTTGAAAAAAGGACATCGGTGGGATTGGAGTCCAGAGGATAGCCGGATCGTTGCAGAAGTGAAGAAAACACTCACTAGCACTGATCATCTTGTCCATTATAACCCCCAACTACCCATTATTGTTACTTCTGATGCCAGTGAGCGAGGGGTTGGGGCAGTAATGTTTCATAAACTACCGGACGGATCTGAAAAACCCGTGGCATTCGCTTCACGCACACTCTCAACTTCAGAGCGAAACTACTCCGTCGTTGATAGAGAGGCTCTTGGAATTATTTTTGCTATCAAGAAGTTTCACTTATACCTGATAGGCAGAAAATTTGTTTTGCGGACAGACCATCGGCCACTTGTTCACATATTTGGACCCTCCAAGGAAATTCCAAAAGTTGCCAACAGCCGCTTAACCAGATGGGGCATACTCCTTGGGGCCTACGATTATGATATCGAGTACCAACAAGGCAAGGATAACGGTCCAGCGGATATTTTATCTAGACTCCCTGTAGGCGAACCAATGAAACAAGACAGTGGCTATGGATCTAGAATATTACATCTCAGGCTAGAGGACCTGCAAGTTTCTAAAAAGAGGCTCATCAAGGAAACTGCAACCGACCCTTGCACAAGATTGATAAAAAAGTATTTATCTCAACCACACTGGCTGGACAAATCCCAAGTGCCACCAGAGCTTCGTCCATATTATGAAAAAAGAGACGAACTAGCATGCGAAGAAGACATAGTCACTTGGAAAGGTAGAATTGTGGTTCCTGCCACATTGAGAACGGCGATTCTGGACATTCTACATGAAGGCCACCCGGGTATAAGCGCCATGTGGTCACTAGCTAGGTTCCACGTCTGGTGGCCCAACATAGACCGACAGATAGAGGATTTTGTGAACAGCTGTAAGCCTTGCCAGCAAGGGCGTCCGAATCACCCAGAAATGCCCCTTTACTCGTGGACAATACCAGCTGAGCCATGGTCAAGAGTGCATGTGGACTTTGCTGGACCGTATCAAGGATGCTACTGGTTCGTCCTAGTCGATGCCACCAGCAAATGGATTGAAATAGAGCACCTCAAGACTATAACCTCTAATAAGACTATCTCTCTTTTACAGCGAATTTTTTCAAGATTCGGCCTACCAAAGTTCATTGTCTCAGACAATGGGCCACAATTCACATCGCTGGATTTTCAAAAATATTGCCATAGTCAAGGTATCCAACACATAAGGACAAGTCCCTACCACCCGAAAAGCAATGGGCTCGCGGAAAGAACGGTCAGGACTTTCAAGGAGAGGTTTTCGGCTTCAAAATCAGACGGACTCCTAGATCAACGGCTGGATAAGTTCTTGTTGTCGCTGAGAACAACCCCAAACACGACGACCGGACGTCGTCCTGACGAAGTTCTTCTTGGTCGCCACATCAGGACCAAATTGACTCTTCTCCAACCTGATCCGGGACACAAACAGGAGCTGGCACTGTTGAACCAGAAGAAATACCATGATAAAGGGTGTCGCGAAAGACACTTCCAGGTGGGGGAGAAGGTATGGGCTCTCAACAAAAATGGAAAAGGCTATGAAGAAGGAAGGGTAATCAAGAAGACCGGCCTATACTCATACGTTGTCAACGTTAATGGCTTGGAACGAAAAATGCATGCTGATCACCTGCGAAATAGACTTTCCGGTGGGGGAGAAGATGTTATGTCATCATAAATCTATTACTTAGGTTTTTTTTCTATTTGCATTATTTACCTACCATATGTTTAATATTGTTTTTGACTGTAAACAAAAACCTGTTTTGTTTTGGTTTTGTCTTGTGTTGACGTTTAGCAATGTTAGCTTTGTTTATCTAATAAAAAGTATTTTCTCTTATTTTGCCCGTGTTATTACAGGAAGTATATATATTCTAATGAGAAAGTAGATCCTAATGAGATGAGTTGAATCATGATGTTCCTTTGTATCTTCTCTAGATTTTCCTAGAATAGCACTAAAGTTCAAACCACAGTGTTTCTTGACTGATGCAGTGGTTAACTCATCAAGGAATGAATTGGATTACTTGTAGTCATCAAAGGGTTTGAGGACGTTATCACGTTTACAAACATCTATCAAGCTTTAATAATGAGAATCGTTTAAAATATATTTTTTTTAAGGGTAAAATATACAAAAATAGCCATTTACAATGAGAATATCAAGATCGCATTTTGCAACCGTCGTTTACTATTTTATGCAATGTCAAAAGCTCCATAAAATTTTTAAAGTCAATAATTAACTATCTTGTGATTTTATGTTTATTTGAATGAGGAGAAAAATAATTCAACTATACGTAATCAATAAATAGAATGATGACATTGCGGGGGAAAATTTATATTAACTTACAATTTGGCGGTTTAAATTGTCGACGAGTTTTGGTTTATGGAATTTAGATTGTACAGTATCAATCCATAGTAAATTCATTAATTAAATAAATAAGTTATGTGTGTGGTTTGTAATAATATGAGTCGTTTTCATCAGAGAATTATTTATAACATTTTGTTATGGAATGTATACTTCACTCCTATCCTCTATTACATGTATTGAGTGCATTTAGTCAGCATCAATAAACTATTTTGTAAACAAAAAACCATTATAACTTGGTTTCATATGAAATTATCTTTTCAGTTCTATTATTTTTTCATATTTAAAAGAAGTTACAATTAGTTTTTATATTTTTGTATTATGAAACTTATGGATTGAGTACGGGAATCCCTAGGAGGTAACACGTTCTGCCGAATTTTTTTTGTATTACAAAACTTATGGATTGAGTACACAAATCCCTACGTGTTAATACGTTCTTAAAATTTTTTGTATTATAAAACTTATGGACTAAGTAAGAGAGTCCCTACGAGTTAATACGTTTTGCTGAAGTTTTTTTTTATTACAAAACTAATGGATTGATTAGGGGAATACTTACGAGTTAACACATTGCCGAAGTTTTTTTTTTTTTTTGACACAGACTTCCTCTCAACAGAGTTATGAGTTAGGTTCATTTTGTTTAGTTTCATTTACTTCTTTCCTTCTAATACAGATATTTTGTATGATTGTTTTTTTTTCTTAGAATTTCAATATTTTAAAGCTTCAATAAAGAAATCACCATAGAAACTATAAGAAATATGTCATTGAATTTTAATACTAAATTCCAAACCTTTTTCAGACAGATTACGTAATACGTTAATATATTAACGTATCCTGAATGTTTATTCTTATTTATTAGAGTAAGGTCATTAAGTTTGGTCTAGCCTTTATGGTGTTAAAATACCATGATAACTGTAATAGTAAAATTTAGGTTCATAAAATTGTTTTAATAATAACATATTAGTAAATAAGATATACATATTTTTATTTGCTGTTCTTGGTCATGGATTTTGTCAAAACCAAGGTACTACTAATGTAACTTTAACCGTATTGTATATGAAATAAAAAAAATGAATATTTAAATGTGAAAATTCAACATTATCTAAAAGGAACAACAATAACTTCGCCAGTAAATTTAATAAAGTGGTATTGAGCATAAATAGTGTAGGTACACTGGGAATACCAAAGGAAGCACTATGTGTATGTATAGTCATGCAGAATACGTATGTGTATGTATATAAGTATGTAATAAGTATGTGTATGTATAGTCATCCATTGCAAACAAACATACAGTTTGAGACGACATTTATTTACACTGCAATAACTGTATACCGGAGTGTACATTAAATTAGTTCATTAAATACATTAAATTGTACATTAAATAAGTACGAGAACTAAATCTGGTACCTGATCTACATTATCACGGCTGTAACTAACCGAAAGCACCAAGAGTTCTCCTTGATCTACCTTACCTACATTTGACGCATTTCTGATACCCTTATGAGTCAGTTACACATGCGGGAGTATATATGTTAGATTGTTGCCAAGTCTTGAGCTAAATAAGGAGTTTTAAAAGTTTAACTTAACCTTTGTTAGGGTATGACTACTCTTTCTAAGAAAAATTACTTTTCTTGCAGGTGAATAAAAGCTTAGCTAAGATTGTCAAAGCTAAATAAAAAGTTTAAAAAAAAGATACAACAACAAGTGTATATAGGTTTGTGTGATAAGAATTATAATTCATTTTTTATTATGAAGTTATTAATTGCTACTCAAAATTAACAACATAACTTTTATTTTTTTCGAAGTATAATAGAAAATGCTATGTGTATGGCTTTTAGTCTATTTATATAACGGGAAAGGGGAACGAATTAAGCATTTCAGTCTTGAAATAAATTGTTATCTCCTCCAAGATGCACAGTGTGTTAATTTCTGTTTCCTAAAATTCTATTTTAGACTAGGACGGTGGCGACGTCCTATAATCCAACTACTTGGAGGTCATGAATTGTGGATATTTGTAAGCGATTGTTAATGCGATATTCCCTAGTGGGGATTAACGTCCGCAATAGTGAAAACTAGTTCATCTTTAAAGACCATCCTCATAATTAGACCAATTCGTATATATGGGGTTGAAATTGTGGTTTGGATCCCACGTAAACTGTAGGTCCCTATATACCATTAGCTGTTGGGGTATTAATTAACAGTCCTGCCTAAGGTGAATGTTGGCCTTAGTGTGTAACAAGACTACAAGATCGCGCCACAATCATCCTACACTCATCTCTCATTCATATTTAGGTTAAAATACCCAATATGTGAAGTTCCTGTCTCAAAATAGAGATTTAGTGATATTTAAACTAATTAATATACTACTTTCTATAATTTTCCCCTCAGTTGATGATAAAATGTACATTTATATAGTTCATAAAATTTCTGATTCTTTTTTCGCTGGTAATCCGTAACAATTTTCACAAAAAGTATTGTTTTAAATAAAATAGATATGGCGTCTTTAATAATAGACGATATTATTGTTCAAGAACAAAAAAGATGACAAAATATTTGTTCGTATAATTGTTCTATGTAACTTAAAAGTAACTTAAAAAAACCTGGTAAACTAAAAATTTTATGAAAACAGGTCCAATCAAAAACTAATTTTAAGAGTTAATTAAAAAATTACAATATTTACTAATTTATTAAATTATTATATAAATGATCGGGACCATTTGGATTTCAAATGTAATTTTTTTGTAAAAGTTTTGTAGAGATTAAATTTTTGTGTGTTAGTTTTATCGTTGTCAAAAAGATCCATTATTGAATGAGATCTCGAGAAAGACCTTTTAAAATAGAATTCTTTGAAGGATGACACAAACGGAAAATAGATCTCCATCGGCCGAAGCTTTTGGTGTGTCAACAACTAACAAGATTGGTCGTATTGTTTGATCAATGATCAATCAAAGGATCTGAACTTCCACTAGATTTTGAGCCAGGAGACAAAAATACTCCTAAATTAAACAAAGGTCTTCAGCAAACAATGATGTTCCTACTTAATTCTTATTATTGACCTCCATTTTAATACGTAACACTTTTGTTGTTGACATAGTATAATTTCTTAATGTTAAAATTAGAAGTTAATATATTGTTAAACCCAATGTTATTTGTATAATTTTATCATTGTATGTTCCATTTGTCTCCGATATAGTCATATCAATTTATTTAATTTCTAGTAGACTTATTTAATGATATTCTTATTTTATAATTCATGGACTTATTATCTGTTGTTTACATTTAGTTCTTTATACATTTTATGTAGGTACATCTTATGTATACATTTTGTTTAACAGATAACAAAAACATTGTTATTAAAAATTTATATTTAAACAATCGGTAATGTAAAACTATTTTACAATAAATTCTTGATAAATTTACAACAAAAACTTATCATAAGTAATTCATTTTTCCATAGTTTTATTATTTAATAAATAAATAGTGAATAAAACTATCTACGAAGAAATTGGTATATGGATATAGTATCAAAAAATGATATGATAATTGATATAACCGTTTATTTGTTTGTGTATACATTTTGTATTTACTTGACTTAGAAATTACAACCAGTACATAAGATTCATGTAACAATATCACTACTTGAGTAATTATGTTTGGTAAAATAAAAAAAATGAAAGGGCATTCAAGCAAATACTTAAGTGACATTTCAATAACACAGTTTTAATGAAAAAAGAATCATCAATTTGACAGTTTAAAACATTTTTAAAGAAACTAATATAATGTTTATTTATTGTTACTAATTCAATTCCATAGTCAAGCCCAAAAGGGTTTAAAAGTAACGAAACCGTGTTCAGTCCCAACGTCATCACAAAAGCCATTGTATCGGGAACGGGCCTCAACGGACGGAGAATGGGCCATTTGCTGGTAACGGACCAAGATGCCGACACCTTGTTTATGTACTACATTGTTTGGATTTCCCAATGGAGTAACGGTGATGGTGGATGCGTGTATTCGTACTACCAGGTAGTGCTATTTTTACTAAATGGTCAATCATTTTAACCAATTTACTTTTAATAATGAAACTTTCGACTGATACCACTTAAAACTACTTTTTCACACTTGTATGGATTTTTTACCTTTCTAGAGAGACGACCAATACAGACTATTCTAGAAAGTTCTTGGCATTTTACAATAATTTTTAATATAAAGGTCAATATGTACATTCAATTATAGGTCTCTACCAGTTAAAAACAATGCTGAAAACCAAACTTCATATGAATGACTGAGTAAAAATGTCAGGCAATCAAAAACTCAATAAAAATCATGTTTCCTACCCATAAAAAATAGCAATAAATTATGTTTTATTCGACCTTTTGTAGTCACTTATACTATGGCTATACTATGGTGTAGTCACTTACAATAGACCATTACATGAAGTTATATATGAAAAGCACATCGCAAGTCACTATAAAAGGAAGAGGCTTCAATATAAAATAACTAAACTCTTTGCAAAACATGAAGCAAATATATTTCTTGTAACGTTTAGGGCAGCTAAACTAAAATCTTTAAACTGTTTCTTTGTTTTAAACTTTTCACAATAAATCATTCCACCCAATGAAATGATAGTATACGAGCCTTATTGAAGCTAAGTTATATATGTTTAAGAAACTTACGAGTGGGGAAAAAGTTGTATCGCAATGATTTATTTTGATTAACATAAAAGATACACAAATTAAAGGGTCTTTCATGCACATTTAGGAGTAAAACCAATGCTTTCTGGGAAATCATTTATTATTCACCATGGTGTATAGTCCATTCCAATAAACAATCATTATTGTTTCTATAAAGTTTTTTCGATATGGAGACATGAACTAGTTGCTTTAATTATCAGGTACACATTGAACGGTAAAGGAACACGTTACCATTACATGAAGGGTGTCACAAAAATTCCTTTAGGAAATTCTATGATAAATTAACAGCAGAATTAATTAATTGACTAATTAAATTATATTAAGTTCATATTTGTTATTTGGGTGGCTAGTATATAACACTCTGTAAGGACAGGTAAGGATTTATCAAGTACCTTATCAAAACTGAAAAGGCTGGGAAATAAAAATTGAATGATAAAAAATAATTACATTGGTAAAATATTTTACATTTATAATCATCCATTATGGAGTACTTATTACCTATATAAGTTATAAATTATTAAAGTAATTTTCTCCTAAAAGTTGTTCCACAAGCATAAAGTTCAATCAATGAAATTATAATATATAAAAAATTACAACTTAATTTAATTTAAATTTTTACAACTTTGTATAATCATGTAGAATAACAATATGCATAATATTTAAATTAGTCTTTCTTCAAGGTATACTTAAAAATTAGAAAAAATAGAAGAAAAAAGATGAAACCCACGAATACCGCATCAGACATTGATTGATGCCCAACCAAATGCAAAACGTCATCAATAAATCCAACGATGTTTCATTTTCCCGACAGTTGTTTGCGCTCATTAAAATTTTGTTGCTTTCCTCAATAGTCTTTTAAACATAATTTGGCATGCCTATTGAATTTTAAACTAAAAGTCGTAAAAAGTTTATAAACTATTATATTACTACATGATACCATCTAGATATCTGCTTGTTAACCTTTTTGGACACCCGATATGATGAAAATTTCATATAAGGAATTCCTTTCTACCTTCATAGAAGGTAAAGGAAGACCCCTGAAATTCTTGGTAGAGTAGATTATCCATCAAAATATTTCTGATCGAGCGTAAGGAGTAGGACGTTTATATTATAAAAACCTTGTAAATACTAAATTAAAAATCTTTTTCAGTTGAATACTTGGCCACCTTCCAACCTTGACATTAAAATAAATTAAATAAGAAATTCAACTGAAAAACTAAATTACTAAACTAACATTAAGTAAGTTTAAGAACTAAAAAAATCAATAACTGATCTAATATACATATACATTTCAATGTTTTAGAATTAAAAATTATTAAGTTAAAACAAAGATTATTGATAAAAAAAAAAAAATTGGGAGTTCAGTAGATAGTCAACTTCAATATTGTAGTAAACACTTACTATCTTTTATGTAACTTAGGTGCTAAAATTTTTTAAGTAATTTGATGACAATTTAATTGAAAAGCACATCGCAAGTCACTATAAAAGGAAGAGGCTTCAATATAAAATAACTAAACTCTTTGCAAAACATGAAGCAAATATATTTCTTGTAACGTTTACCTGGAAATAACCTTCGAATTACAATACAACAACAACTCGAATGTCTAAGAAGTAACGATGGTCACTTACTATTTTGAATTATTCTTAAGAATACTTTTATAAGGCTCTTGACTCGTGGTGGTGATGCAAAACCGTTGGTTAATTGTTGTGGTAAGGAATATGTGTATATAAGGTTTTGAGACTACGTGAATGACAACAAAGCAGTTCTAACCTAACCCAATTAACCTATCCTAACCTTGCCTATACTATTATTTTTTACTTTTTATTATTTTCAATACTAGGTTGGGTAAGGTTAGTGTAGGGTAGGATAGGTAAAATTAAGTAAGGTTAGGTTAGGGTAATTATGGTTAAGTTAGGTTGGATTTGGTTAGATTATAATAGGTTAGGTTATATTAGGTTTTTCTAGGTTAGGATAGTTTAGGTTAGGTTATGTTAAGTTTGGATAGGTAAGGATAGGTTAGCTTAGGTAATGTTAGGTTTGGTTAGGTTAGGAGTAAGATACATTCAACAAATTGGAAACCCTATTTCTAAAATTTGAGTAAAGAGGACGTACACTACCTTACATTTATTTTAAAAAGGGGGTTTCTGATTGATTGAATGTTGGTTTCTCTGTAATTATAAGTGAAGGAAGGTGATGTAGAGAATTAAGGGAAAAATTCTTTAAAATATTCTTCAAAATTTAAAATTTAAATGAACTTAATAAGGTTCATTTATAATCCTATTAAAATCTATTAAAACCAACGGTACCATTAAGAGTAAGTTTCTAGCCATTGGTATTTTTTTAATGCACTATTTAACTTCAAATATTGCTATTTATTTCATAATTTCATTCTCAGGTTATGAATACTAACTTGAATTCCGAGATGAGTATTTACTTCCTGAAATTTTATAAAATGGGCCCTGGAGATTGATAACAAAGATAACATTAAATAAACTAAGAGCAAAACAAATTTTCTTAGCATATTTTGGAATATTCTCCTTCATGAATTAATTTAGGGGTAAAATGACATAATGCTATATATTTATTAAACAATATCCTCTTTACAAATAAAAATATTTTTTTAGTAAAAAAATATTCTATATAATTATTATAGATTCATAGCATATAATAAAACCTTTAAACCTTCATGATAAAAGATATATATATATATATATATATATATATATATATATATATATATATATATAATGAAATATATTTTTATTAAAAATTAATTAGAATAATTTTTTTAATGTACATTTTCTAATCGATAATCATCAACATTGCTATACGAAACCAAGATATAATTTATGGTTTAAATTTAGGAGCGTATGCTACATCAGACAGACATCACTCTGAAAACCACTTTTTGGACTCAGCGAGCACCGAAACGAATAAATCTAACAACAACTCAAATTCGTTAACAATACTCTCTCCATATACAATGGTATAGGGGGAGAAAGTAATAAGATATCAAAATAGACACTCAAAATTCACGATATCTCCTTTATTGATGTCTTGAATGTATCTGTAGAACACCCACACAAAAGTTGTATCAATCCCTGTGATAGGGAAGGGCGGAAATGATCATGTCAAGGGCCGGAAATCAATCATTGTTTGAACACGTGTCAAAGAGTAAGCAGAACCTTGACATAGAAGACGCTAGGTGGGAGTCTCCGTCTAGCAATATTGAGCAAGATCAAATTACTGGTTTTCTTGTTTATAAAGTGACAGTGCAATTAATTACAAAGTTATTTTCTTTATAAGAATAAAATAGGCAATTTCGACTACTATTGATTAACTTTCATTAAATACGGTAAATCGATAGCGTTAAAATAGTTTCTGCAAGTTCATTGCAAGTATTGCGAACATAAATTAATTCAAATACAAAAGTTCATATTTTTTTAATTTTTATTCCTTTATACAAGGTTTAACTTTTGTTTGGGGGTCGCCAGTAAAATAAAACATGCAATTGATGTAATGTTGCATTAATACAATTAATAAAATGAATGCATTAATTTCTGAGTGTTATTTTTCTCAATGAGGATTCTCATAGTTACACCAAGAAATACATCTTTTACATACGTTAAATGTTAGACTTGAAAATGTTTGGACTTCATTAAGCACTCTAATAGATCAACCCAATTAAAATTGGTTGAAACTTTATTAGTTTACATATCTTTTCGTTTAAACAGTTTCTGTTTACCCATCTGACTATGTAAATTTTGGAATTAACACCCCATATTCAGCTAAACCTTTGTCCTCTGGATTGGATTGTAATAAGAAAATGTAAGTTAAATGACTAATCATTGACCGTTTAGACGGAAAGGGATGTAAACTATAATCATTTTCTAGATATAACAGCACCTACGGACATCACAAAATGAAATAGTTCGATACAGATCAGATTTTATAGGTTAACATTTGTTACTCCTTTTCCATTTAATATTTTTCATGATTTATTTAAAAGCCACTGTAATTTACATTTAATAATCAATATTTTATGCACATTAAATATAATATACTTAATATTGTTTTATATTTTAATGTCCATTTATGATAGAGAAGAATGTATAGGTTTTACAAAAGTAATTTTAATTAAATAAATATGACTTATGCAAATTTTCATATCCAGCTTAAGTATAAATTCCACACGAAAGATTTAATATATTTTAAAAAAAACATGCATAGCACAAATATTTTATTCAGTGAAGAGCGTATTATATTTTTCTCGCCCTCACATAATTAACTTCAATGCCACTCTAAACATTTTGTAACATTTTACAGCATATTTATAGAGCGATTTTTATAACATATTTATATTATCACATAAAAAATCTGAATATTTTATATTTTAATCATTATGTTTAAGCAAATAGTCTTAAAGCAAAAATATGTTAGACATTTTAGTTGATCAGTATAAATATTTCAATTGATGGCATGGGTTGGCATCGGGTTAACATCAAATAGTTTTCTTAAGCAGATGACTGATGCTCCACCTCGTCCATTATTCCGTTTGATGCGCCGGTTACCATCCTGAGTCCTGGTGGAACCTTACCCCTCCATTTCCGATGATAACATTCCACCCCTCTTCATTTTGGTTATTACACTAACAAAGTGATAAGCTATACATGTTACTGAGCAAATTCTATATTTTATATTTACACTCGTATTTTAATCAATTGTATGGGTCAGTGAAAAAGTAAAGTATTCTAGTAAAAATAATTTATACACTTAATCTATTTGGTTTTCCATGTAGACTCGATAACAATTTTATATTGGTGTTATCTGACTTGAAATTTAAAAAAATGTTTATATATTCATACAACTTCATTAAACCTTTAAATGTATCGTAACAGTATATACGTAACCTATTACTTTTGGTCAGTTGATCAAATTCTGTATAAAATATTCAATTAGATTAAAATATTTTACTACGATTGAAGTTAAATCAAGTATTGATCGGATGGTTCTAAACACTTAACTATAAATCGCAATTTCTTTAAGAAAGAAAATCATTAAATTATTGTATTTATAATAAATTGATATCAATCTAGGATAAGGCATGTAATTTACATTTTATAAATCTTTCATCCACATTTTCCTTGGTTCAAAAAAGTAGAACGAACAGATATCAAAAATAATAATTAAATATAATCTTGTTTTAATAATCATATATGAAATCAATACATCAATAAATGACATGATAATAATTATTCTTCCCTACCTTAAATTAAATAGATGATTAAACACAGACACTTAATTGACCTATAATAAAATTATCTAATAGACCTATTAAAAGTGGTAATACTGATGATCTCTATGTTACAAATCTTATGTTTCTCGTGGTATTTTGTAAATTTATTTGTGAGTAAAATCCATTTATATATTTTACAATGTATGGAACAATAATTTTGCTAAAATATTTGGAATTAAACGTGAATAAGATTAGACCAAGAGCTGAGTAGATCAGAATACTGTACTATTAAAAGAGAAGTGTATAAAAATAGTATCAGAAATTATAGACTAACAAGTTTGCCTAATGAGCTGGGTATATTTGATCTCATTTATATTGTGCTCACTAACAGAGTCCAGAAACAACAGAAAAAAATAAAGATGTATGAACTAAAGATTCTATAAAAACCTACTCAATATTCATAAAAGAGCATAAAATTTACAACCTTTTTTTTAAAGTATTACAGTTTAAACCTTTTCACAACTAATTACAAATAACAAATCCACAGTAACCTGTAAAAAACCAACCACCAATATTTTGTTCACCGTTCTTGGAAAAAATGGTTTCTGTAAAAATCATAAAAATTGAATCGTATTTAAAAGTATGATTTTACGAGATTAACTAATCAACTCTTTTAAAATCATTGATTTCTTATTGAAGCAAAATTTGTTTATTTAATTAAACGGTAATATGACCCAAACATTTGTGTTCTAAGAATAGAGATTTGGGAAGTTTTGTTTAAATTAAACTCATTATTACATACTAACAGCAAATCGATTGAGTTATTTTTAATAAATTTGACATCGATTCAATTTGGTAATTTTTTATATTTTTTAAAAATTTGAAACCGGAACATGGAGTTGTAATTTACATGCGGGCTGTGTATGAATGTATCCCTCACACAGACTCGTTCAAAAGCGAAACTTGCCTCAACTCACACTAGAGTCCTCTTTCACGTACAATAAGCTCTTTCAAAGATACTTCTCTTTGCATTTTTCCATTTAGATGAACTCATATTACCAAAATCAATCGCATAATAGTTTAAGATAAAATAATGATTTTACTAGTTCTTTATTATTTGGCATGAATATGAGGAAAAAAGGATGTACAAGGCATAATTGTATACTGAAAAAAAAAAATTACAAAGATATATTTGAAACGCATTAAATAAATCTCAGCACGGTCGTATGGTACTTAAAACTTAACGCTTCTTGAAACACTAAAATATTTTCCTAAATAATTATGTTAAACAAATATTTCATGATGAATTAAAAGCCGATATGATATTACGGTGTATGAAATTTAACTGTATTGCAAATAAAATAAGATGTTGGAAATTTTCCCTTTATATAATAAAAAATATTTTATTAAGGCCCTTATTACTACCATAAGTAGTGTGGTTTTGCCGGTGCTGGGACAAGTCAAGGTCATGCGGTTCGAACTGGCAGGTGTGGGTAGTAATTGGGGGGTGGGGGTGACAGTGATGGATGGGTTTGGGAAGTGGGTCAAGGTCATTCGGAGGGAGTTTTAAAAAAGTGGGAGCCGCAGGGGCTCGGTGGGGAGGGGGGTGGGGCGGCGCCGGGCCGCGGGAGGTTTTCGTTTATTTTTAAAATTAAATTAAAATAATAGTTGCATGATAGGAGAGCTCCTAGGTGTTTACAGTGCGAGTCGATATAGTAGAATGAGACATGTGTCCAAGGAAGAACGATCATATAAACCCGGTAATATAGTGAATAAGAATAATTGGACAGCGTCGTCAATAGGTGTAACAAGATTGAAATGTTGATACTGCAGCATGTCAGTTAAGACAGCGTGCAAAACAGTATCAGTACAGTATGCAGTGTTGCACAGGCCAGGTTTTGCAAAGTACAACGGGTGAAAACTGTAGTATTTCTTAAGCTTAGCCAATGTAGTACGCGGTTTAGAAACTGTGGAGTTAGATTGTTTCTGTAAAATATGTTTTGTGCGTAAAAGTTTTAGTTGTAAAGAGTGCGAAGCCATGATAATACACGGAGGGGAGATGTGTACTCTCCGACAATCGGCGAGTATATGACCGGCGCCCGCGAGTGTGTCTGAATATATAGAGACTAATTAGCATAATAAGTGCAAACATATGTTAGAGTAAAAAAGCGTAAGTAAAAAAAAAGTGTTAGACTAGGTGTTAGAGACTTGCGGATAGTTGTTCACTGTTGCCCTATCGCCACTATAATGACGCGCGCGCGGTACCGATGCCCGTTTTATGGGGGGTTGTGTGGCCCCCCCCCCCAACCCCTCCCCCTGAGAGGATGACATAAAAGAACAGAACTTCGGAGAGCTCAGTTATTTGTCGGGCGGCGCCGCGAAAGGTTGTAGCAGGGGGAAACATATAGGCAAAGAAAAGTACTGGTAGCCGCAGAAGTTAATTAATTATTCAGGTGCAGGATTGCAAGTAATGTTCCGTGCACGAATAAGTAGGAATAGAATTGTTAATTGTACAGGTAAATCTTGTACTGTAGCAATAACTATAAAATTAGACGGTTGTAAAGTGTATGACCTGCTAATGTGCAAGAAATATCCCGTGCACGACTAAGTGGGATCACAATTGCCAATTGGACAGGTAAATCTTGTATTGTAGCAACAAGTATAATAGTAGACCGTTGTAAGGTGCATCACCTGCAGGTGTGCAGGAAATGTCCCGTGCATAAATATAGAGACTAATTAGCATATTAAGTGCAAACACATTTTAGAGTAACATGCGTTAGTTGTAAAAGCGCCAGAGACTTACGGATAGTTCCTCACCCGACCGATTCCGCCACCGAAATGGCGCGCGCGCGGCAGCAACCCCCCTTTTTATGCGATCGATGAGTCACGTGCGACGCCCCTCCAACCCCCTCCCCGAGAAAACCGCATAAAAGAGCGAGGTTCGGGAGAGCTCGGTTATTTGTCAGTCGGCTGCGGCTACGGTCACAAGAGTCAGAGGAAGAGACGGATAGTTTAAAAAAGTACTGGTGATCGCGGAAGTTAATTAATTATTCAGTTGTAGGATTGCAAGTATTGCTCTGTGGATAATCAAGTGGGGGGACCACAACTGTGATTGAACAGGTAACCATTGTAGTATAGCAATAATTTTAATATTAAACGGTTGTAAAGTGTATAAGCTGCAGGTGCGCAAGAAATGTCTCTCGTACTGTAGCAATAATTATAATAGTAGACGGTCAGCAAGTGTATTACCTGCAGGTGTGCAAGAAATGTCTTGTGTAATGTAGCAATAAGTATATGATTGTAAGTATATGATTGATTCCTGCAGACGTGCAGGAAACATAGCGTGCACTATTGCACAGGTAAATCCCGTAGTGTAGCACTAATTATATTAATATGACCGAGAAGTAGCGGTTAGAGTTTAAGTGTTGTTAAAGTAAGAGAGTAATTTGCATATTAAGGAGGAAACAGGTGTGTAAGAATGGAACCTGCAATTAATCAGTGTCAGTTTCCTGCACACGATGTTAATTAGCATATTTTAGTTAAAAAAAAAAAAAAAACTCGACACGAAAATAAAATTAAGATATATAAAATAACTGATGTAGTGTTAAGAAATAGTGTAAAAATAATAAAAATGTTAAAATAAATAGTGTGTTAAAGTACTATGTGGTATGAACTCACGGATTGGTTGTTTACCGTTGGGGTGTCAGCTCCCTATATGGGATGCGCGCGAGCTTCCCGTCGTTTATATACATGCGGATGGTTACTCATGCATGACCCCCCCCCCCCGACCGGACCGGAAACCGGAAGCCCCCCCCCCCGCCCCCTCCCACAGGCTGCGTGTACCGGCGATTAATTTCCGTTGGAACTATAATTAAGCGGCGGAAGAGGGCAGATAACAAACTGCGATAGTTATGCTGTCACGCACGCGACGGGGAAAGCTGCGCATGTAGCTGTCAGCGGATGTACTTGTCAGCGGATGTAATTAGATGTTATCTAATGCTAATTAAGAGGCACAAGGCTCCACCTGCGTTAGGGGCGACCCACATGTAACAAAGTACATCCGTTGGGGATTTTCCACTGACCTTACTGGAAAGTTCCGCGCCCCTCAAACCCCTCCAGGCCCCCACCACTTTGTGAGCCGAGAACCTCTTTGGCGACTATTGCTGAGTTAGTTCGGAACAATTCGTCGGACGCGATGGTTGTTCCGAACTCAGAGGGCAACTCAAATGTATATGCGGCCGATATATATTTGAGTTACTCTTGTTGTTAGGCTATTATTATTTAATATTAGTTGTGTGTGTGTGTGTGTGTGTGTGTGTGTGTGTGTGTGTCTATGGTTTTATGTAAAGTGTTATTTGGTTTTAGTCTTAAGATGTGTTAGTTTTAAGGTTTAACTTGCGCATTGCGATGTTAGCATTAAGGTGTGTTATGGTATTATTTATGTTTAAAAAATGTGTTTTTAATTTTAAGTATTGGTTTATGCTGTGTGTGTGTGTGTGTGTGTGTGTGTGTGTGTGTGTGTGTGTGTGTGTGTATCTATGTCTGTGTTTGTTTATCTGTGTACTAATAATTTTTTACATTTCACAGCTAGCTGTTAGGATGGGTAGATTAAATTTAAATTTAAATGTAACTTTAAGAAGTTCGATTGAACTTCATTAAATATGGGTGGGACATGCGCGTTGTGCCTTAGGTAGCACATATTTTTATTGTTTTTGATTTTTGTTTTTAATTTTGGTCAGGAAAAAATGTGATTGGGTGGGTTTAGATTAAGGGTGGGAGATTAGAGTTGCGTCTTGCATTACCTGTTCCAGAGTCCCCATTGTAAAATTGGAATGGTCAAGTCCAGTGCCCAGGCCCGAGGCTGGCCGCCCGTATCACAGACTACCAAACTGGATCGCCACGTGCGTGCGGGCCAAAAATCGGGATCCCTAGCAAGACGTAACTTTTTGGGTTGGGATTGGGAGTGTTTGAGGAACACAGGGTGGTGGAGACGGTTCTGGCCGCCTCCATCACCTTGGATCATTATTATTTTTTGGTGACCTTGACCTCAATTCACTCATGCATAACCCCCCCCCCGCCCCCGCCCCCGCCCCCCCCCCCCCCCCGCCCCCGCCCCCGCCCCCGCCCCCCCCCCCCCGCCCCCGCCCCCGCCCCCCCCCCGCCAGCCAAGTGCTAACAAATTTTCTTATAACTTGAGAACGGTTTGCCGGAATAGGGCAAGCGATACATCATTGGAAAGCTCTAATTAAGAGTAATATTGTGATAAAGACAGAATTAAATTATTTTGTTTTAATAAAAATTTATAGGAAGGTTTGTAATTGAAGTTATGGCATGGATAGAAATTGAAAGATTAGTAAACATAGCATCTCCAATTTTAGTTGATGATAGACCCACCTTTGGCGTATATTGGTGTAACAGTGATCTGTTATGGCTATGGGCGGAGGTATATGTGGAGTATTTGCAATTGGAAGAAAAAATATAGGCTTTAATCATTACTTTTCAGCTTTAGTCTTAACCTACTATTTTTAACATCTCACTAAAAATCTTACCGTCCTCCACTACAACTGGGAGGCTATAAAAAGGGAGCAGTAGAGAAGCATTTCATTTCGCTGCTAAATTTCAAAGAGTAAACATCAACAAGATGTATCAATGTGAAATTTGCTTAGAAACTTTTCATGATAATATTCTACTAGAAATACACAAAGAGTTATCCCATAATAATAATGAAGATGTAACAGAAACCAAATATGAAGATTTAAAACTATATGGAGAAGAACAACAAGAAGAACATCAAGAAGAAGAAGAACAAGAAGAAGAAAAAGAAGAAGAACAAGAAGAAGAACCATTAGCAGGACCATCTAATGCTATACCGAGTGTAAAAGTATTTGCTTTAGCAGGTAGAGTAGTAATGCATCACAAAATTCAAAATGAAGAAAAATTGGAATTAGAGCAGTTTCTTAAAGAAGCAAGAAAAATTGTCAGTAAAACTATAAAAGAAGAACTACAAAGATTAAACTTTATTAAATTTGGCATATTATTAAAAGCGTTGTTTATTAATGTAGAAGAAGAAATGTCACCCAGAGGATTTATAACAAAAAACCAGACAATTATGGCTACTTCAAATATTGAGTCAATAGTTGAAAAGAGTTTTGATGAAATTTTAACTAAAATTCAAGAACATGAAGGGAGAGGATCAGGTTGGAGTTTGTTTAGTATTGAGGGCATGGATTTAAGAGTTCACAAACATGGATATGGGCTAATGGGCAGCAGTTACATTCAGCTGCCAAAGAAAATACGGGATACAAAATCGTGTATAAATGTAAAAAATGAAGATACAGAATGTTTTCGATATGCAATGACGTCAAAATTTGTACCACCTATACATGCAGAAAGACCTAGCCAAGAATATGAGAACCAAAGATATAGGTACAATTTCCAAGGGTTGTCGTACCCAGTAGCATTGAAGGATATTACAAAATTTGAAAAACAAAACTGTGGAACATCTGTCAATGTGTTTGGTTTGGATAGTTCAAATAAAGTATATCCTCTGAAGGTTGTAAAGAATGAGCTGGCAGATCACACGGATTTATTGCTAATTACGAATGGTGATGTGTCACACTATGTATGGATTAAACAATTTGAAAAGCTTGTTAGTAAACAACTATCCAAACATGAACATAAAAAAATAATCTGCAAACGATGTTTTAATTTTAAAGAAGAAAGAAATGCACACCGTGGATGGTTACAAGAACATCAGAAGCTATGTAACAACAACTATGAAGCCAAAATAATGTTACCATCACCAGATAAGGCTGAGCTAAAATTTGAGAAGATATCTCATCAGTACCGTATCCCTATCGTTGTATATGCAGATTTTGAATCTACACTTGTTCCTATTGAAAATAATAATGATGAAGCCAAGAAAAGTGTTAAGTATCAAGTACATGATCCTAACAGTTTTTGTTTATTAATTAAATCTACACTGTCAGAAGATCATTTAAATAAATATGATCTAACATCAAAACCTGTCATATATCGTGGGGAAAGTGCTTCAAAAATATTTCTTGACCGCTTATATGCCATAGCAGAAAATGTAGAAAGAATGTACAGTGATATTGTACCAATGATACCCATGGATGAAGAAGAAGAGATTCAATATGAAAATTCAACCAATTGTTATTTATGTAAAAATGAATATACTATGGAAAATCACAAGGTACGTGATCACGACCATCTAACGGGATATTATAGAGGTGCCGCATGTAACAGATGTAATATTAACTATCAAATTCGCAACTTCATACCCGTAATTTTGCATAACCTAAGTGGTTATGATTCACATTTTATTATACCAGAATTGGGACGAGATGATGGAAAAATTGATGTGATAGCGGAAACCACTGAAAAGTTTATTAGTTTTAGTAAAACGGTTGGAAATATGAAGTTACGTTTTCTGGACTCTTACCGTTTTATGTCATCTAGCTTAAGTAAACTCACTGAAAACTTGAAAAAAGAAAATTTTATAGAAACAATGAAGATTGTAAGTAGAGATAAATTGGATTTGGTTCTCCGCAAAGGTGTTTTTCCCTATGATTACATCGATTGTTTGGAAAAATTTGAAGAAACATCACTTCCGCCAAGAGAAGCCTTCAAGAGTAAGTTGTATGAAGAGGACATCAGTGAAGAGGACTATCAACATGCTTGTAAAGTGTGGAATGAACTAGGAATGACAACATTGGGAGAATATTCCGACTTTTATGTGAAATTAGATGTGACTTTACTTTGTGATATAATGGAAGAATTTAGAGATACCTGTTTTGAAGCATATGGATTGGACCCACTTCATTCTTATACATCGCCTGGACTAGCATGGCAAGCTATGTTGAAAGAAACAAACTGTAGACTTGAACTTATTACAGATATAGATATGGTTTTGATGATAGAGTCAGGTGTTCGTGGAGGATTGACGCAAAGTGTAACCAGACATGTAAAAGCTAACAACAAATATCTCCCAAACTTTGATACATCACAACCAACAACATTCTTAGGTTATTTTGACGCAAATAACCTATATGGATGGGCTATGTCAAATCCTCTTCCATATGGTAATTTCAAGTGGGCGAACCCTGATTCGATCGGCAATATAATGGACATACCCAAATACGGAGATACTGGATACATTTTGGACGTCGACTTTCAATATCCTGAACAGCTGCATGATCACCACTACGATTTACCACTATTGCCAAAGACGGAAATATCTCCAACTGGTAGATGGCCCAAATTAATGATGACGTTAACCAACAAGTCGAGATATGTAGCTCATTATTGGACAATACAGCAAGCAATAGAAATGGGATTAAAAATAATAAGAATCAATAGAGCAATACAATTCAATCAGTCTTGTTGGTTAAAACCATACATCGACAACAACACAAAAAGAAGGAGTGCAGCAACATCCGCTTTTCAAAAGGACTTTTTCAAATTAATGAATAATTCAATATTTGGCAAAACATTGGAAAACAAAAGAAAACATAAAGATGTAAAATTAGTTAGCGATCCGGCGAAATTGCAAAAATTAGTACAAAAACCAAACTTTGGAACAAGTGTAATTATTAACGAGAATCTTGTAGCTGTTACAATGGACAAAATCTCAGTTACAATGGATCGTCCTCTATATGTGGGAATGTCTATCTTGGATATTTCTAAAACCCACATGTATGACTTTCATTACAACAAGATGGTGAAGTTTTATGGAAGAGAAAACATCGGGATAGCATATATGGATACAGATGCTTTCATTTATTGGATAAGAACAGAAGACATGTATGAAGATCTACGTACTTTTGTATATACTACTGACTTTGACTTTTCAGATTATCCTAAAGATCATCCCAACTATGACTACGATAAAAATAAAAAGGTGTTGGGCAAGTTTAAAGACGAAACAAATGGTGTACCAATGGAAGAAGTTGTCGCTTTAATGTCCAAACTGTACTCATTCCAACTGTACATCAGTGAAAAGGATGAACATCAAGTGGTGAAGAAAGCCAAAGGCATCAAGACTTCATATCTAAAGAAGAAAGTGCAGTTTGAACATTATAAAAGATGTTTATTTGAAAATGTGGAAACAACCGCAACATTTAACACCATCAGAAGCTACAACCATATACTGTATAGTGTAAAGCAAACAAAGTGGGCATTAAGTTATAAGGATGATAAACGCCACATTCTTGAAAATAACATCAACACATTGCCATTCGGCCACTATTCGCTAATCCCTATTGATCAGTAAACCTTTTCTTCGTCCTTTGCCTTCTTCCTTTTTCCTTTCGTAAAGAAGAGGGGACATGACAAGCCCAATGTCATGTTCCCTCTTTTTTACACAAACGTAAAATGGCCTTGACCTATATCCTAACCGTATATAAAAGAGGATAAACCATTCTAGAGATTAGTACCTTTACAAGCGATGTGGAAGACACAACTGAAGATGGAAGACTTAAAAAATAAAATTGTAAACGAACTTCATAAGCAGGCAAGAAGAAAATTTCCTAGAAGAAGAACAGTTATAAAAGGAATGAATGATCTTTTCCAAGCCGATCTCATTGAAATGATACCACATAGTAAGTTGAATAAAGGATTCAAATACATTTTAGCGATTATAGACTGTTTTACTAAAGTGGCTGATGCCTTACCGCTAAAGGACAAGACTGGTAAAAGTGTTACGAAAGCTATGGAAACGGCTATACAAAGAAATAAATTCAACATCAAACATCTACAAACTGATGATGGGAAAGAGTATTTTAACAAAGACTTTGCAGCTTTAATGAAGAAGTATAAAATAAATCATTATTCTACAAATTCTGAAGTTAAAGCTTCAATAATAGAAAGATTCAATAGAACATTAAAAGGAGCAATGTATAAAACATTTTCCAAACGAGGATCATATGTTTGGTATGATATCTTACCGCAACTTATAAAAGAATATAACAACAAGTATCATCGAACCATTGGTATGAAGCCTAACCAAGTAAATAGCGGTAATGCTAAGATGGTATTAAAACGTATTAGGAATAATACAACTCCTAAACGTGAAAAAATGCAGCCTAAAACATTTAAAGTTGATGATAAAGTTCGTATAAGTAAGTACAAAGGAGTATTTAGTAAAAGATATCTGCCAAACTGGACTAATAAAGTGTTTACAATCTATAAAGTACAACCAACAATACCTGAAACTTACATCTTAAAGGACAACAAGGGTGAATTACTCGAAGGTGGATTCTACGGACACGAGTTGTTAAAATCATCAGTCGGCGATGTATATCTTGTTGAAAAAATTTTACAAAGAAAAAAGGATAAGGTTAAAGTACGTTGGTTGGGATTTGATAAAAGTGAAGACTCTTGGATCCCTACAAAAGACTTGGTGTAGTAATTTGTGAACTCATTACGTGTTTAACCTTTACACAAGATGGAGATTGTGCAACAAAAGGATCGATTTTTTATTAATAATATTGATGAATTAACAGTTGACAACGACAAGTTAAATCATGGAAAACATGGTGAACTACTGCCAAACACAATAAGATGTTTAATAACTGGACCGTCAAATTGTGGAAAGACGAATGTGGTTTTTAATTTAATAACAAATCCTAAAGGATTACGTTTCAACAACATTTACATCTTTTCCAAATCTTTGCAACAACCCAAATATCAATTATTGGATAAGGTACTCGCAAGTGTGCCTGAAGTTAATTTTTACAAGTTTAATGCTAGTGAAACTATAATGGAGCCAAATGAGGCTAAACCATTTTCTATATTTATATTTGATGATGTATCTTGTGAAAATCACGACACTATTAGAAGTTATTTCGCCATGGGAAGACATTACAATATTGATAGCATTTATATTGGTCAAACTTACAGTAAAATTCCAAAACAATTAATAAGAGATAATGCAAATCTACTTATTATCTTCAAGCAGGATGAAACAAATTTAAAGCACATATATAATGATCATGTAAATGCAGACATGTCATTTGATAAATTTAAAGAAATGTGTGGCAAAGCATGGGCTGAAAAATATGGATTTCTTGTTATTATGAAAGAAGAAGCTATAAAAAATGGAAGATATCGTATAGGGTTGGATAAATTTGTATTAATCCATTGAACGATTGATGATACGTTTAGTAATAGATTGGTCTTCACAGCGTAAACATGGTGAACCAAGAAAAACTATTAAAAGAAATAAAATCACTGAGTGACTCAATTAGACTTAAAAATCGAGCATTAAGAATGGGTTTGAATGAAAGAGAAGAATTCCTGGAGACTACATTTAAGCCTATTACAGAACCTTTAAAACAGATAACAGAAACTATTGGTAAACCTCATTATGAAGGAGATGTTTTGCTACCTGTTTCTAAATTTGAAGTAAAGAGTTTGAAAAAGGAAGAAGATGATGATGATTCTTACACAAGTGATAGTGAAGTTTCTCAAAAAGAAGAAGAAGAAACAAGACAAGAAGAACCAGAAATAAATGTTGAAAAAGAAGAAGAACAAGAACAACATATACCTGAAGCAGAGCAATCAATTCCAAATCTAACAAAATTAAGTAGTGATATATTGCAACAAGGACCTCTTGGAAGAAAGTATATCATGAAAATGTTACATGAAATAAAAAATAACCCAAAATTACACAAGTCACATGTATATGGTGCGAGAATTGATGGAAATGAATTAAAAATAGGAGATTCAAAAGTACATTTGACTGAAGATGATGATATTGTTATTGGTGAGCATAAATATAAAGGAACAAAAGGATTATTTGAACTGATTTTCAAAAATATACCTATAAGATATACGCTTCAAGATTTAAATACTTTTAAAGAAATTTTGCAAAATACTAATGCTCATAAGAAGAATTACTCCAAAGATTCAATGATAAATAGAACACGCGCAACTAAATATACAGTTGTAATAAAAAGATTGTTTCCCCTGAAAAAACTACCAACATTACGAACTGCACCTGCTGTGAAAAAACCGCTTAAGAGGAAGTCATTATCACTTATGGACTTATCACTTATTGATGAATATGGTAAAAAGAAAAAAAGGAGAAACTCCAACATCTGGTAAAGGTTTAATGAAAAACCTATATAATACAAATGTGATTTACTATAATGATATAAACAAATTGGTTGATAGAATGAGACTATTACATGAAGCCATGGAAGCTGGTCATACAGGTTTAAATAATGAATGGGTGGCTTTAGTTGACGAACTTCGAAATCGTGGAATAATTGTATAAATCATCACGGATATATAAGAGAGCAGTGAGCATACAGTGGATCAGTTCAATCATGAGCGTTGACAAGTTCGGACGGTACTCCGGGGTAGGAGTACAAGGAGGAGAAAACAGAAAAAGAAGTGGATTGCCGCAAACACCTGAAGGTGACTATGATATGAGTAACAAACGTCTAAAATTTGTTAAAGACCCAGAAGAAGATACAGATGGAGCAAATTTTAAAACAGTAAAAGAAGCAACTTCAACATCATTGAAATTAAACAAGAATACTTATGATGTTAAATCACATAGAATAATTAATGTTGGTAAACCAACTGACAGTTCTGATGCAATTACTAAAGAGTATTTATCATCTGAACTTTTAAATACTTTAAAATTGCAATGGGGTAATAATTTAAAAGATGGACAGACATATGATGCTGGGAATCATAGAATAACCAACGTGGCAAATCCAAAAAATGATAAAGATTCAGTTAATAAAGAATATTTACATTCTATTATACCGGAAAAGACTCAACACGGATTTTCTTTTTATAAATTTATTATAAATGACATTGGATACCCAAAGGAAGACGGCGATGCTGTAAACCTGAAATACATCAAGGACAACTGTATTTTACAAGATGGTGATGAAATCGATTGTCATGGGAAAGTGTTGTCAAATGTAAAGTTCGGTTCTCAACCAAAAGACGCTGTTACTATGGAACAACTATCTAAAGAATTAAAAAGGGGAACATCGAATTTTGTAAAACATGAAGATGCCGTGCTAAAGCGAGGAGATACATTTATACATGGAAATGAAAAGTTTGATTTAATGCAAGGAAAAAATGATGAATGGGATGCAGGACATAAAACAATAACAAATGGAAGATTTGGTATAAAAGATTCGGATGTACCTTTGATGGTACAAACATTAATTGCGAGTGGTGGTAGATTAGGTACATACGATGGTCGTAATAGAAGAATAAAAAATATTTATCCTGGTTATGAAGATGATGATTGTGTTACATTGAGACAAACAATAACTTGGGATAAACACTTTGGGACCAAATATGATGCAAAGATGAAGAAAATAATTAATATTTTACCAGGAGAAGATTTAAATGATGCTGCTACTATTGGACAAGTCATAACAACGTCAAAAAGTGATTCGACCGCTTACACGTGTAATGATAAACGTATTATGCAGTTACACGATCCTCAACATCCGAAAGATGCTGTAACTTTAGATTGTTTAATAAGAATAGTGGGAAACTTACTTATCGATACCCACAATCATATAGCTAGTACAACGAGTCATGTGATGATTCAACCCGATGAACGAGAAGCTTGGATTAAAAATAGAATCATAAATCAGTATATAATTAATTTGAATAATTAAATATTTAAATATAAAACATTGCGCACGAGTTATTCATTTATGTAAAGCAGCTCGTGGAGTAAACACGCTGGTTATATAAGACAACATAATGAAGACCGCACCTCTCAGTCATCGTCAAGACAGCGACAAGAAAGGACGTGGTATAACATCAGCTGCGTTATCCCTTCTAAGACGGATTCCTGTTGGTGCTGTTCTAAATCGAGCAATAGACGCTTTACCATACGAATTTCATCTGCCCGGAGGCTATCAATATTGTGGACCCGGAACTAAGTTGGCAAAACGTTTGGCAAGAGGAGATCCTGGAATTAATAAATTAGATCAAGCTTGCAAAGAACACGATATAGCGTATTCCAAGTTTGCAGATTCAACAAATAGATCAATAGCGGATAGAGCGCTAGCGGAAAAAGCTTGGAAAAGGGTTAAATCAAGTGACGCCAGTATTGCGGAAAAAGCAGCAGCTTGGGCAGTGACAACAGCCATGAAGACGAAAGCTAAGTTTGGTGGTGGAAGACGACGCGGGAGAAAACCTAGTAAAAAAGAAGCTGCAAAAAGGGGCGGGAACATCAAAAGAAGACGTTGCACTAACCCTAAAAGGAAAGTCAAGAAAACATCCATATGGTCAATGGTAAAAAACGGATCGGGTCTTTACTTAAGACCGTACCGTGTGTATTAAATGAGAAGAATAAATTGATAATTCCAAATGAAGCATTAACAAACTATCAATTGTCAAAATATGTGAAATGTTTAAGAATACCATTCTTCAGAGGAGTTTTTATGAAAGATACATTACCAAATAGAGTGTGGAAAAATGAAACTGGAATAGTAAACTTAGACTCTAATTATGGACCAGGTACTCATTGGGTATGTTATAAAAAACTTGGAGAAAATGTTTACTACTTTGATAGTTTTGGAAATTTACCGCCACCAAAAGAACTTCAACATTATTTTCGGGACTCCAAGAATATATTCTACAACTACAAAAGAGAGCAACCTAGCAATACAGAAATATGCGGACATTTATGTTTAGAGTTCCTAGCGAAGAGCGTCAGTCAGCTTTAAGATGTCATCGTATACAGTGTCGCTGAGCGGAAATTCGTCAACATTGAAAAGTACACTTTTCCCAGCATTACGTTTATCTACGGACAAACTATGGGAAGCAGCATTATTGGATTTGACTACATACAATTCAATTCCCAATGTTACAGAAGGAAAAAATAATTTACTACATTATTATGAGAGTAAAGATGAAAAAGGAAATTATTCACAATTAAAAATAATTCCATTATCTACAGGAGCATATGAAATAGACGATATAAACCAAGTATTACAAAAGAAACTTGGAGAAGAAAACATTTGTATAAAAGGTAATAATAATACATTAAAAGCAGAAATAACTTCAAAGTATTATATAGATTTTAGCTTAGACCACTCAATCGGCAATTTGCTCGGATTTTCAAAGAAGAAAGGAATTTTAGCTCCTGGAAATGATTATACTGGCGATACAACAGTAACAATATTAAAGGTGAACAGTATTGATGTAACGTGTAATATTATACACGGATCATATAGAGATGGAGTAAATCAACACATATTACATACATTTTACCCCACAGTAGCTCCTGGTTTTAAAATAGTTGAGAAGCCACAAAACCTGATATACCTACCGTTAAACACCAGTTTCATTTCAGACATCGTACTGAACATATTGGATCAAGACGGCATTAGTGTTGACTTTAGAGGAGAAACAATAACTATACGGTTACATATCAGAGCAGCAACATAAATTCAACATGGGATTATCATTTAAACCACAACGGAAGAGTCGGGAGCTCAGTAGCTCCTCAACATTCGACGAGTTAACACCGGACAACATACGCTTCCTACAGAAGATCGGGCTAAAACTTGCCAACCATGGATATACTGGATATAGCGCAAGGACCGACATTCGACGAAACCCTATGGGAGAAGGAATATCACACTCACAACCCTTACACTTCATCAAAATTAAATAATAATGATGAAATAAGGATTCCCATTCAACAACAAGATATCTACACATTACCATGTGAAAGTTATTTATATATCGAAGGAAGAGTAACAACATTGGATGGAAAATCTGGTTCAACTGTTCCTTTTATAAATAACCCTATGGCATATCTGTTTGATGAAATTAGATATGAGATATCTGGAGTAACAGTTGATTCAACAAAAAAAGTTGGTATATCAACAACTTTGAAAGGATTGACTTCAATAACACCCCATGAAAAGAATTCTTTAATCTCGGCTGGATGGGTGACTCCTGATAAAGACACTATTACTCCTAATTCAAAAGGTTACTTTGATTTTAATGTGCCTTTACGATTGCTTTTGGGATTCGCAGAAGATTACAAGAGAATAATAATAAATGTAAAGCAAGAACTGGTACTGCTCAGATCTTCAACGAATAAGGATGTAATACAAGCGCCAAGTGGAACAAAAGATGCCGATTTGGAATGGCAACTTCAATTGGATAAAGTTGTATGGAGAGTACCACATGTCAGATTGGCAGATGAACATCGAGTATTATTATTGAAAAAATTAAAATCTGACCGTGATATTGTAATACCATTTAGAAGTTGGGAATTTCATGAATACCCCATATTGCCTCAAACAGAAAGACAAACATGGACTGTTAAAACCTCTACTTATTTAGAACGAGCAAGGTACATAATAGTCGGTTTTCAGACTAAACGAAAAGATGTTATAACTGCGCACGCTGGTCAATTTGACCATTGCAAGATAAAGAATTGCAAAGTTTTTCTAAACTCTCAGTTCTTTCCATATGACAGTTTAAATGTTTCATTTGACAAAAAACGTTATTCCATTCTATATGACATGTATGCAAGATTTCAATCGTCATATTATGGTAAGACAAATACACCACTACTATCACCAGAAGAATTTTATTCAAAAGCTCCAATTGTTGTAATCGATTGTTCAAAACAAAATGAATCTGTGAAATCTTCAAGTGTAGATATAAAAATTGAAATGGAATTTGAAGATAAAATACCAGATGGAACTTCAGCATACTGTTTAATTCTACATGACAAAATAGTTACTTACACACCGCTGACAGGAATTGTGAAGAATGTACTTTAAAAAAGATTAATACAACATCTGCACGATTTGTAAGGTTTTTACAAAAGATCAACAATATCTAGGTCATCTGCGAGTATAAAAGCGAGAAAGAAGAGCTGGAAATTCATTTCATCTTTGATTGTCGTATGGGTAACATCGTCCGCAAGATGAGTTCTGCTACATCAAGTGCTAATGAAGAAACTACACCTCTTATGGCTGACAATAGTTTGGATATAGAAAGACAAGTTGAACAGGAAATGGAAGAGTTCCTCAAGTTTAAACATAAGAAAACAGACGAAGAGGAAGTTGAAAAAGAAACGAAGAAAAGGAAAATTGAAGATAACATTTCTACCAACATCTTAATGGAGGTATTTCTTAGAATATTTTATCCTATTTCTTCTTGTATGACAAAGACTGTGTCTGCTGGAGTAATGAAATCATTGGATTACTCTCCAACTGTTATTTTCAATCACGGATCTAAAATGGTAACCTTCACTGAATCTTCTTGGGAATCTTTTATGAAACATATACATCTTTTGGAATGCTATTTGAGTAACAATACGTTTGGAAGAAAAACAAAACTAGGTTTATTCGAATCAAATATTGAAATCGATATTGTTAAACAACGTGGTCAACAACTAGTTCGATTTAGAGATTTAACTAAATATAATATAAAAATACATTTGACAAAAGAAGAGTTTTACGCTTTAACTTGTGCTACTGGTCCTATAACAAGATATTTAAAACAGCTAATATTCTCAAGTACAATTATCAAAGATTATTTAACTGATGCATTGGATAGACAACCATATGTTCCAATCCTATACGGTCCAGTAGATACTTCAATCTTCAATAGGATCCCGCATGAAGTAGAGATGTGGAGACAGTTACACCGCAATCAAACCAACTTTAATTTAGATGAAGAAAAAAATCAAGAAAACAAGGAAAACGAATCACGTTTCAACAATCAACAATCAACAACAAATTAAAACAGACAAAGAATATTGTAAGTAAGAAGAAGAAGAAGAATGTTGGAGTATAAAAGGCTGTCAATCCGCATTGACATACCAGTTGTCTACTGAACGTCATCATGGATAAACGAGTTTCATTCTCTAAGAAGACGGAAATAATGGAAGTAAAGCGAGGTATCATAGAGTTTCAGGCATTCCGTGGTAATGATGGAAATTTTATAATTAAAGAGTTAGTGGTACTAGATATGATAACATCTGTTGTTTATCATTTTTTATTCATGCCTCCTTTGCCGTTCAACAGATTAACAACCAAAGCTAAAGTAACAAACAAATGGTTGATGAAACATTTTCATAATCTAACATGGGATGAAGGTTTTATAACCTACAATATGATGCCACACATTATGAATCATTTCTGCAAAGAGTTCAAAACTATTTTTACAAGAGGATTGGAAAAAGCAAATTGGATACAAGCATATACAAACCATGAAGTGATAAATGTGCAAATGGAGAAAGATTTTTATTGCTACTTTGCTAACATCTGTATTGCATCTAAAAACTTTAAACATCGGCAGTCTCAATGTGCTTTAAAGAACGCATATCGTTTGAATGTCTATCTCCAGCAAAGTGGTGGGGGAAGCGATGGGTATAAAAGCGAGAGCGGCACTATGACAATGCATGAGTATTACTCTAACCTCCGAGGAGTCAACACCTCTGACGCGCAAGCACAAGAAGAAGAAGACGAACAATAGTAAGAAAAAATAATGGCATCGCAAACTTTTCTACAGTCGCTTGTTGATCAATTCAACAAACATTCTAAATCTACAATACTACCGACTAAGAAATGTTCAGAATTGAAAGAAGAAAAACATTACATTATTCACACTATTAAGAAGATGGAAACATCAGTTGGAGACGCCATCAATTGCACATTGAGTGAAGCACCCTACACACCTGGTGATGAACCAAAATTTCAAGTATTTCTTCCCAAACGCTTCGTTCAACTGCTGCAGAATGAAGATTTACGACTGATTCACCCCGGCGCACTCTATTTGGCATCCCACGGTCCTAGTGGAACCAACTCTACTGAACTTACACTTCATGTTATGCCTACTAGCAACTAGTCTGTAGTTTATATATACTGTTGTACATGTGTGTAACTGATTTTAAATAAATAAAAAATAAAAATGAAAAAAAATAATAAGAAAAGGCAACATATCGATAGTGTTTCTGCACTATCGATATGTTGCTTTTTTTAAAAACACGTTTGGATGACCTTGACCTAGTTTCGAGGGTATATAAAGGCCGTAATTTTCTTGAGGATCTCATCAGTCTACGACTACCTTTCGTGCTGTACACATCTCTGTTGGCTCTCCAGTTATTACGAATAACAACATGTCTCTTAAGGTTAAGTGTGCATCATATGATACCACCACCATTACAACTTTTGAAGAACTCGACGATTTTATTAATGAACTGCGAGTGTTACTTGCCGGTGGTTATCGTTTAAATATTGATGTTTACGCTAACAACATGAGGATGTTTCCTAAACAGAAGTTCTGCAACGAAGAAGTATTCGTTTCCACACAACCTTCAACTACAACACCATCTACTCAAAGTAATGTTAAGTTCCAGAAATATTACTAATGTTAAATAATATCAAGTGGTCGCTGTAGCATCTATAAAAGGACCGTGTAACCTAACAGAATCATCATTTGCTCTCCAACTGACGCAGCGAAAACAACTACTAATACCATGTTGTACAGAATGATGATTGAATTCAATGGAAAAATCTACGGAAAAGACTATCAAAGTGTAGAACAAATGACGTCCGATCTTCAAGTATTGACTAAAGAGGGATTCCAACCAAAATTAATTCTAAAATTTCCTGAAGTACATCCACTCTCCACTAAAGATCTCATCGCCATGGCTAAAGAAGAAAAAGAAAAATACAAACAAGATGTAAAGAAAGAAAAAGAAAATGAAAACTCAGTATCTTAAATAAATACATCTTACACTTGTAAGATGATCTTTTTTAAAACTCCATTTGGATGACCTTGAGATTACCCCCACCACTTTTCCTAGTCTATAAAACACGCTATCCTACACTATACAACTTCATTTCTTGCCAACACTTAGAAGCGCCAACATGGAAGAGAAGAAAAACGAGGACGCACCGCGCTACTGTTGTGAACAAAAATGCACCGATTTAGGAAGATGGATGGTAGACGGATTAGCTTGTACAAAGTGTGAATTCTTCGGATCCTGTTACTGCAAATGCAAGACAAAGCAACTACCGCCACCGGAATTGCGAACCATCAAGATTTATAAATCACGATACTTCCACACTTGCTGTCCCCAGAGGTGTATCAAATTTCATCCGGAAAAACTTGTCAATTGTCGAGAGTGCAATGCATATTATAAAGACGACTTTTGTACATGCATCATAAGTGCGTGCAAGTACAGATCAGATTGGTCTACTGATCCTGTTGAAGCTTCAGATGTATAGCTGTAGTCACTGACTGCAGCCCTTTTTTTAAAACTCCATTTGATTGACCTTGAGATTACCCCCACCACTTATTTTTTACAACATATATTCTTCGGATCATTCGATACGCTTCTCATTCTTATTTCATTACTCGCACTGAGAACAACATGGATGATAAATTCATTTCCTTTCAACATTTAATTACCGACAGAGAAGAGATGGAAGAACTATTCCAAAACTTACTCACACTCATTGATAACTATCCTTTAAGATGGATCAACATCACAGTGCAATACGTCAATCCTACCAAAATATTTTCATCCTCATCATCATCTTCTGCCACCTCCATGTCTTCATCGTCGCAAAGTGCAGAGGAAGAGGAACAGACAACTAATGGTGTTAAAATTGTTGAATTAAACGACGAGGAACAAGAAATGCAAGCTCTGGTTAAATATAAATTTAATATTTAATTTACAAACATTATTAGTATTCCTAACTTAAAAATACAACTAATGGTTATCTTAGTACACCTCCTACTACCTACCCGAACGGCATTTTGCTGCGAAATGCGCTGGCCAACGATTCGCATGGGGGTATATCACCCTTCCCCCACCACGCCACCACCCCTCCACTTCCCCCACCACGCCACCACCCCTCCACTTCCCCCACCACGCCACCACCCCTCCACTTCCCCCTCCACCGCCCTTGCCCGCATATAAGCGAGCCGCTGACTGACGCTCGCCATTTGTTTCCCGACTCCCGTACGATGAACAACGATCCGCTAGCACTAATGAAATCTACTTTTGTAATTAGAACAAGACATGATTTAAAAGATATAATGGAAACTTTAGAAGATATTATAGACAAATTCCACTGCATCACTATGAATTTGGAACTTGCTTACGGTTGTCCAACATGCGATAGAGTTGAGACTGAAGATGAAGATAGTTTGCTAAAACTCACTCCTGCATCCTCCAAAACTACACCGACAGCTGACGACGACGTTTGATCGGACACACAACTGTTTTTTTTTAACCCCCCACCACTTTCCAGTAAATATGCCCTGTCCTCATCTTCGTTTCTCATTTCATCGCAAAACTTTCCGACCGTCAACACTGCTCCCGTTTCACCTACAGAAATTAAAACAAGCACACAAACATGATGGATGATTTTTCACTTAAAACACAATTGGAAGAGGACAGACTCAAACTAGAGATCAACAGGCTGCAATTGGAAACAGAAAATCAACAAGGGATGGTTCGCCTGCTGCAACTGTTCAAATGCGTACTGTGCATGTTGTGCGTCTACCTTCTCTTCGCCACCACCTTCGGCGTCTACCACTCCCTCACCGGTGGACAACACTCCAACACCTCTCTGCACAAGAACACGACTTTGATTTAATTTTAAAAATAAACGAAAACCTCCCGCGGCCCGGCGCCGCCCCACCCCCCTCCCCACCGAGCCCCTGCGGCTCCCACTTTTTTAAAACTCCCTCCGAATGACCTTGACCCACTTCCCAAACCCATCCATCACTGTCACCCCCACCCCCCAATTACTACCCACACCTGCCAGTTCGAACCGCATGACCTTGACTTGTCCCAGCACCGGCAAAACCACACTACTACCATATTACTGGTTCTTCATCTAAATACCCCATACATGATTAAATTCGTCATTCCATACATACAAACAAACATTCATCAAGTTGCTTAGGCTGTGGGTTGGCTCAGCTCAGTAACATAAAAAAAAAACATGAGAATTGATGAAAAATTAAAAATAAACTATGTCAGGGAGTTGTAGGCCTTAATTTCGAGGTAAAAACTTTGCTTCTTGAATATATGTTCCTCAGGACTCTGCATAGAGTTTTGCAGCTAGTTGCTTGAAAGCTACAGCAACTTGTTTTTTTGCACCTGGTTTCTTAAGAGATACGGCATCATTTTTTGCAACTGGTTTCTTGACAGGTACAGAGGCTTGTTATTTTTCAGCTGGCTGTTAGAGAGCTACAGCAGCTTGTTGTTTTTCATCTGGTTTCATGAAAGCTACAGAGGCTTGTTATTTTTCAGCTGGCTGTTAGAGAGCTACAGCAGCTTGTTGTTTTTCATCTGGTTTCATGAAAGCTACAGAGGCTTGTTATTTTTCAGCTGGCTGTTTGAGAACTACAGCAGCTTGTTGTTTTGCAGCCGATTGCTTGAGAGCTACAGCAGCTTGTAGTTTAGCAGCCGACTGCTTGAGAGCTACAGAAGCTTGTTGTTTTTCAGCCGATTATTTGAGAGCTACAGTGGCTTGTTATTTTTCAGCTGGCTGTTTGAGAGCTCCAGCAGCTTATTGTTTTGCAGCCGATTGCTTGAGAGCAACAACAGCTTGTAGTTTAGCAGCCGATTGCTTGAGAGCTACAGAAGCTTGTTGTTTTGCAGCCGTTTATTTGAGAGCTACAGCAGCTTGTTGTTTTGCAGCCGGTTGCTTGAGAGCTACAGCAGCTTGTTTTTGGCACCTGGTTTCTTGAGAGCTATAGCAGCTTGTTGTTTTGCAGCTGGTCTTTTGAGAGCTACAGAAAATTGTTTTTTTTTTTTGCAACTGGCCTCTTGAGAGCTACAGCAGCTTGTTGTTTTGCAGCTGATTTCTTGAGAACTACAGAAGCTTGTTGTTTTGCAGCTGGTTGCTTGAGAGCTACAGCAGCTTGTTGTTTTGCAGCTGATTTCTTGAGAACTACAGAAGCTTGTTGTTTTGCAGCTGATTTCTTGAGAACTACAGAAGCTTGTTGTTTTGCAGCTGGTTGCTTGAGAGCTACAGCAGCTTGTTGTTTTGCAGCTGATTTCTTGAGAACTACAGAAGCTTGTTGTTTTGCAGCTGGTTGCTTGAGAGCTACAGCAGCTTGTTGTTTTGCAGCTATTTTATGGTTTATCAGACTATTTGCATGTAAGAATGTAAGGACGAAAATATTGGTCATAAGTAGCCTTGCATAATAGGTTTAAAACAGGTAAGGTAATATAAACATCAAATCCCTGGAAAACAAAAGTAACTCCAGCTCCTGTGGCGTGTTCCAAGGGTGGCAGGACATAGATTACGTAGCATTTGAACATTGTAGTTAGATAGATGACGGTACGTATATCATAGTATATAGTTATTTTAAGTAATATGGTTTGGGTAGTTTGAGAAGCTAGTAACATAACTACAGTAATATGGTACATAATTGGCCAAAATGATCCTTCGATGGTAGTTTCGGCTTGAAATCAAAGCCAAGAAGCTTAATGGTTCATCTTGGGAGATTTAACACGCTACAGACCAAAGATTGAGGGTTTGGCTGACTCAACTGAAACCCAGGTTGCTCAATAGCCTCAAAGCATCCTGGAGGTGTTCCGGATCTAGTACTTGAGGCCGTCTTGACACCAGGTAGTGTCATTAGCAACCAAAACCTAGTTGCAATCTTTGTCCAAAACATAAATTTTGGAACGGAACCATAACGACCCCACAATCCACAATCAATCCCTGTGGGGCTCCAAAATTGACTCTTTGGGGCTACGAGGTCATTGAAATCACACGCTGCCTCTCGAACAGTATGACTGTGGTTCTCAACACTGGACGACACACACCATAAGATTTCTAGCCATTGGAACGTGATCGATGCAATCAAAAACGTCACTTTAGTTGCACATGCTACAAAATAAAAAATAAAATTAAGAAATTTGTGAATAAAAGTCTTACAACTACTTTTTTAAAGGGAAAAATATGTTATATATATATATATTTAGTAGCAATGTTCTTAAATATACAAAGGTCTGTGTTTCACTGGAAGTTGAACCCTTTGTAAAGAAACCAGTTTGATTTACAAACAACTGGAGTGATCTCCCGAGATTGACAAACCTTCAGCTGCACTGACGTGCTTGTCCGCTGTGTCAACTTCAAAAAGAAAGATATTTTTTGCTCTGATATATTGTCAGGAAAGGTTTTTATTTTTCGTATCCCCGTGAAAAGTACACTATATAGTCTGTTATTTGTTTCTATTAAATATGAAATTGTTCCGCTAATTTTATTCTAAAAAGTACACTTCTATATATATTTTTGTTTGTGTCTAATACAGGGGCATTTTTTGAGGCTGATTTACTAAGTACCTTAATCGCTTTTAAGGACCATAAATACCATAACCCATCAAATTGTTGTGGAAATAACGGGAATAAAACCCGTTATTTCTTGAACGGAAGTCCATAAGTATTATTAATAATTAAATATATTGTTTTCTTTTTAAATTAATTGAGAACCTAATTTATCTTACTATTCTTCTCCTCTGGAAGGCCGCCTTTCTTAAGCAGGAGAACTATGGCCTATATAATGGTGAGTCGGTGGCGTAGTGGTTAACGCGCCGGACTTCGGGACCACAGCGGATGTCGTGGGTTCGAGTCCTCGTTCCGCCAGTGACTTTTATTAGTAAAATTCACCTTGCACTGTGTCTGCTCACCCCCTTACTTTGTTTAATACCATCCACGCACAGATCAATAGTCTATGTAGAGGGGGCAAAGTAAGGCAAAAAGAAGTCCACCAATCTTTTAAAAAATATGTATACAATTTCTCATTAAATACAATGTGAATTTTTTTAATAGCATACTTGGCAGAAATTTACATTTTTATATTTTTGTTTGGAACAGTTTTGTCGTTGTAATAGGTCTTCTTTTAGGTCTTCGCTCTATGTAATTCAATTAGAAACGTGAATGTTGAGCTAGAGTACGGACTGTATTTGCCCGGTTAAACATGTGCAGTGTATCATGCTTTCAGGTGGGCGCTTTCGTTGTGTGATGGGTGGGTGTACTTAGTTCTGCTTTGACGTGAGATGCGACGAATTCCTTGCATCTGAACACGAGGCTTGAGCTTGGAGCATCGGCGGGTTCAACAGCATAACATGCATAATAAGTGTTAAATTAAATAACTATTTCTGAGAAGACATCGATCTTACACACCATACTTACTGTAGGAAATTAAAACAAGAGAATGTAAGACTCATTAAATAACCAAGGTATCGTAACTTATGTGTAGTAACTTACTATTAAATAAAAAATTGTTAAAATATTAGATCTCTCTTTAAATACTCCTAAGAATTGTGATACATATGTGTAACTCTGGGGGTATTCTTAAGAATTGAACTATGTCAAAATTGCTGATTACATCGTTTATTTTATTAATGTATTATACTATTGATTTCAAATTTAAATCAAACAAAATAGTATAAAAACTTTGTTAAAAACTCCGTTGAGATTACAGGTTGTTAAAAAATCTTGTAAAGGTTATAAACCTTATGAGTATTGATTTTCCTTAGATAAAAAAAAATTGTCTTTGTATAAAGATTTCTTATATATTTTTATTCATATTCCTCCGGTGGAGAAATTTAAAATACGATATTCAAATATTAATTTAATTCTATCAATAAAGAATTCCTTCAAATTGTATTTTATTTTATATGTGTGAGAGAACTCGATTATAAATTTGTTAATACTAAATTATATTGAATAATAGATCATACATAACAAATTGTAACTTAAAAGTCTTATGTTCCTGGTGTGTACACTACTGGAAGTGTTAACAATGATAACTGTCATAAAATACAGTAAAACCTTCGTGTCTTGTTACTTTTATAGTTGACATAATTTTTCACATATTTTGTACGAGGAATGAATAATTGTTTGTACTATCAGATTGTAATAATAACGTTTACCTTAATAAATTATATGCATATAAAGTAAGTTTACCTGTTATAGGGTTGATATTATTTTAACTTTTTTTATTGATTAATATTCAATATCAGTAGAAAAAGTAACCAACGAGGTGAGTCTATAAATACTTTACAAAAACCATTTTGAATTTTCATTAAGTCCTAAGAGTGTAACGAAGGAATATATTTGAACAAATACGTTTGGTATTTATTTATTTTCAGCCCACGTTTGAACGCCCACGTGAGAGTGTGTTATTGGCTTTGAAAGAGATTAATAGAATATGCCATTCCCAGATTCTTCTCCGTGATTTGTGGTCCCATTTTGTAAAACGCCTACACACTAGATTCATTCCAAATTGAAAATAGTTTATTACTACACCGCACTGTGCAGCTTCATGCCATGAATGATTTACTGGAGCGATATTTATAAATGAATGATTTTAATTAATAAAGTATGCCACAATATATTTAGACATATTAATTAATTGAAATTGATTTATCTACGAGGATTGCAAAAAAGCACAAATAATTATATTAAGTAAAATCTAAGAGATGAACTTCATTAAAACAAATATAAACCAGTTGCATAGTGAAAGAATTATGATGCAGGTTTACGCCATTGAGAGTTCGGCATTTAAAATAGTGAATTTCGACACAAGGGCCAAAAACAGGAGTTTGCCGGCCTCGAGATCGTGTTTCAAGTTCGAGTGGCTGTTTAAAAATTGATACAATTGAGAGAAAGCAAAACTCTTTGGGCCGAGTTACAAATGATATTTTTCATCACACTACAATATGCAATAAATTCTAAACAAATGAAAAAAATAATCGCAATGTTATAAACATAACCTTATCTTCCCTGACGAGATGTACTGCTCGTGCTTCTGGTTGCTAAGCCACTTCATATCAGCTACCGAAACCAAAACTAGAATTCTCTAACAGTAGGCGGCAACTACATCTGATTCCATGGGAAAAGCACTAAAATCTATCTGACATTGCTATCAGCTGAGCTACCAACTACGTCACTGATTTGTCATTTGTTGTTGTTGATGTCACCTACCATTATTATAGTATAGATTTCTTGGCCACTACTTTGCTCATTGTTCACAGAACCCAATAAGTAGGGACATCCATATGGGGAAGTGAGAACGTCGATCCCAAAACACAGATAGCACCACCAAGATGGTAGGGATTATTTTGATTCGTTGAATGGAAACAGATGACTAGAATAATTTTACCAAAGTTTTTTTTTTTTTTTTTAACAACATTTATTTCTGGTTCAACATACAGAGTGTTATACACAGAACATCTAAAAACATAATTTTAACAGTAAATTAACATTGTGGGTTCGCTCTGAATTAGAGACACCCTGTAACTAAAATAAGTTCATAGAGGGGGGGAAACACTTCTTTCAAAGTTATAAAACTGATAATAGAAAATTAGTAATAGATTATTGAAATGTGAATAATATGAAAGGTAAGAAAACTATAACAAATCTTGATAAAGTCTTGGGCGTAGCCTTCTATTTGGGAGGGGTAATCCAATTTCAAAATGTTGTGCACTTGGGACGTCATTTAGGCGATGTGAGAATTTTAATGTAGACTTACTGATGAAATTAGCTATTGGTTCTATTCCAAGTTCTCGATGAATTTGTGAATTTCGAACAAACCATGGTGAATTAACTGCAATTCGTAGAACTTTGTTTTGAAATATCTGTATTTTAGAAAGTTTTGTAGATGAAATTGAAAGGCCCCATACTTGACAGGCATACAAAACTAGTGGCCGGAGAATAGTTTTATAAATTAATATTGCACATTGTGTCTGAATTGTAGATCTTCTGTTGATGAGTGGAAAAAGGATAGAGAGCCGAGAATACGCTTGATTAAGTTTAGAGTTTACATGAAGGTTGAAGTTTAATTTTTTGTCCAATAACACTCCTAAATATTTTACTGCTTGGTCAGGTGGATTCTAGTTTATGGGAGAATTATTTATGATGATTTCAGGTGGCAGCAATGGTCGTCTTAGGGTGAAGATCTTGGCCTGTGACTTTGTAGGGTTCAAACAAAAGTTCCATTTATTGAACCATTGTGTCACGTCATCGACAGAATTTTGAAGCTGGTGGTATGCTTGGAGAATGTCACTGTTTTGAGTGATGATGGTTGTATCATCAGCGTAAAGGGCCAAGGTCGCATTCTGTGGAATTGGGATGTCATTCATAAATATGTTGAATAATAAAGGCCCCAATATTGAGCCTTGGGGCACTCCTGCTGAAATTGGGCGATATGAAGATGACGATGAATTAATTTTGACACAGAACTGACGGTTAAGTAAAAATGATTTAATTATTCGTTTTAAATAAAGTGGAAATCCCAGACAATCAATTTTATAAAGAAGGCCTTCATGCCATACCTTGTCGAATGCCTGGGAAACGTCAAGGAATATAGCAGTTGAGTGTTCCTTTCTTTCAAAACCTTTTACAATTGTTTCGACAATGCGTTGAATTTGATGTGTAGTTGAATGTTTAGGCCGAAATCCAAACTGATGGGGAGGAATTGAGTTTGAGTCTTCTAGAAATGTATTTAGTCTTCTCTGGATAACTTATTCTAATAATTTTAATAGGCAGGACAACAGGCTTATTGGTCGATAGCTGGAGACGGAAAATTTTGGTTTGTTGGGTTTGTGAAATACTATAATTTCTGCCTTTTTCCAATAATCAGGAAAATAGCCTTGATGAATGCAGGAATTAAAAATAGAAGTTAAAACTGATATTGCTTTCTTGGTTAGATTTTTTAGAACAACATTTGGGATTAGGTCAGGTCCAGGGGATTTCCGCAAAGGAAGCCTCTTGATTATGTCCTTGATTTCAGCCGGGGAAACATAATGTATCGGAAGTTCAGCAGTCAATGTTGTGGTTTTCATAGCTTCACTTACAAGAGCAGTGGTGTCGTCATCGGTAACATTGTTTGGAGAGAATGCTTCTTGGAAGAAGTCAGCAAGAGCGTTACACTTCTCGAGGTCACTTTCGTAGGTAATGTTGTTGTGTCTCAGGGGAGGAATTACCGTAGGGGTGCGCAAAATGCGTTTAGTTGCTTGCCATAGACTCGAGTCATTCGGGCTTAGGTCACTCACATAAGCTTTGTAAGACATTATTTTGAATTTGTCGATTTCGAATTTTACTTGGCGTATTAGCTGGTTAAGCCTCCTACGCATTTGGGGTTCCCTATATCTGATCCACTGGCGTCGAGCTTGATGTTTAGCCTTGATTAGGGTTACAATCCGAACAGGTGGAGTGAGGAAATTGTTTGTTTTTGGAGTGAATTGTTTAAATGTTGCAAGTTTAGTAGCTCTGTGAATACTGGTAGTTAAATTTTGAATAGCAGTATCAATGCCAATAACTGAATCCAAGTTTTTGGGCAGCTGAATTAATTCGTCCAGTTTGATGCCAAAAGTTTCCCAGTCAACCTTTCCCGTTATCAATCTTGGGGGTGGTGGGTTGAAGTCAGGTTGCAACATGAAACTGATTATAACAGGCAGATGGTCAGAGTCCAGTTCAGGTACAATGTTGTGTTGGATTGGAGCTGCAAAGTTTTGATAGAGGACAATATCTAAGATGTCTGGTTCACAGTTTAATTGGAATGGGTAAAATGTGGGTTCCTCCGGAGCCGACACATTTACACCAACGTCTGTAATAAAGTTTAGTAGGCGCGTACCATTAGGATTATTAACTCTACAACCCCAGTTTCGGTGTTTGCAGTTGATATCGCCGATGATCAATGTGGGAGTCTGAGCTGTAAGTAGGTTCGTTAAGTCATGCAAGTGAAGTCTCCGGTTAGGTGACTTATAAGCAGAAACAATATTTACAAAACTCCCATCATTCAGGGATACTTTAACAGCAGTAGCTTCAATTGACACTAATCGAGGTAAGTATAGACTATTGTGTTTTATTGATCGTTTAATAAAAATAGCAACGCCTCCAGATGCAAAAGGAGCGGCCCGGTCCTCTCTATAAATATCATATCCACTTACTTTAAATGGTTGATTATTTACAAAGTGGGTTTCCGTTACACAAGCAATGTCAATATTATGACGAACTAAAAATGCAGAAAATATAGATTTTTGTTTGTATAACCCATTTGCATTCCAATTCAGGATTTTGAAGCTTTGAAATTCAACCACATTAGGCAGTGTTATTTTTTAAGAAGGAACTTAAAACATTAGTAAAAAATGTTTTGATCATTTGAATTATTGATTTAACTAAGTCCATTATTAGAGTTTCAAAAGAGGATGAGCTGGGCTGTTCAACAGCGACGGGTTGGTCTGGTCCGTTTTCTCGTGCTACATGTGTTGAGGAAACAGTTCGGGTTCTTGGGGGAAGTTTGTGAGGTGAATGTTTCCCGTTGACAACAGCAGCGTAGGAAACCTCGGATGATTGGGGTTGGGTAGTTTCAGGCAGTCTTGTTTGAGCATCAGTTGGAGAGATACCTCCTGTTGGGGGTAAAAACGGCTCAGAATCGACCTGCCTAGACTTAGATTGTTTTAGGTTTTTAGTTTTAGACAAAAGTCCCTGGTAATGTGAACATCCCTTGAAATTGGCAGTGTGGTTATCTCCACAGTTAACACAAGTAGGTGTAACATCTTTAGGCAAAGGACACGCAGAAAAATGGTGGTTACCTGTGCAGCGAACACATCTGGGGTCGAGGCGACAAAAGTTTTTGGTGTGGCCATACCGTTGGCAACGTGTGCATTGGGGAATGTCCTTATTTTTCCGTTTAGGTTCAACAGATACAATGGAGTGACATAATTTAGTGATTTTGAAAATTTCATGACCGGCATCATTGTTCTCGAGCTCAACAACACACAAAGGAATGACAAGTTTTTGTTTGTTAAGTAACCTGGTTACTCTACAAACTGGTAGGTCGAAGCTTGAAAGTTCACTTTTGATTTCATCTTCAGTCAAAGAACACGGTACATTTCTGATAACAACTTCCAGTTTCTTGTCCAAAGTGGTTTGAAAAGTGTGAAATTTAACACCGGATTGTTCATAAAAAGATGTTAGCTTCCTAAAATCGGATATGTCTGTAAGGTTGATTTTAAGAGATTTGCCTTTAACTGATGTAGTAAATTCATTGGTCACATTAATCTTTATATCTTTAATGATTTCTTGGTGATTATTCACTTCGTGAAGGAAAATAGGTGGGATTTTATTTTGTTTTTGTTTAGGTTGAGCAGGGGATTCTGGAGAAGATTCGGTATTACTCGTAGTTGCATAGTTGTGATCAGAAAGTTCATTAAATGGGTTTTGTTTACAAAGTTGAGACGGATCTAATATATACCTTTGATGAGTTTCGGACATGGAATTAGCTTTCGCTATTTTCCGAGGAGAGACGAAGTTTTCCTCTTCTTTTTCTTGCTCCATTTCGTTATAGGATTCATTGAAGAAATCAGTATTTGTCATATTCATATTCGTCGAGTCAGACCATTGAATGGGAGTAACATTGGTGGAACACGTGTTGTTTGGTTTAATTGAAGGTTTGAGGTTAAGTTTATGTTTGAACACAGATTTTTTAATTTTGTGATTAATTTCTTCTAATAAACTTGTAGATATATAAATTTAACACTCTAAAAAAAATATAGAAAAGCAACGAAACTATAGATAACTCACTTTTAAACAAATAAAACGTAATAAAAACGCGCACACAGAAAAACTTAACTGTCTTCCTTGTTTTTGTTTCCCTTGTTTTTTACCAAAGTTTGTTCTTGTTTAGATTTTGTGTAAACAAATGTGCTCATTTTGGCATTTAAGAGGTAGAAAGAGCGCTTCCCGTGATAGAAAGGAGCATCAGCGCTTTATATTCCTTTGGTTTTCGATGGCAAAACAAAAAATCGTTTACATGGGATGCCCTTACTTATTTGGTTCGGTATACATTGCATTGCACTGCGGTCTAGTCCGAAAATTTTCGTCCTTAGATCTCAAGAATGATTTTTGCTGTTACAAATGAGGGTAAAAAACAATTGATGTTGATGTGGTGTGATGAAATAAGGTTTCCTTATAAAAATATTAAATTTGCACATAAGCTGACTGTTCCATTACGATTCATTTGTCTGTTCATCAACTAACCTTAAGAGAGTGTGATCTAATGTTAGTTCATTCGACATGGTGCTAGAATATGTTTTCGACATGGACCACATTACTTATAAATGGTCAATATGAAATCATTTCATTTTTTAAATGAAATTCATTGACTATTTCTAGGAAATACACAAGTCGGTATAATTTGGTCGTAGTTTATGCAATGGTTGTATCCAGCCTCGAGCCATGAGTTATATAAAAAAACTAAAGTGAGATCTAAAAACTTTATCCCACAAGTGACTTTATAATGCAATTTATAATGCAATGGCTGGGGGGTGATGTTGTTCGCGTCCGCAGCATTCCATTAAAGTTGCACGTACTCCCCGGGTGGTGCTAAACGAACAACAACTTTGGCAGCTGAACTGTCACACACAGTGATCTCCCAGCTATGCCAGCTGCCAGACAAAATCCAAACGGCCCTTTCCAGGGCCAATTTAGAAATTTAGGCTGTGTTTTAAATGTTTGTCATTTTAACGTAGAGGGTCTGAGCAAATCTAAAAGTGACTGCCTCAGCAAGGTGCTGCTGGAAAATGAGGTCGATGTCCTCGCACTGCAAGAAACACATGCAGAAGACTTAGAAAACAGTGCGAGGGGCAACATCCCAGGATATAAGCTTGTGGAAGAAATAGGTCACAGGGTCTACGGAGTGGCGACATACGTTAGACAGGACATAGACGACGTATCAGTCTCCCACAAAAGTTGTGATAACAACATATTTGTTGTTGCTGTTAAGGTGTCTGCGACTACTATTGTAAATGTATACAAACCACCAAACACCCAGTGGTCAGACACAGTTCTCCCAACTTTTGAACATCCTGTGGTATATGTAGGTGACTTCAACAGTCATCATACCCAGTGGGGATACTCGTCCGATGATGACAACGGCACTCGTCTTTCAAGCTGGGCTGAAAATAACAACCTTTTCCTGGTATATAATGCCAAGGACCCACACACCTTCCATTCAGCCCGATGGCGTCGTGGGTACTCTCCAGACTTGTGCTTTTGCTCCCGTGAACCATCAGCAACACCCGTGCCTACTTCCAGGATGGTCCTTGGTGCATTCCCCCACTCTCAGCACAGGCCTATAATAATATCAGTAGGAATGCAAATTCCTCTCGTAAGATCTTTTCCTCGGCCTAGGTGGAACTTTAATAAAGCTGAGTGGGAGGCCTTCTCATCAAGGCTTGATAGCGGCATCAGGTTCATCCCCTCTAAAATAAAAAACTATGATCGGTTCACACGTCTTGTCCTGTCTTCCGCTAAGGCGACAATCCCAAGAGGTTTTAGAAAAGAATACATACCAGGATGGAGCAGAGAGTGCGAAGACCTTTACAGTGAGTTTACAGACACTGCTGACAGAGATGTAGCTGACCAACTCCTTAACTCTCTCGACAACTCCAGGAGAGAGAAGTGGGTGAAAACTGTTGAGAACCTGAACTTCACCAAAAGTAGTCGGAAAGCTTGGTCTCTGCTCAGGAAACTCTCCACTGGTAAATCAAGTGAAAAACACGATGCCTCACAGCCTAGCCCTCGTGAAATTGCAAAACGCCTCTCCGTACTTTCAAAACCTGTGCGTACGTCTGCAGACAGAACAATTAATTTCAAGCTTAATGAGATAAAGGAGAGTCGGCAAGCACCCTTGGAAGTCTCTAGACCCTTCACTTACGACGAGCTGGAAGTGGCGATTGATGCGATGCCAATTGGCAAAGCAGCAGGTTTGGATGACATTTTCCCGGAGTTTATAAAACACTCGGGTAACAAGGCTAGACAGTGGCTTCTGGAAGTTTTTAACACCACTCTGAAAACCGGCGACATGCCTGGGATATTTAGAAAATCCAAGATCATAGCTATCCTGAAGCCCGGAAAGGATCCAAAACTGCCTGAAAGTTATCGGCCTATAGCTCTTTTAAGTGTTTGTTATAAGCTGCTAGAGAGGTTGATTTATAACAGAATTCTCCCTATTCTCAATGCCAGCATCCCTGTCGAACAAGCTGGATTTAGGCCTGGTCGCAACTGTTGTGACCAGGTTTTAGCTCTGACTTCTTTCATTGAGGATGGGTTTGAGCGAAGACTGAAAACCTCTGTTGCTTTTTTAGATCTGACTGCAGCATATGACACTGTCTGGAGAAAAGGCCTCCTAGTTAAATTTTACGACCTTATTCCTTGCCCTTTCTTGTTGCGTCTCCTCAACTCAATGCTCTCCAATAGGATGATAAAAGTATATCTGGGACGCAGAGAAAGTACGTTTAGGCAACTAAAGGATGGCTTGCCACAAGGGTCAGTGCTCGCCCCACTGCTCTTTAATGTGTATACTGCCGACATTCCTGTAACTCGGTCCTTAAAGTTTATATATGCAGATGATATTGCATTGGCATATCAACACCAGCATTTTCGACAAGCTGAGGAAACACTAACAAATGACCTCACGACCCTCGGTGAATATTTTGAAGCCTGGAAGCTAAATCCAAACCCAACAAAAACTGAGGTTGCTTGCTTCCACTTGAATAATAGGCTGGCCAACCAAAAGCTTAAAATCGTATTCAACGGTGTTGAGTTGAAACATAATGACCACCCACAGTATCTGGGAGTCACTTTAGATCGGTCTCTCACGTTTAAAAGCCACTTACAAAAAACGGCAGCTAAGGTGAGAACCAGGACTAACATTGTCCATCACCTTGCTGGCTCCACATGGGGAGCTAACGCACAAGTTCTGCGAACAACTGCTCTATCGTTGGTATATTCAACTGCTGAGTACTGTGCTCCCGTGTGGTTAAATAGTGTGCACGTTAGAGAGATCGACGTCCAGCTAAACAGGACCATGAGAGCCATTAGTGGTACACTCATGGCAACTCCTGTATCCTGGCTTCCGGTGCTGTGTAATATCGCTCCTCCTGAAATAAGACGAAGGGATGCACTCATTAGGGAATACACGAAGATCTTATCTGCTCCACAGCTGCCCATCCATGATTACCTACCCCAGAATGCGGGCCGGTTGAGGTCCCGAAAACCACCTCTACGAACAGCCTCCCAGTTGATGGACTCGAACTTCACCATCCATACGAACTGGACTTCCTCCTGGGACGCTTTTCAAGGTCGGAACCACTTCTTGATAGATGACCCGACCGTAGCGGTAGGTGGTATGAATCTTCCTCGGAAGCAGTGGACTATACTCAATCGTTTCCGCACTGGAGTGGGAAGATGTAATTATTGGAAGCACAAATGGGGTATGACACAAGACCAGTCATGCGACTGCGGAGCAGAGTATCAAACTATGGAACACATAGTCGAAGAGTGCCCACTGAGTGCCTTCCCCGAAGGATTGGCCGGTCTGCATAGCTCAAGTGAAGCTGGGCTGCAATGGCTTAGCGCCCTGGATTTAGCTCTATAAAGAGAGATCTAATTTTTTTTATTTTATTGTAGTGTTTATATTTTTACTTATACTGACTCAGGTACTCTGCACCGCAGAATTTATTTTATCATTCTTAAACCATGGTGGCTGGCTGAATGAGCCATACGATATATATATATATGCAATGGCTGCGTCTTTGATTGTTTTGTGGGGTCACTGGTTCCATTGTAAGAACCTTAGGTTCCTACTGCTTTTTTCCAAACGTTATTAGGACCAAGCCAATGTTTCACAACAACGAAATTAGCCAAATTTTTGGCAAAGATTTGTCAAGAGCATCAGACATTAATTGGAATATTAAATATTGTCCAGTTTTGAAGCATGACACATTTGACAAATTTGTAAATAAAAAAATATATAATAAACATGTTCCAGACTTGACGTTGTCAAACTTTGTTGCTGTCCGACTTTGACAGCGTCCTTCTTGATTATAATAATATTCCCTTAACGTATGGATTTAGAAAAGATTTTTTCTTCACATAATATGAATTTAATAAATATAATAATTATTTTAGTGCATTAACGTTTTTTATATTTAATATCATTATGGTTAATAAATAAACTGAGATACCAAAACCTTTATTTAACTTGGAAATATATAAATAACAAATAATAATGTAAAGAAGGAGAGAAACCAGTGGGAAATTTTAGTTTTTATATTAATTGTTTACTAAATATTTATCATGTAACATATTGCTGATACCAAATATTCATAGATGGGTTTTAAGGCTTGCTAATCAAGTTCAGTATAATCAATCCCAACGTTTACTTTATGGACTAGACAATTGGCTCCAAAAAGAGTGGTACCTAGCAGCTTATGTGTGTGAAAATAAACCATAGTTAAAACACTTTTTAAAAAATCCAATAATTTAATTCAAAACAATTTTTTTATAAAACTCTCAACTAGTTCAAAATAAAAAGTATTTAGATTAAAAAAAGTATTTAATTTAAAAGTATTTAAATTAATTTATTAAATCAATAAATAATGAATAATTAAAAAATGAATTACAAGTTAATACTTTTATCTTATTACTCCACACTAAAAGATTTCAAAGATATTTCTTATAGCTTAGATATTTCTCAAAGAAAATACAATAGTTTTGGAACCGAGTATTCTCATAAATTGGCAGTAGCATTAAATGTCCAACTCAGCGTCAAATAATTCAGTAACAAATATGACAATTATTAAATTCACATCGTTGAAAGTATGATAAGGTAGTTTGGCTTGTAATGTGGTTAACCATTAATATCTCAGCAACATCGTAACACACAGGCAAGTTAATTGAACAAATTATACATAGTATGTGGAAAAATATTTTTCACCCAAGTGAAAATTGAAAACAATTGTTCGAAAAATCAGACTAAACATTATAAAATGGAAAAATCATCTTGAAATCCTGACAGAACTAGACATCACAAAAATATTTGTAAAATAAAAACTTTCATTTATTTTTTTTCATTTCAATAAAATAATGTTTTTATTGAATGTTTTTTGAGCGTGATATTCTTTTTTGTATGAAATTAGGCTAAACATTATTTATTAAATTGTTCCTTCTTTTGCATTTTATTTACATTTAATATTAATACGTATTATTATGTACATGAAAGTATTTAATATAAATTGCACTAAAATAAATTAAAGCTAATTTATAAATAAATTCAAATATAATAAAAAAAGAATTAACTATAATTCGTAGAGCAATCATTAAACAAAAACGGCTTTCGATTTTGTAATTGTAGATAGACCAACGAGTTAAAATAACTCAAGTCAGGAGTGAAGTTCAACCGCAACTCGTAAATCTTTAAGGACTTTTTCAAATCAGTTAACGCTTAGAGTTTCTCGCAGTTACTTGTACCTCGAGAAGTTTTCTGTAGTGAAAACCTTGTTATTTATTACTCAATTACGTACCAAGCTTTTGATTTTGAAATAAATCGTAATATCCATGTTCGATCAGTAGTTTGTATTTAATGCATTGTTTGATTATAAAATACGTATTTTTAAACAAATTTGACAAAATTTAAATATTTTTTATAAAAGAAAATACTGAATACTATTACTGAATTTTAAAACAAAATTATTACTGGAAATAATATCGATGTTCAAATAATAATTTTTTAAGAGCTGGTTACATTAGTTTTTGGGAAGAAACAGGATTAAAACAGCACGACTTATCATCGATTTAAAATACATAATTAAAAAGTAAAACATAGTTTATAGATATAGTTTAGTTTTTTTTTTTTTTTCTATAAACAAACTACTGTGAAGAGGTGTTAAATTATTTTTACTTTATATTTTGAAATATTTTTCATTTAATGATAAACTTTATATAAATCAAGGATGTAAATATGAGTTTTGTAAGAGGAGTCAATGAATAACGGTTCTAACAAAGGCCAGTTTGTTTGAATGGAATACCATGATTTCCACACTGTGTTACTGGACAGACGTCAACTCGTCGCGGCGTACAACACAACATGCGTACGACTTTCAACGTAACGGTGGAAACAAATAAAGCCTTTTGTTCAACTTTTACAATACCTTGAAATTTATTTTCGTGACATTTTAGACTATTTAGATATACGAGTCTATTGGGCTAATCAAGTTTAAATTGGGAGTTAAATATCTTGATTTTGGACTAAGCTGAAAAATGAACAAGAAAACATTTTAAAATTTTGATAGTTTTAGTTGTATTGAATTTTAAAAATATAAAGATATTGAAACAACTTTGTTATATTTAAATGATTTTTTTTATATATTGTAGATTTTAATTTGTACTAACATTTTTATTAATTTCAGGGGGACCAAGCTTATCCTCGGTAAAATTATCAAGCTTCAATCTCCTTTCTAATACAAAGCTCGTTCGCTCCACTCACGTGTTTTCTTTCTTTTTTAAACGAGCTCGTTCGCTTCGCTCATTGCTAGGCCAATAGGTGCAATTGTTTATAAATTTGTTGAACCACGGGTTAAATGTATAAATTTAGTAGCTACGAGAAATTTCCATAAGGATCATAAGGTAACTTTGAAGGGTTCTAGGAGGAAAACTGTTTAGTTTTTTAGGTATGGGACCAGTTACAAAATATTTCTCGTAGCCAAACGCCACAAATTAAAAAAAAAAAAACTCAAAAATCCCTGGAGAGAAAAAGGTTTTTCCTGTGCAAACAGTACTTGATTTAGAGTATAAGATTATTACTGCATTCCTTAATTTGTAACATTAATCGTCTGCGTCAATGTGCTTTGACTTAAACCGATGGAGTTACATCAAAACTTTTTATCCTTTTATCCTTAATCCTTTTATTATACAGAATACGTCCTAAATCCTGAGGGAACTTGTACCCGTCAACCCATAAACATGGTAACTTGATGTAACATGGTAACATAGTAACCATCAACATGGCACAGCAACAAGGAGAAGAGAAGCAAATGAACCTCGTCCAATGGTTTTGCCAGTTACATTCACAGTTTACACGTAAATGTACATGTTCTTTGGGTCCACGTGTACAAAGTGGTCTACTCTATCTGGTAATTAAGTCAATTACACACTCCAATTGATTGATTTTCACAATTTGTTACAAAGAACGAATTTACAAAACTTATCTAAGAGTTGTATAAAAGGTGGTTTAACAATATTTAACTGTTGATTTTTTGTGTCATAAATTACATGATACGATTACAAATAATTCCATTAAAATAGAATAATAACCAGTGCAGTAAAATTAGTCGGGAAAAATGAAATAATTTTTGGAAAGCCAATTTATTTTGAAATGTGTTCTATGGCGTCCCCTGACCTTCCTCAGAAAAGTCCCCAGAAATCCCATATGGGGATCACGCTTAAAAATGAGGGGTTGGCCCAAAAGGAGTTACATTAAAATTTGATATTAGGCATACTAAATTTAAATACATTCCAGAAGATTTATATACATCACATTAAAGGTCTTCAAATGTAGAATACAATGACGTAAACCCGACCTCAATATAACTGTCGGGAGTGAAATGGCAGGCGTTCAAAGTTTAGAATAAAATAATATTATCAAAACTTTGAAATACAATAACTTCCGACATATTTGACCTTTTGAGGTCTGGTTTTTGGCTACGTACTCTCCTTACTAAGACCTTTAAAATTATGTATAGGATGGCTATAGTCTAAGAATTTTTTTTTTTAAACTTCCTCTTTGGGACGTCCATGTAGAGGGTGGTTCAAGGGTAGTATGAATGATAAGCATATGACTAGTTATCCGCATTTTCAAAGGTAATTGTAAAAGCAAACGTTTGCCGCAAACCGCACCTGGAAAGGTCAAGTATTTCGAAAATTATTACATTTTTAAGCGTTTAGGTTAAAATGTGATTTTTATTCAAAGTTTGAAAGGCTGCCGTTTTCGACTCAGGCAACCTTTTGAGATGGGGTTTGTGGCATTAAATTCTACTACTTAAGAGCTTTAATTTGATGTACATAAACCCATTGGTCGAAGAAAGATTTATTTCTGACTCCACGTGGGCCATCCCATCATTTTTAGGCATGTTGCCCACTAGGGATTTCAGGGGAATTTTCTGAGGGAGGTCAGGGCATGGCATAGAACACATTTCAGCAAAAATTAGCTGTCCAAAAATTATTTCATTTTCCAGCCATATTTTGGCTTAATTTTACTACACTATTATTAAAATTTCTACATAATTATGGGGAAAAATGGTCCAAACAGTTTTTACCAAAGAGGATCAGAAGTCAGCTAGGTCGTCTATGAGCGCGGTAAACGCGTCGGCACCGCCGGCAAAAGCGGCATTAGAGCGTCGCGTGTATTCCGCCATAGGTTTAGTTTCTTAGCTTAACCCCAAATTGTTTCCTCGTGCTGAGTATGAGCCCCAGTTTTGGGGTTCACAAAATCGTGATCACAAACTTGTGATCGACGGTAAAGTATCCCGCTTGCCTGAAGATGATGTATTGAATAGCCTCTCCAGCTTCAGAAACAATAGAGCTACCAGGTTCAATGTTGTTGGATATTTCATTCACCAGATTATCAGCACTTCGGATTGGAGCTTGAACCAAAAAACCGTCTACTGTTTTACGTCAAAGGCTACCAAACACCAATTTTTGTTCGACCAGCGTGACTGTCCTTTTCGACTCTTCAAATACTACCACAGTTTTTACCTAACTAAATTCATGATTGTAGCTACTCTAACCAACTACGGTAGATTTGGTACGGTAGGAAACCCAGACGCATTATTGTGTCACAACACCGTTTTTAAAATAACAGTTTTTCAATGTGACATCCTTCATACACTTAAATAAGTTATAGCCTTATTATGTGTTAAAATAGTATTTTTAAGCTTAAATAAATTATTTTTTCCTCCACCTACTATCTAAAGCCGTATTTTACTCCTTGGAGTAGGGTAGTAAAGTACAAATTTCTATCCCATGTGTCTTGAATACTTAATCTTTCTACCTAGGGAAAACTCGAGTTTTTTCGTACCACGGGGCTAAAGTTAGTTACATAAGAATAATATTAAAAGAGAGATTAAAAAGAACATGAGCCACAGTCAGCTGTTACTTGTATTTGTTTTGTTACTCATTGTTGACTAATAGCAGCTGTAGCTGCTGCTCACCCACTGCTGACCATTATTCAGTCAGCAGTGGGTGAGCAGCATCTCTAGTATTATAGATGGCCGTGGCAGTGTAGGCGTTTGTTTACATTTTGCTCGGGTAGGCTATTAAACTAAGAAGTCCAAAACAGTGTAAAACTTTTGACTAGGCTTTTAAATTATATTTTGTTTTTTTTCGTGTTCTTCAAAATTGATATGGCCTACCTTGTGTGTTTTTTATGTTGATGTGACAGATCCAGCTTGACGGAGCAAGGGATCATATGAAGGTAAAGTTAAATTATCTACGGTAGGCCTATTAGGCCTAAATTTTATTCGTGTAGGTGGAGGAAAAATGTTGTGTGCATCAAGGGACTAAAGTACTTTTCTCCCTCAGGGAAATTGTCGCCCTCGGCTTCGCCTTCGGGCGACAACACTTTCCCTTCAGGGAGAAAACATTGTACTTTAGTCCCTAGAAGCACAAATAACTATTCTACACAGGAATGTGATACTGATAGGAAAGTGCGTATCGATTCATAAACAACTCTCGTAGTACTTTATTCAGCTTTTTACTCATAAAAGAGTAAAAATACCTGTTTGTAATACAAAAGTACGATATTGTATTAATTTGTTAACATTTCAAACGGAAATACGTTCGTCATCCATTTCAATCAAGTTTGTTTAGGGTTATGAAACTAACCAATCAAAATAATGTTAGGGTAATCAATGATGCAAATTTCTCATCGCCTCTGATGGCATTTTATTTGATATGACATGAGTACATTGAGTATATTTAATACCGTAAAGACGAATGCATTGTTAAAAAAACGAAAAAAACAGGTCGATCAAATGATAACAAAGATATAATGTCATAGCTTTTGGTATATTGCACATAATATTTCAAGATTTTGGTCTTTATATATTTGTAAAGTAATTGAATTTGTGAGGAATCACTACTATAGTTGACAAATAAAAATAGATTACAAAGAGAAATAAAAATTTTTCTCTTTGAGTAACTCATAAAAGAAATTATAAAATAAAACATGGATTTCACCAATTTATTTTAGGAATACAGTCATTAAAATAAAAAAGAGGTGTAGAATAATCTTGAACTTCCAACCCAAATTACATAAGGCAGGAGGCATTCCGTAGTTCGGAGTGTCAGAAAATAATTCTATACTGTGTATTCATATCTTATTGGTGTTTTACGTTAATTAGGTAAGCGTGTAATGTATTCAATACACGCTTTAATTTTTATCCTGGAATAAGGTGTCAATCTGAAAACTAACATTAAAGTTTGTGTTGGTGAGTTACATATTCTTAAAAATGTTTAATTTACTTCCGGTCTTCAAAATGGTAGCTACAAATAATAATAATGATAATATTAAACAGTAAATGCCTTAGAAAATAAAATCCACAATTTAACAATAGAAAAAACTTACATTAATGTAAAACATTGGATGGCTTTCAAACTAAACAACAGTGCAAATTAATTATGTTGTCTTGACGTCAACAAGCAAATTTAAAATAATTAATATAAAATGAGAGTGCTTCTATTACAATTCTTCCTCTACAAACATATAAGACACGAACATTTCATAAGACAACTTTGTACTTATATTATATTATATATACTAAATACATTGTTAGGCTCGAGGAAGGCTATATAAGCTTAGGGGCGTTCCTAAGAAGGGAATGCTACTGTAAACTCGCTAAATGAGAGGGTACTGGAATCAAAGCCTAGATAATCTGTAACAAAATGTAATTAAGTAAGTTCAATAACAATTTCTAACAAACAAATATAAGTTGCAGCAATATCAGTTATATTAACCTATATTTACATGACCAAAAAAATGATATTTACACCAGCACGAGAGAATCAATTAAATTGAATTTCAGACAATCGATTTATAAGTTTAACAAAATTTGGATTCTTGATTTAGTATAAAAAAATGAATAGCAGTTGGAGAGAGGTTGTTTACAAAAATCTCAACATCGTTAGTTAGATGTAACTATGAAGGGTTTAGTACAACCATCCTAAAGGGATGGTGCATAATAAATAATTAAATTTTGAAAATAAAGATTGAGGAATTTAACACCGCCAGACAGGCCCTATCATTACAAAAATTAGAAAGAATATCTTACTCTAATGACGCTGGATCACTCCTTATTCACATGACACAATAAAAAAGAGGCTTAAGGCCACAGGCCATGAAAACACAACACTTCACTACACTCGCGTAAGTGGCGTCGTCCCCGAGCTTAAAGAAGACCGTCTTCCGCCGAATTTCCCGAGCTGACTTCCATCCTGTCCACAGTGCTCCCTTTTTGTCTTCATTCCCCTTCCACACTATTATTGACCAATAGGAGATCGTGATTTAATTTTGGAAGATAATGATTGGTGGGAATATTCTGGAACTTTCTAGAGTGTCCACGACCGGCAATGGAGACAATAAACTTCGATGACCCCGCTGACTTGTCATTGCGCAGTTAGATTGAATTGTTGAGTTAGGTTTTTGCGATGTGGAACAAACAGGAAATATGGTGTGGGCTTATTGCGTTGTACTTTTTTGTGACTTGGTTACATCCCCCGGTTTAAGTCGGTGCAAACTGGTTTTGTACCGTTGCAGAAATTTAGAGAGAAGTATCTGAATTGTTAAAGTTTCTTGGTGGTAATGAGGGTGGTTTCAATTTTAGCTTGATATTTAAGATGTGAATTTTGTAGATTGATATTGCCAATAACATTGTCAGCATGGTACACCATAAAAGAAGAAAATACAGCATAATTCTCTTGTCGTCCACTATATCAGTCCAGGTTGTTTCTTGATGAATGTGTTTGAATAATTTTACTTCGTCTAGTGTTGTAGAGATGAAGGTAGGTACAGTAAGATTCCATTTTGGAAGTAAGTAATTTGTGATGTTATAGAATTCAGTCTTGTCTTCATTGAAGGGGTCCAATTTCAAATGATCTAAGTTGGTCCAAGGTAGCGGAACGAGGTGGTATATGGAAGGTGAAGAGAAGTCTCTAGAGTCACATGGGACTATTGTATTGATAATAGTTTTTGAAGCATCCATGAGTTTGCAATTACATGGTAATTCTATTTCTAGAGTTCCAAGATTGACTTCCGGGATGCTGTCCTGAAGCATGTTATTGTCACAGTTTAATTGTAGAGTTTTTCCAAAATTTGTAATAAGAAATTTGTTTACTTGAAGTTGTGTCACAATAGGATGTTTTGGTGCTTTGATGCAGTGAAATTGACAGTGTAGTTTAAGTTCTGATAAGTTATTTCCATTTAGTTATTTCGCACATGTTGAAGCAATGGATGTGTAAGAAGAGTATCTCGGTATTAGACATAGGTTTGAAGAGTGTAAATTACAATTGGGATTATCTTGTGTGTTGATTATATAAGTTGAGTCGGATGATGATTTTATAATAATGAAGTCGTGTTCTGCTAGTTTGCATATGTTGTCTTCCCACAGCAAAGGCAAAGGTTCGTATTTGTAAGCTCTATATGTTGTGTTTAATTGTGATAGTGGTATCTTAATTTGCAGTATAATGTTTTCATTCTCGTAGTGACACTTTGATATCGGTAAGTTGTACAACTTGTGTAGTTTATCTAGAGGTAATGCAATCGTTAGGTTGTATGATTTTAGTTTCATTGATAACTGGAGTAATTCCTTTTTCAGTGTCGGTATACTGATCAAATCTTCGGGGATGTAGTTATGCTGACAGTCATGTTCGACTTTGTAGAGAGTGTGATAATGTGTCATCAGATAAATGTAAGAGATAATTTAAAGGTTATTGTGTAGAACTTTGTTGTCTATAGTGGAACTGGTGTTGTTTATTTGCAGGTTGAGGTTTGTTTCATACTTTGATAGTGAAGAATGCAGTTGTCTTAAAATGTGGTCTACGTTGCTAGTAAAATTGTTCATTTTTTGTTCAGCTGTTGTAATGTCTATGTGTTCTGCTTTCACGTAGTCTAGAAGATCATTCATCTTGTCATCAACCTGTTGTTCATTTTTTGAGAGGTCTTGTAAATTTGTCATGGTGGCGGTATTGCAACACCATGATAAAGCGTTCCCAATGAAGTCGATGGCTCTTCTGCTCCTGATTTTGTCAATTGTATTTCCTAATTTATATTCGGGGTCTAAGTTTAAGTCGTTAGTGTTGAAAATTTTGTTCAGTTCGTTTTGAATGTTTAATAGATATTCTTTTTCAGAGCAAAATATGTTGGGTGTTTTCAGTGAGTTATGACATGTGGAAGTAACTGTGGTGGTAGTGGGTAGAGTGAATTTAGATTTCTTGTGAAAGGGAAACTTGAAGAGAAGTTGAGTTGAAGAGTGATATGGTATCAATGTATCAATTTCCTTAAACTGCACTCCAGATATAATATGTATTGGTATATTCGCACTCGTGGTCGACATCAGTAGCGTGATCAGAAGAAGGGAAGTTGCTGACATGGTGACAGTGTCAGTTGTGTTATGGCTAGTCGGCAGTTCTGCAGTGTAGTACGCTTATTGGGTACGTTGCTCTCTCAGTCGCAAGGTCGCCACGATGTGTCGTCTTCGCCTGGGATATCTTGCTGAAATTGACATAAATAAATTTTGACTATGCCTGTCCGATTGGTGCTCATGCTGGTGTTTACAAGTTACCATGTGTTGTCATTGCAATAAATTTTATTATGTTTACATCTTGATATGCATTCAAAAACTGGCTCTATAATAATAATTCCTTGCTTTTTTTACGATTTTTTTGTTTACCTTCTAACTATTATTTTTTCCCTTGTATCTACAAGTTAATGAATATCGGTAATAAATCATAAAATTTATACCCTACTTATTATAAAATGCATGTATTTGTATATCAGCGACTTGTTTAAAGGTATATACATGTATATGTCTGATTGTATGGACCTCATACTGTTCTTCACACGAAAACCTTATTGTCCTTGAGAATTTTTCTGGGCCATACCTCAGATATATAGGTCACAATCATGGATTGCGCAGAGTTGCTTTGTCACGTTCATAAGAGCAATGTTCATTATTGTCATTAACGTCCTTATGTTTGGCCAAACAAAGTGTTAAAGCACATTTTCTAATACAAGGTGATCAGTCTTGTATTATAGTGCGTAATCAAGTATTATGTCACAATCGTGTTGTAGTTGTAATGTTAGTTTTCCACAATGTTTATGGTACACAATTATACAATGACACGGATACTCAATTCAAGTATGTTAAACCCTCTATTTAAAGAGTCCGTAAGATAATGCTAGAGCATTTTTTCTCTTTTACAACTTAATTTATTCTTAGTAAGATTCATTACATTACACTTCCTATTCTATAATTAAATTTTCATAAGTCGTTAATATGAGATTCTTAACCTATTGTGTGCGCACACTATTTACAAAATATATTACAATGGTTTCGTCAAGCTCGGTTCGACACGACCTACGCTAGCTTTGCGTAATTGTTGATTTGTTTGCAATATTTCTTAATTATTTCTTGTTTCTTTGATTACGTTGAGTTAAGAATGAAGGAATTATTATTATTATTACTTTAAATTAGTATTTTATTTAATAAGATATCAATAGAATTAATGCTTACGTGAAAAATAAGCTTCCAATGAAACTAAGAATGACTAAGATTACCTCTTATTAAATTTGGCGGAGTTAAGACCTGTAATTGAATGCATATCAGGTATTCAATGTAAGTTTAACTTATCTTATAGCTATGTACAAATGTTGTGTTTGCCTGCTTCTGCAATTGAGTCCCTCCTATAGTAAAGTTTTAATCTTTGTACATGAACTACGTCACGAATTAATTTTCCTTTGGAAAGTAATTCAATTTCATACGTTACAGGGGAAACCTTTCTTGTTATAGTGTAAGGTCCTTTGTACTTATATGCAAATTTAGTTGAATTGTCCCTGAGGTTCTTAGGATACCATATTAAAACCTCGTCACCTGCCTTAAAATCAAAGTCAGTTCTATTTTGGTCATAGTAATACTTTTGTTTTGCTTGCTGTTGTTGAATTAACTTAGGTATGGTTTTACGTACATTTTCAATTATTTTCAATCTTTCCACTAGTGTTGGTTCAGCGTTAGGTAAAACTAACAGAGTTTCACTTGGTAATTGGGGTTCAAATCCTAAAAATAAATAACTAGGCTTATGTTTATGAGGAGAGTGGTGATTCTACAAGTCCATTAACATTTGGTGTGTAAGCTGTACTTAATATCTGACACATACCTAGCGCCACATGTAAATGGTGAACAACTTGAGCTGTAAATGTAGTTCCCCTATCTGTTTGTAGAACATTAAATACTCCATAAATACTTATCAATTTTAATAAACAATTTGTCACAGAGATAGCATCAGCATTGATCAATGGGAAAGCAAATGCCATTCTTGTTGAAACACATGTTACGCATAAAATATATTTATATCTATTACTTGGGCAAAGTGGACCAACAATGTCAGCTTGGATTCTGGTGAAGGGTTGTAAGGTTGGGTATATAGGTTGTAAGTAGCCAAAGGGTTTTCTGGTAGGAGTTTTCCGTTTTTGGCAAGTATCACATGTCCTAACATAATCTTGAATATCTCTCCTCATTCGCATCCAGTAATAGCGATCTTTAATCTTATTGTATGTTTTGTCTGCATTTAAATGTCCTCCTGATATTTTATCGTCATGGTAGTCATGTAGAATTTGTGCTCTTAACTTCTGTGGTAATACTAGAGTATAATTTCTGTTGTTTCCAGGTTTGCGTTTATAAAGTGTGTCATTGAATATATTGAAATGAAGTGATTTTTTATGTCTCCTTTGGAGCTGTTCTGGGGATCATTAATAGCATTTATAATTTTACGAAGATTGTCGTCCTCTCGTTGAAGTTGAGCAACATCGACATGTACTAACGTATTAATCGTTTCTCGGTCTATGTCTGTAGGTATGTTGTCATCTTGATTATCGATTGGATTCCTGCTGAGAAAATCTGGGAGTGTTAGGGTTTTTCCTGACTTGTAGTGTATCTCAATGTCGTAATCTACTATATGTAATGCTAATCTTGTCAGTCTTGAAGATGACCCTTTAAAATTCTTGTAGAATCGGAGTGCGGAATGATCCGTATAAACGTGAACCTTTCGACCTAAGCAAAATTCCCTCCATTTGTTTAATGCTGTAACTAATGCTACAAATTCTTTTTCAGAAACACTTAATGAACGTTGAGTAGGTTTTAACTTTCTACTAAAATATTGCACTGGGTGTTCCTTTCCAGTTTCGGTGTCAAAATTACAGAGAACAGTTCCTACAGCAAAATCACTAGCGTCTGTATATATGCGTGTTTCCTGGTTAACATCAAAGTGGGCCAGTACTGGGGCTGTAGTCAGGATAGTTTTTAACTGATTGAAAGCGTCTTCACATCTTTGAGTCCATTTAAATTCTTTCGTTTTATTGTATTGTTTAATTAAATCAGTTAAAGGTGTTGCTATTTCAGCAAAATTCTTTATGTGCTGACGGAAAAAATTAAATGCCCCGAGAGCTGAACGTACTTGCTTTATTGTTTTTGGTCTTTCAATACGTCTTATAGCATCGACATTTCTTTTGAGAGGTCTGATGCCATGCTTTGAAATATCATGACCCAAAATTTCAATGTTTTCAGACATAAACTGTGATTTATTTGTATTTAGTTTAATGTTATATTTGTCTAGTTCGCTTAGAATTGTCCTCAAATTGTCGAGATGGTCTTGGAATGTGCTACCAAGAATAGCTAAGTCATCAATGTAGCTTATGACTTTGGAAAACAAATGCTTAGAGAGTATTTTGTTAATAACCCTTTGAAATATTGCTGTACTGTTGCAAAGGCCTTGTGGTAGTCTGGTATATTGGTATTTTCCTGTCTGTGTGGCAACTGTAAGTATATGTCTGTCTTGTGGATCAATTTCAATTTGGAAGAATGAATTTTTTACATCGTCGACTTTGCTGAAATACTGCATTCCAGATAAACATGACAAAACAGTGTCAATAGACAACAATGGATATTGTTCCGGGATTATTCTACTATTAATTTGTCTCAGGTCAGATATTAGTCTACGTGTTTTATCCTTATTCGTGACCAAAAATATGGGTGATTGGAAGTCTGTAAATCCTTCGCTTTCTTCCAGGACTTTTGACTTTAATAATTTCTCAATCTCTTCTTGTAAAGCATTTCTTTCTGTGAGCGGCTGCTTGTATGGTGGAATGTGAATAGGTTTCGCATCTTCTTTCAATTTTAGTCTCACCGGCGGAACTTCAGCTTTCGTTAAATCATCCGTTTTGTTAGTAAATAAATGTCTGAATTCATGAAGAACTTTCGCAACTTGATTGTGTTGTTCAAACGAGAGATTTGGGTTAATGGAAAGTCTGTCTCCATTAAGGTCATATACTTGAATTTTGTCAGGATTATAGTAAGTAGACTTGGTGTTAGCGTGGTTGGAGTTTTGAGGACTGTGTGTCTGAGAGAGTTCCATTCCTGCTGGGAGTAATTTCCTAATGGGTTCAATCTTACTGTTATTTGAGGTTTTTAAGTAGCCTAACAATGAATTTTGTTTAATTTTCTTCAGTGATGTTCCTGAATTATAGATTTGGATGCATTTTATGTTAGAATCAATGTCACTAGCAATATATGCATGTAATTTTCTCTTATCTTGCATATTCAAATTCTGTTCAAATTCCAGATTATCCGAATTTATTGGCAATTCTAGTATTTTGAGGTGTTGTTTTGGTTTGACATAATATTCTTTATCTGCTCTTACCTCAGTTAAATTGTTTGATGTGGTTAAGTCCATTATAACTGATAGGGTATTGGCATTTTGCATATTAATTACCCATGATTCGTCCATAGGGATCAAGTCATGTGTGTTCGTGTTCTTGTTAAATATACGAATGTTCTTATCTTTGAATGAGATCTCCATGTGGTTTTCTAATAAAAACTTGTTTCCTATAAATTATGTCTAATGCAAGCTGTTTAATGACTAAAAATTGCACTGTATATTGCCTGTTGCAAATTAACAAAGGCAATTGTATTCGACCTAATACTGGTAGTATTTCATTGTTTGCTGCAGCAGTGGTTGGAAGTTTGTCTTTGGAAAGTGGTAACCCTTTTACTAACTTGTGGTTAATAAACGAATAATTAGTGCCAGTATCTATATAGCATTTCAAGGTGTCGCCTATTCCTTGTATTTTAACATTAAAGTATAATGTTGGTTGTGGTGCTTGCTCAGTAGTATTAAACAAAATGTCGTAAATTGAGGACAACACACTTTCTGATTCTCTACTGTTAGTTTTTAGTAAATTTCTTAACTGGTAGGACTTAATCTCGTCTAACCTCCGCTGTTTGTCAATAGTAAGATATAAATTCTGGGCTTCATTAACCGAGAGTAAACTGTTGTCGCTCTGTTCCTCTGAAATTAAAACCAAATCCTCTTTGGACTGTTGCGGTGATGTTAAAGTTTCATTGTCTGAAGTGGATTGATTCGTAGTTGTCGCTGAAGTACAATCAGTAATACAGCCTATATTGGGATCCGAGTTTGAAGAAGTGGCTGAGGTTGGCACTTGGTAGGGTGCGATTGTGTGTCGCTGTGACGTCACTTGCGTACGCGCTGGCAACTCGGGAGTTGACGTGGCAAACATGACCGGTGCATTCTGAGGCGTTAGGTTTCCGGCAACGTCACAAGGTCGATGCTTTTGCTTGCCTCTGCATGACGCATCTAGAGGTGGAAACTCTTCATCGTAGCTTTTGTTTGGGAATAAAACCTGATTTTGAAAATTTTTGTTGTGATAGTATAATGTCTGGCCGTTAAATGGTTCCTCATCGTCATCAATTACATGTTGTTGAAAGTCAGATAGCTTAGGGGTTTTAATATAATTTCTTTTATTTGAGGTAGTTTTGCCATGAGTGAAATTGTGAAGATTATCGTTTTTATTTCTCATAAGGTAGTGAGATTTTGTGTTGTTATATTGTAACTTGTAGGAAGCCACATTCCTAGTACTTACATAATACCTATTCTTGTTGCAATGATTCTGAGTTTTAACACCGTAATTAGGGTGAGAACCTCTGTTAATTTCGACTCTGGGTACCCACCCATAAACTAGTTTTTTCTGTAAGAGTAATTTGCATTAGATTGTCGTTGATTATGATACTTAGTATCATCAGGTGTTGATTGGTTCGCTTTAGATTTTAATTCTTTAGAAGGTTCCTGTCTGTTTTGGTTCCGAGCACGAGGGTTTCTCATGTTAAAATAACATTCCCTTGTCATGTGATTGTCCATTTGGCAGATGTCACAATTGTGACGTCTAGTCGTATAATTTAGGTGATTATTCTGGCTCTGGTACATGTTCCTACCTGGTGAATAGTAGTTCCTTGGAGTTGAGTTTACATTCCCATACGACTGATAGTTTCTCCTATTTAAGTATCTATTTGGTGATTTAGATTTATTGCGATATTGCACTGGGGATTGGCTCCTATCTCTGGACTGGCTCCTGTCTCTGGATTGGCTCCTGTCTCTGCGAGTTCTGGAGTCATCCCTCCGTGAAACATGACGCCTATCGTTATAACCCTTCGCCGTAGATTGACTTGAAGTCTTTATGTCTCGAACCGCTTTAGTTAAATCCGAGATTGCATTCAATAGATGGTGTGTTTTATCATCAGTTTTGGGAGATGAATGACGGAAACTTACTGCTCTAGTGTTATGAGAAAATGTTGTTGGTATGTTGTTTTGGTCAATTGTTTGAACATAGTCGTAACCATAATGCAAATTATACTTCCTGGAGTTTTGTTGTTTTAACTGGAGTCTTGTCTGCAATTTCGATAAGTTGTCTTGAAATTCCTTAAGGTTAGAGTGTTGGATACGGACGATTTCATCGAAATAATTTGGCCTCAGTCCTTTAATTGTATAGTTAATAATTTCTTCGTCCGGCATGTTTGGCTTAAGCTGTCTACATAGATTATGGATCTCGAAAAAGAAGTTTAGAGGGGTCTCAGACTCATTTTGGATTCGGCTATCTAATGTATTCTGAATGTCAAACAAGAATCCTGATTTCCCGAACGATTTTTTGAAATTATTCTGTAAATCTTCCCATGATGTGCTTGGATTTAGGTCCATAAAATCCGAATACCATTTGTATGCAATGCCCGTCATATACGTTCCAAACAAGTCTAATTTAGTTCTGTCCGACCAACGATTGCACCTAGCAGCAAGTTCAAATTTCTTTAAAAACTCTAAAGCGTTTTCATGCGGTTGGCCACCAAAAATAGTCGGTTTCACCAAAGGTAAATTTTCGGACTTCAAATCGGCCATTGCGGTATTCAAGTTAGGTGTGATAATTTCCGGTGACTTAACTTGTATCGTCGTAGTGTTGTTGAATTTAGGTACTTCAATTTGCGTTTGTGAAGATTGCTGTGTTGTAATTGGTGATTGGGTGTTTACAGATATAAAGTCAGTCAGTGCAGTAGTGGTTAAACTATTCTTAGGTTCCGTTTCTTTGTGAGTTGGAAAATTTGAAGCAGCCCCTAGATGCTGTATCGGTTCATTAGCATAATTGTGGCATGGTTTCTCATTACCACCGTTATCTTTTGATTCATAAACTGAATCGTAAATTGGGTCAAGAAGTTCAAAATATGATTTTAGCTCTGGATACTCCCTTGCATTAACCTCTGAAACTTGGTTTTCCTCAATGGATTTCTCTAATATAGCCCTAAATATACTATCTCTTTGAGCTTTACGAGCAACCTCCTTAACAAGTGATAATTTTTGCCTTAATTCATGGACAGTTATGGACAAGGGATCAGAAGGGATTCTGACATTGTAGTCACTGGCTAATTGTAATAAACCCTCCTTTTTGAGATTATAAATGTCAACGTCAATTATTGATTGATCCATAAATACATTAGAATTTTATTTAAGTATTAAAATTTTTATTGTCTAAATTAATCACCCTATACCTTTTAATTTTATTATAATTTTAAATCATATTTCACCGAACTTTATTTAAACTTGTAGTTAGTTAATAAGTTTATTTAAACCTCGTAGTAATTTAATGTGATATAGTGTAGTGTATCATTGTGTTCTTTTGTCTCTTTTTTTTTAAAAATAAAATTGCCTGATAAAAAACCAATAATTAAACCTAAATTATGCTACCTTTGAGGGACTGAATTGTGCCTGTCTAGCTTCGAATTTAGAGTCATCTCTCTCCAAAGGCTATTATCGTCCCTAAAACGGAATTTAGCGTCCTCCACCATATAAGCTTAGGGGCGTTCCTAAGAAGTGAATGCTACTGTAAACTCGCTAAATGAGACGGTACTGGAATCAAAGCCTAGATAATCTGTAACAAAATGTAATTAAGTAAGTTCAATAACAATTTCTAACAAACAAATATAAGTTGCAGCAATATCAGTTATATTAACCTATATTTACATGACCAAAAAAATGATATTTACACCAGCACGAGAGAATCAATTAAATAGAATTTCAGACAATCGATTTATAAGTTTAACAAAATTTGGATTCTTGATTTAGTATAAAAAATGAATAGCAGTTGGAGAGAGGTTGTTTACAAAAATCTCAACATCGTTAGTTAGATGTAACTATGAAGGGTTTAGTACAACTATCCTAAAGGGATGGTGCATAATAAATAATTAAATTTTGAAAATAAAGATTGAGGAATTTAACACCGCCAGACAGGCCCTATCATTACAAAAATTAGAAAGAATATTTTACTCTAATGACGCTGGATCACTCCTTATTCACATGACACAATAAAAAAGAGGCTTAAGGCCACAGGCCATGAAAACACAACACTTCACTACACTCGCGTAAGTGGCGTCGTCCCCGAGCTTAAAGAAGACCGTCTTCCGCCGAATTTCCCGAGCTGACTTCCATCCTGTCCACAGTGCTCCCTTTTTGTCTTCATTCCCCTTCCACACTATTATTGACCAATAGGAGAGCATGATTTAATTTTGGAAGATAATGATTGGTGGGAATATTCTGGAACTTTCTAGAATGTCCACGACCGGCAATGGAGACAATAAACTTCGATGACCCCGCTGACTTGTCATTGCGCAGTTAGATTGAATTGTTGAGTTAGGTTTTTGCGATGTGGAACAAACAGGAAATATGGTGTGGGCTTATTGCGTTGTACTTTTTTGTGACTTGGTTACAGCTACGTCTAGAGATCAATTCGTCTGATTAGATACAGCATTGATCATACAATATAGGGTATTCCTCAAGGGACGGAGAAGCCTAAGTCGATACCTCAGTTGCTATCGTCTTACTGGGAATGCAAATACAATGCCTTCAGGCAAGAAGCCAGTAATTCCTATTCTTGTAACTTATTGTAGATAGTAAATACAAACATATGTTGATTATTATTGAGTATAAAAGATTTTTTATATCTACAATGGCACCTGGCGAATGAATTTATACATTAATGAAAACAAAATAAATAGGAGTAAGTCTCAAATTCCTAACACAAATTGTTATAGGGAGTTAAGTTTGATTATATTATGTTTAAATTAATCTAAACAAGAGGTAAAACGGTAAAACGGTTAACTACTTTTTATGAATTGTGTAGCAAACAAATTAAGCTTTCTGAATTACATTTAAATTAATATATTATAGTTAAATTCAACGTGAATTCATTAGGAACTCAATCGGATGGCTTAGTTTTTTACTGGTCATTATGTTTTGATGTTCACATTGTGGTTTACCAGGTATGTATAAGTTTGAAAAATTTTGTTTTTGTATCTTTCTGAGAATGTCAGGATTTTGTAACGATGGGTGTTTTACAAATTGCTGCAATATTACGTTAAATTTTTTGTATATTATGCAATATCCCAGATAATATGCAAGCAATTACAAATCGTACCTGGTCTCAGAATGCAACCCTTCGGCAATGTAAAAACTAACCCTTCCAACTAACTTAAATTTCTTTCATTTAAAAACTAATTTATCCAAACCAATAAAAAGTTTTTATTTTATGATGATTGTTTATATCTACTAGGATAACAGGACTTGTATATTAGTTGTGAATATACAATTTACATACCGTATGTTTCAGCTGCTTCATGTTAATCTCTACTAGGCTATATTTGTTGTGAATTAACAATTTTCACACTGTATGTTTCAGCTGCTTCATGTTAAGTCCACACAGTAATATTATAAGATGTTAGAAAAAGTGCTCTTAAAATTGTTTTAAATTTAAGTTTAAAAGTAGTTTTTTATACTTGCTTATCAAATACACATAGGATTGATCAGTGAAATGCTTCAAATTGCGAAATAGACAGCGTTTTTAACGTATCAACAGTAAACATTCAATTTTATCTGGCGCACTTTTTAAGACAATTTTAAAATTTGCCTCTCTTGTTGATGGCTGTAACTTTATTTATTTTAATAATAACCTTTACTACGTATCACGTCATTTTTACGACTTTTAAAAAGCCCTAAAACAGGAATTCAATGGATAGTCTATTAGAAAATATCAGACAACAAACCTTTGTCGAACAAAAGTGACCTCATCAAATAAAAGTGACCTCATCTTGGGAAGGTTTATATACAAAAACTCACTAAACTGTAGACATAAAACAAAGTTATTGTAACGTTGAGCCCTTGCGACAAGAAAATTAAACTTTTATTAGATCTTTAATGAGATCAATCAACTATCTATTACTGTAAAACATTTTTTCCTATAAAACTAAATAAAAATGAACATCGCAATGAACCTATGCTGAGAAGATTTATATTCACCCATACTTTTTTTAAGTCTTTTCGATACGGTCATTCACTTCAAAATTATTACTCATGCAATTCCTATGTCCCTATTAGTGCAATACTATCGCTACTTTTAGTAAAAAAGCTAAGAGTGCTGCATTGTTATGAACATTTTTATACTACGTTGATCTGTAAAACTTTTTAGGAAATGAAACTGAAAGAATTGGTGTTTAAGATGCCTTTTATAAACAAACTTCGAAATCATATTAGGCCTAATTTATAAGATCATGATTTTTTATTAATTTGTATTACATAATTATTTGTAAATTTGCTATTTCACCCAAATCAAAATGTTCGCGGCTACATTATTGTTCGTTTATCTCACGTTAGCGAACCGTCAAGCCTACCGTAGCAGCAGCACTGTTTAGGAAAGACAATGTGAATACTAAATACAATGTAAATCATTATTAAACAGACCTTTGTTTAAGGTTCATTGTTGGTGATGGTGAGTTTACGTTGTTAAGTAAATTACTGTGGACATTTTCCATCACTGATTAGTAAATTACACGTCAAATAACGTTAGTAACGTCGTGAATTTGTAATTTAATAATCAGTGATGGAAAATGTCCGCAATAATTTACTAAACAACACATTGAACAGTGTTGTGCAAGGTTTCAAATGTCTTGTTCAGATCCTGTCTTAAGCATATATAACATCGAACAGCCCTGCAGCTTGAGAGCGATTGCAGCCACCAATATGGCTTCTATATGGCACCATATAGAACCGCAAAAGTGTTATTAGTCGACTACCTTTAATGAGCTAAACTCCAATATCTATGTAATTTTAATAATTCTGGAATTTTGAGTTGCATTTTGTTCCGTACACAATTTATTGATTGTAAATTCCTATAAAAGTTAAAGTGAAACTTGGTTGCGAAATTTTAAAATATAAATTAATATCTTCATATTAACAATTTCAAATCAATATTATCGTATGCTAACGATATCATCATACTCAAATATAGATAGTTAGCGAAATGTTCATTTTGATACGTTTTATATACATAATAATGAAATAAATATATATTAGTTTATAATATTATGCAATATTAGCTTACAAAAAAATTATTTAAAAAATTTACTCTTAAATTATTGTTGATTTAAACAATAAAATTACATGAGCTCACTCTATTGGGCTCGCTAGCCTAACGGTTGGCATCTTGGACTTCGGTTCAAAAGGTCACTGGTTCGATTCCCGGGATGTCCACAACACTTTAAAAGGTTTGGACCGCTTTCCCTTAAATGCCTTTCTGGTACTCTGTACATTCCTTCAAGTAAAAGTGCCCTTAGCCGTTGACACAAGCAAAAAGTTAAAATCATAAATTAAAGACATAAGTCACTAGCTGATGAAAAGAGAAAACACTAATTGAAATATGCCTAAATATTACATGATGCATCACTGGTCGTGGGAACTCTTCTTCCTTCTTTGTTGATTTGTTTGGTTTTGCATTAAACATCTTTTTCTCATTACCAAAAGAAATTTAATAAAATAGTAAATTAATCAGATTTAAATATACCTCACAGCAGTGTAGGTGTTAACACATTATGCTAAGTTATTGGACCCTACACCTTTCTCAGGTGATTTACGGTTTCGGGTTTCACTTAACAGTCTCCTGCAGGCAAATTTACTGAGCAATATGTTTACTTCCCTTAAATACAGGTGTATTTTGGACATTGAAAAATTATCTTACAACTTAAATTAAAACTAAGTAAATAACTTATCGTTAGAGGTGATAAATGTTTTGAATTCTGTATATTTATTAAGAGTCTACCATACTTTGTATAGCAAATTGCTTAGGACCTTTAATAATTGTAGCGTCAACTTATAATAAATAGTTAACATTGTGACTTTAGTTATAAATAGCATTTCCATTTATTATGGCCCATTCAAATATAAATCTTTTTAATTCCTTTGATTTAACAAAATTTTATTTAAATAATTTTTCACTTAATTACTTATAAAGCATACGAAAACCGTCCACATGTGTTTATGTATTGTAATAACTCGATCTTTTATCTAATTTTCTGAATTTCTTTGATGAAATACGATTTTATTTTATTAATGATAATTAACGACGATATACTGTATTTGTTTGATGAACTATCAGTAATAAAGAAATCGCATGATATGTTATTTATATTAATTATTTTAGGACCATATTACTCTTTTCATTTATTTTTCTTATTGCATCAACAAATACTTAAAACGATTTTGAGGGATGCTACTTCGTTTTACCTACACATACAGGGTGTTGGAAACTCTCTTCTTCTTCTGTGGTGATTCCTTCATTCAAAATAGCCAAAAATACGAGTATCATGGGAATATATGCCCTAAAATGCTTCGTTAAGCCACTAGCCACCTTTTTTATACTTAATAATTTTTATTTCCTCAACGGATGGGTGTATTACGTTTAAATTTGGCATGAAGCTTTGTCACATCGATGCTCATTTCCATGAAAAGAATTATTTTTTCAAATGTGTATTTTCAAAATGGCGGCCATTTTAGATATTAAACTCAAACATCTCAAAACCGGAAAATTTTATCAAAATTGCATACGATATTGAAAATTGGCAAACTACATTATCTAACCATTATCTCGCCTGCACTCTGGGGACCGATAAGGACTATCTGGAAAGAAATTCACCAGTTGAGAGCAGTATAACTCGACCAAACCAAGTCCCACCCAGAGGATAATCTCTTCGACAGCTTCTACGTCACACTGGGATCTGGACTTGTACTCATGCAAGATTTCTAAGTAGACGTCTGACATGACGGTAAACCCTGGTATCACCACCATTAGACTTAACAACATCAACCAACACGGACACTACAACTCTCGGATTCGACGACATCAATAAACCCGGATATGACACTCCCAGATCTGACACAACCACCAATGTACACAGCTGAAACTTAAGTCCCCTTGCTATAGCAAAAAGAGGTAATAGAATTGTAGATGATAATTCATTAAACATATGAACAAACAATAAGTTAGATAAGTTGCATGAAATATTCTTAGTTAGAATTAAGAAAGAAATAAAGATTAGAGAACTAATGATGGACAGTGAAATAAGAAGGAAGAGAAACCCAAACCCGGGTATATACTAGGAACCGGGGAAAGAAAAGAGAAATGAAAAAAATATCTAACCATTGATATGTAAGGATCTGACATCAAATAATTTAGTTAGTGGCATGGCATTTTACTGCACTGATTTTGCATGATAAATCATAAAAAACTAAAGTATTTTAATAGAAAAACTGCAATACCTCCCTTATTTGTTGTCAGATACAACCAATTAAGTAAATTATCTAACTACACAGATTTTAGAAAGAGTTTTCTAAAACCCTGTTTATGGACATGAGAGGGTATAGTTTTAAGAAAGATTTGAATGAACATTTGGTTTGGGGAGAATTGTATTGTGTTAAAAAATTTCCGTTGCCCTAACCTTAGAAATTACCTCTTTCCTTTGACGTTGTACTTTGTTTAGGTCACGATATAGCAAGCTTACTTTTTAGTTTAATGTGCCGTTTGAGATGTAGAGTTAGTTGGTTTTTTTTTCAGAATAAAGACTGCATGCCTGTATTAACCTTATGTGTGTATAGCTTGTAACTTTTTGTTGCTTAATCAGTTAGGGGACAGGATTTGTAATATGTTAAAACACTAAATCAAGACTTTAAAAAGTTTGTAAAATTGTACAATTTCTTACAATTAATTACTCTTTATATGGCTTAATACCTTTTTTAATTCGTTACAGTAATATATTTTTACATATTTATAACAATCATGTTTACAAATAAATGCAGTACTAAAATATAATAATTAAATTATCATTTTAAAATGTACATTTAATTAAAAATATGTATACATTCTATACAGAGTTTATTCCAAAACGTAATTTACTTTGTTTACCTTCTTTTCTAGGGCTTTTCTTACAAATCCCACCTGCTTATGTTCCCATAGTATATTTTTAAGGTTTGTGAGTCTAAGGCTTGTATTAGACATAAGGTCTCAAAGGTTAATAAAACTGTAATACCTCAGACGTTTAAATAAATTTTATTCAATACAGTTTTATTCACCGTTTTTTTTTTTTTTTTTTGTTTTTCTTTTTTGAATTTTAATGTGAAACCTAAATGTGTAATAGTTTATTATGAAACGGGCTAGATTTTGGTTTAATATTGTAAAATTTTTATGATGTCACATGTAATATCATATGTTTATTATGCAACGGCCGTAGATAAAAATGATGTTACATAGTTATATTCATAAATATACTAAATGTGCACGTGTGACAAGAGTAAAATATAAGTGATATTATATTTAATACAATCTGAAGTAACCTAATTAACTAATAATATAAAAAACAAATTCAAAGACTGTAAGAACTCTAAGGTGGTTGATGGAAACAAAAGACATTTTTTTATTTATAGAGTGTATTTTCTCTTGCTTACGTTTCACACCGTGGATTAATAGCACTCCAATTTTTTAGTCAGACCAAGCATAGCAGTTTTAGAAAGTAACGAAACCTTTCTCAGTTCTTTAGGTGAGACAAACGCCATTGTTTTCTTTAAAAGTTGTGTTTTATGTGAGGAAAATTCCATAGTTATTTCAACGTATTTGGGCTCTTCCACTTCCAGGATATTATAACGTAGTCTTTATTTCAGAGGTAATTTTCGCACTTGTCAATAATAAAAAAAAAACAAAAACGCACAACACATTAAAAAAAAAAACAAAAACAAAAACGAACACATAAGCGATTAGAAAGCGATACGATCTTAAAAGACATTGTATCGGGAACAGGCCTCAACGGACGGAGAATGGCTGGTAACGGACCAAGATGCCAACACCTTGTTTATGTACTTCATTGTTTTTATTACAAGATGCAGATTTACTAAATACCACCAGTAAAATCATATTCCATAAATAGTACTAGAGTAGGTGATTATTAAGACTATGGATCAAGAAATTAAAGTAAACCAATTAAATCTATGATGATGAATTAAGCAATTTTTAATTCATGGAGACTTTATAATTTTAACTATATAAAGTAACATTTCCAATTTATAATAAATTTCCCATTACTTTTGTAATTGGTAAAGATCGAGTAAAACAAAATTTTGTATTCCATCCTATTTAAAATGTAAATTCAGAGTGCTTTTTGTAATTTTTTTACAACCAACCGTTTTGTAATAAAGGACACCTTGTTAAATAATACTAATAAAATAAAGATATAATATATCCATGTTCTATGAGGGTACTTATAATTTAATAATAATATTAAAAAGAGAGGAGTTTTTCTGAATTACTTACTTCCTTTTTACAAAAGTATTCATCATGTCAAACGGCACAAGTATTCCTTCAGAGAAGATTTTAGGCGTTTAGTGTTTGTGTGTTATTCTATGCTGAAGAAAATCTACTAGCTCAATATGTACTTATATTTAATAACCAATTCTGAAGTTTCAACAGAAATGAACATTACGATAAAAAACCCACGTAACTTAAGTAACCTATTTTAATATTTGTTTTAATTATAGATGCTTATTTATTTATTGTTGAAAAATTTCTTGCAATATCAAACTTATATGTTCATGGCCTAATAGGTAACTTAACTTTTTGTTATATTTAGAGGAACTTGTTACAATACTATTTATATGACACTGATTCAGAATAATATATATTGAATAGGAATAATTTTTTCCTCATAGTGTTGTTAAGTTATTATGAACGGAATCCTTATTTAACGTTTGTTTACCTTCACGTCCAGTTCCAGTGATGACTGAAATCTGTTATCGTGTGCTGAGTGGTTCCTGGAATATGTAATCCAAATTTCAGCTGTCACTCTCGACGTTCTCGAGTTTAGATATGACTAATCAAAGTCAATTTAAACTTAATTGAGGTATTACTTAATAATTTCTTGGTCTCTGTGAATTTTGAAAATTTGGGCGGTCTTGACATTTTTGATTGCTAAATTTGTCCACTGTCTTACAGAGTTTGTACAAGCAAATCGAACGCTCGTTCCGACCAGTGAATGCTGGAATCACGTAATGATCACGTTCCACGCACTTCACACTAACTGTTGTCTTCTAGTGGCTGAATATATATATATATATATTTTTTATTTTTTTTTACCGTTAAAAGCTCTAAGTTTTACTTACATGCAAAAAAAGAGTTCTACTATTCAAAAGATAGAAAAGACGGGGTTTGGAAAATATTTCAGAAATAATCTTTTTCGACCGATTTTATATTTACATTGCTTTAAACTTAAAATGTAACGTCTTTAAAAAATCGCATGTTTTACTTAGTTCTTCAACTTTTACACATCAAACGTCTTAATTTTTATCTTTTAAAAAAATAACGAATGATAATTTCCTTAAATACATAATATTTTTATGTATATTTGACGAAGATAAAATATTTGTTGAGTAGTCCAACTAATATAATGCAATAATGACCTTAGGTTTTTAAGGAACATTACTAATATTTATGAAAAAAAAACTCCCTAAACCCAACATAAAATACTATGATTAACATCAACGTTACAAGCTTTCAAGGGTCTTTCATGTAAAACCAGTAGACAAACCACTCCTTCCCTTGAACTCATTTATAATTCAACATAGTTCAGAGTCAATGCCAAACCCATGTTATTACGTTGGTTTAGACTTAAAATTTCAAAAACATGTCTTAATTTTATATCGTACATATTGTGACCCCGAAAGGAGAATTAACCAAAACAATATATTTTGTACTTTAGCAATAAATAAACTACTAGCTCAAGTGTTTAAGCTTCTAGCTTTATGTGTGTCGGGAATTAATATTACTGAAATACAGAAACAATGGGTAACCTTGAATTATTCTTTCATGTGCATATTTTGACATCATGACATTTGATATCAACAAATCATTACGATAAGCTCAATTAAAAACTAACAACGAAAAACAATCAACCTATGATTTAAACCTTTTACACAATTTACTGTTTTAATAAAAGTATATTTTGACAGTTATATAGAGAGATTCTTCCTTAGGTTTTTTTTCACTATTTAATGAAAATATCCATTAGTTTAAAACAAAAAACATCAGAAAACATAGTAAGGGTTAAGGTTATACAAACTAAAACCTCGCAAACAAATTTTCAATTATTTTTTCATAAGTAGGATTTTGTGAATATAATAAAAATTTATATCAACGAATCAAAATCGATTTACTTTCATTACAGTTAGATTTTTCAAACAACGACTGACCAGCTAAAAAGTAAAAACTATACAACAATTTAATAATAGATTTATCAACAGTAAGAAGTTACAATTTATAGAATTTAGTTTTTCATTGAATTTTATTTGTAATGTTGAATAAAATGATTAATATGTATATTGAATTTGGTTGTATGAAATATTCGCTGTGATATCCAGACAGACAAAGGGAATGTGAAATGAATAATTCCTACGTGAGAGCCTTGCCGGTGATCCGTACATAACTTCCTGGAATTATAATATATGGTAAATTTTATTTTTTCTTGTTCAAGAAATACAATGCATGAAATTAAACATGCAATAATTGATTTTTTAAATAAATCTATAATTTTATGTTTGTTACATTTGCTATAGTCAAAATTATAGTTCATCAGAAACTAACTATGACCTTTAACACGAGTATAAAAAATTGGGAGTAATACAACAAACATAAAATCTTAACAATAACAACAAAACTAAGCTTATTTGTCATATTTTATTATTTATTTATCTCTATAATGCACGAAATAAATTCAAATTTTACAATAAATATAATATCGAACTAAGAATGATATAAATATTTTTCGTTTATAACCATTATGTGGAATGCAATGATACATCGAATAGGAAGTATGTTTATATGTAAACTTATTTTGTATCAGTCATGAAATCTTATATTCAACTGTTTAATGCATTTGAATAAAACTAATAAAAACTAACGTGTTATCCGAGTTTTGACTGCTGTTTGGCATAGAATTTCGTGATCACTAAAACCAAAGCTTAACTGTTCAAATTAAATGCAGGTTATTGAAATTTTAAAAATTTTACCTCTTCAATGAAGATATTCATTTATTTCATGAAACATTAAATTTAAGATTAACTACCTTCTTTATTTCCTTAAGAATTTAAATATTTAAAACTTCATAGAAATACTTACCATAAAACATAAATATATTTCGCTACTAATCTTATGTTAGCAAATATTAGAGTAAATGCTACTTTAGTAAATTTTCATAAATGTAAAGTGTATCTAACGTGTGTTAATTTACCATTATATACCTGGGTTGTGGGGTATTAATCAAATCGCAATCATGAATAGGCCTACTACCCATACAGACTAATTTTGACCAATGATATAAGGACATATGTTGCATTAGAGTCGGGTTTTTTTCAATAAAGAACTGTAATTGAACCAAATGGCTAACAGGTATTTGTTATGGAATTGAACTAGATAAGCATTACAGTGATTATAATTTTAGTTTAATATGTGGCATGGAACGTAAATACTTATGGATAACCTGGCCGCTGCCGGTAGCCGCTAAAGCTATTTTATTTAATATTATTTTAATATTATTTGGATTATTTTGTTTATGCCGCACCACCGTACTCTTGCTGTGAAAATGTGTGAACATGATTGAATAATATGTTTAACAATTACAAATTCCCGTTACTCTAGTGTAAAACAACCAAGTTAAAATCAGTCCATTGTCCATTAGCTGTAAAGTAAGAGAATGATATCCAGGGCGTAGATATTTTCGAATTATATTAAATTTAATATGTAAGTTTCAATTGTAGGTTTATAAGTTAACTATTGTTATGTATCAAATGAATAAATGAATTAATTTATGTGTCAAATGAATATTATGTGAAATCGTCAAGAATTCTAATGAAAAAAAAGCTTTTTTTAAGTGAGCTATAGGGAATTATCGGTGAAAACTCGACAATATCAAAATTTCGTCAATTTACAACCTAAAAAATTCCCCTTAATTATTAACATATTCCTATTTGATATAAAAGTATTAAATACAATTCATTAAGATATAATGACTAAATCAATTCTACACAGTAATTTTCTTGTAAAAACCTATTTAAAAAAAATATTTCACGCGATATTGGTTATTTTAATAATTAATGAAAAAACAGAGAGTACAATACAATTTTCATTTACAATTTACAAGTATTACACAATAATACCTATCAGGCACCTATATGCAACTGTATAAACAAATTTCGAAAGCCATTATGGATTCAATAATAACATTTGGATTAGAAATGTATTTCCTTGGAATGCGCTGAAAATTGCTAAAAAATCTTAATTTTTTTTAACTTTTTAGCACTTTTAATAGTCACGTAGAATAATTTAGTATGTTTCTAGTCCTATACCATTTAAAGATTTAAAAAAATGAAGCTCAACAATTATAACTTTAATTATTTTAATTATTTACAGGTGGCAGAAATAGTCCCAGCTTCATATCTACGACGGGTTATATAGATGTACGTCTGAGTTTATACACCACCTTTAAGACCTAAATATTGCATTAAAACAGTTGGGAATTCCTATAGATAAAACAAAAGATATCTTATGAAAGTATGTAATTCCCCCTCCCTATGGCTCCAAAATGATTTTCATATAATTTAACGGCGTCTTCAACTGAATTGTAACTGATCGATGAAATGCCACACCACAGAGTATTATAACCGGGTATATACCTATATTTATGCAAAATAAAATTAGTATAATTGTAGTTTAAAAATTAAAATACTTAATAAATGGGTATTGATGTTTCACACAACATAAGAGTCATATATTAGACACTTTACTCTTTTATATTTATCTTATAAAGTATAGTAAGATAAAGAAATTAAAAAAACACAATCTTCAATCATTTGATTAATTTTTCCACAAATACGGTGAAAACACCAATCTCTTTATCTCAGTAAGGCCTGTGTCTGTCCTGTATCCTCCAACTCACAGGGCAGACACACATCTAACAGCTTCAAGCCTTACTGAGATTTGATAGGGGGAGAGAGGAAAAGTTTTTGTCCCTTAAGTAAAATTTGACATGTTTAAGAAATAAATTTCCAAATTTTCACTATGGTCGTTTACAAAAGTAATAAGAAGGGGTTAAATATATCTAAAATTATATTATATGAAATAATACAAAAATCATCTATAAAGATTTAAAATTGTAATTGAATGAATTTAAGATCTTTAATAAGTTTATTGGATTAATGTAATAAATTAATTTAGGTTCAAGATGCTCTACATGTTAACAGATTCAACACAGTTATTGAACAGTTTGTAGATTTACGAGGACGGGTTGAAATAGAATATCGGCTTGGCTTGGGTTTATTGGGTGATTTGTTTACTTCAGCGAACTCAGACGTCCATTCATTCCTTAAAGTTGAATGCATATAATACATAACATTGAAAAACAATTAAATTTGTAAACATAATTGATTATATAATATAATGGTGAAAAAATTTAAAGATTATTAATTTGTTCCAAAAACTCATGAGTGTAATGGAATTGTTTTAATTGTTTGTAGATCTTAATTATACATAAAAATAATGTTACTTTCAATGTATTCTGAATATTTTAGCAAATACAATTTGTTTATTTGTTTTTGTAATATACTTACTTTAAATTTAGATTATAAAGAGTTTTTGAAAAAAAACTGTAAAAATCTTTTATATGAATTGTATTACAATTTGGATTTAAATCTTTATTTATTTTTAGTTTATTATTCCTTCTATATGAAATATGTAGGAGGTACATGAACTACTAGAGAACGTAAATCAGTCACGTTATTGTGTTGATATTGTCACGAATGATTTAAGATCCCTTTAAAATTATTTAACTTTTTTACATCAAAACAAACAAGGAACTAATATCGATAGTGAATATCAATGAATAAATAATAACCAATTGTTGTTTTTTCACGATTCAATATATAATGGAAATGCAAAATAGCTTATAAAGGACAGTAATACTTCTTGCTGAAAGCTTATGAAACGACGCCTGCAGATTAATAACACAGATAAACCGTAATGAACAAAGTAAAAAGCAACTTCATTTGAATATTCTGAATAATTAACTCGCTAAATTGAAGTGTAATATTTTTAGGAGTTGCAGAAAGTTTGACCTGAAAATACATGAACCTTATATGAACCGTTAAAAATTATTTATGATTCGTTCTAATTGCCGTATATCTAAAAATTCACATGTGCAATTACTTTCATGATGTTTAATTATAAAATCTTCAGATTACCCTGCGAAATTAATTATGTTCCTTAAATAGGTTCACTTTCATATTTTTATAATATTTTTTTAAGTAATTTCCTCATCATTTAGACATGAAAATATCTTATACGTTTAGTTTAAGTTCGTAAACAATCAATGAAAATTAAACAGCAAACGCACATCCATTATTTAATGAAGTTTTTAGATAAAAAGATTATTATGATTAAAAAAAAAATTATTATTTATCTAAAAAACTAAATTATATGTAAGGAACAATAAATGTACCAAATAAGTGTAAATTATGTTAATTAACAATAACATTGTTTGCAGAGCTGACATAATAAATAAAAATAGCAGATACAAATGAATAATATGAGTCATTAAAATTGCTGTTTATTTTTTATTACGGCTTATGTCGTATTTTTTTATTTTTTATTGTCCTATGAATTATATTACTTCTATTAATTCCTCAACGCACTTATAAATGTCTAGCTCCGTAAAACCTCTTAAAGGGACTCTACTTATAGGAGTTGTCTGTTTCAAATCTGAGCCGGAATCTAGTTGAATTGCTGGTTTCTCATCTGGCCTCCATAAACAGATTCATATTAAACTGTGAACTACGCAACGCTAGATATTTTAAAGGAGAGCTCTCTTCTATTACCCGTTCTCGTAAAACTAACAAGTTTAAACCATGTTAAAATTCTATATTTATGAATCTTCAAAATAATTAAAATTTCGCAAGACGAACCAAAAAGGACTGTACTTGTTAACCAAATATTCTGTATTATAATGCAAAAAAACAAAAGGAAAGTACAGGAAAGTACAAAAGGAAAGTACAAAGGAAAAGACACAAGTACATTCAAAAATGTTATAGATTCATATTAAATAATAACAATATATATTTTTTATCAATAGTTTTAGTTTTTAAATTAAGACAGTTATAATAAAAAAACCCAAACAGTTCAAATAAAAGCAACTGTCGTCAGGAGAAGAAACGCTCACTATATAAATGTGTGGCTATTTGCAACACAGTGGCTGGTGGAGACAGCTCCAGAGAATCACGATTCAACCATAACCATTCCTGATTGAGGGCGTTTGGACAAATGTCCCGTTTCTTGACCGACGTTTTTGTGAAGAATCTAAAAGAAACTCGCTTAGTTTCTTAGAGTGGTTTCTCATAGAGACGGTAGTTTAAACGTAAAGAAAAAATAAACAGTAGGGTAACAAACCGGGACTCTTTAAGTTAGTTTTTACACGTTTTAGTTTTATAACATTATCTGTACAAAGATAAAAATACAAATTCCATTTATGGTCACCTGAAAAACTATCTTTATTGAAAATAAATAAACGACTATTAATTGTAACAAAAGGTATATATCTTTATCTATGAGTGAGTATTGATCATAGGTATAAACAAAACATCTAGATCGCAAACACCATGCATGATGAGAGTTAACCCCGCCTCTAGTTGAGATTTCAGGAAGTAAAAGAAGGTTGATAAACTAGAATGCAGTCGATCCACCAATAACAACCTGCGTTCTTCATTAATAACATATACCCAACGGCTAGGTGTCATAGAAAAACTTATATATTATACTGCTTCACATGTTGTCAATAGTTCGACGGATTTACGTATACTTCTCCACAAACCTTTTTTAGTTTACCGTAGGCCTACATAATGGTTAATAATACAAATTGTACACCCCTAAACTTATTTTTTATATTTTATATTAAAACAATTGTTTTTAATGGTGTTTAAGTAAATGTTTACTGCAAATCAAGCACAAATAGAAATTACTTAAGTGTTTATTTTCTTTTAATCGTCACTAATTTAAATATTCTTTCGTTAAATGTAATATTGTTCAAATTGTTAGGAATCAGATTCTCTATTAGATGGATAAGAACGATAGAAGGCACTAACAAAGGGTTGTTTAATCCCCGTAATAGGAAAGAACGGATATGTTAATGTCAAGAGGGCCGGAAATCAGTCTGTGTTGTTTGAACACCTGTCAAAGAGTTGGCACAACCTTGAAATAGAAGTCGCTCAGACTTAACCGTCTTAAAACGTTCTATAGGATGAAACTGAAACGTTAGTTATTTATTGTTAGAGTTACATAAAAATTTTTACGCATTCAAATTTAAATATTTTTTAATACAACGCCGAAATTTGAAGTATATATAAATATATACCTACAAACAACATGAGATTTAATTAAATTTTACAGTTGGTTTTTGTTTCATTTCATACATAAAAAGGGTTCTTAATAGGGTTCGTAGATTTTCTTATTATTATTTTTTTTACAACGATAGTATCTGATTAAACCTAAACAATTACATAGTCTCCGATTAATTTGCTATTCCTACCTAAGCCTGTAACTATTTAAGAACACGTGGAGTGATTAATACAATACAACAACTTAAACTTGCACTGATTAAGTGTGTTCTGTAAATATTAAAAAAAGAGGGTTTACTATTCGCCACATATGAAATAAATAACAAAGCAAAAGTTTCATTTCACCTGCCTTTCCTCTGTCCAATACCAACGTTTTAGTTTTGGTGTATTTTATAAACTATTGTTAAGTTTATAAAATAATATTAAATCATAATTATTGAGTAAAGAATAATAAATAAATAAATAACAGTGATTGTTTATTTAATTACCTTTGACACTGAGTAAGGTAATGTGTCTTAAAATCTCTTAAAATTATTAATTTTTTTTTTTCATTGTAGTCAGTTATGTAAACGTAAAGAAATATAAAATTAACCAACTTAATAATTGACAACTATTTTTATCAAACCAAACAGTCGGACTTTATTTGACTTGATTTGAGTTCTATTTGTATAACAGTAACATCAAATTTAATCAGATGCTAATTTTTAATGGGTTGTTATTTTTATTACTGTGGTATTGTTCTTAAAATAATCTCCTTTAAAACCATTGCTGCTTACTTTGAAACCTTTATTTTTTCTATATTGTATCCAAACTATGAAGACAGTAGAGTATCTAATCATATATTTTTTTGTTGTTGCCACTTTAAAGTCAATGGAAACTTGTAATTCCAATGGTAAGCAATTTTTTACTATAAGAAACAATATAAAGTTATTTTAAAGCACATAAAAATTCAAATAAAATCATGCAGAATAGGTGTTGGCATTAGAACTTATTAAAAAATAATATGAGAGAGGAAACTAGAGCAGAACTCTGCAGTAACATATCAACAAAGAGTTCCAGACAGGTAGACAAATTGAAGAGTAAATATTTGACCCTAAGCGTGTAAGCTTTTGCAGGTGTGCGCATTTGCTTAGTTCATTGAGAAGAGTTGATTCAATTATACATGACCTCTAAAAAAACCATATTGGTTGATTTGTATAGTAGAAGAGGTGTTTGTTTGATGTTTTAGTGTTAAAAATATATAGCTATGTTTACAAACTACAACTAAGTCACGTATGAACTACTAGGTCTAGTAATTTGGAATACCCAAAAATTCATATTGGCAGTAGGAAATAAGTAAAATAAATAACATTAAGTATGCTCTATCCCAATTTAGAAACTGCTGAGGCCAAACATATAAGAAAGTTATTCCTTGTGTAACATTATACAATCGGGATATTTACAGTCAAACATATCAAAAGAAAACATAAATAAAATACCAAAAATTTAATTGTATAGCAGAGCTTATAACTTGGACACACTCTTTTATAACTATTATGCCACTTTATTGAATTAAATTTTAATTGTCTTTACAATAAACCGTCGTGTTAGTTTTAAGATTCTGTGTAGTTATACATTCCTAGGCATAATGGCACAAGGAATAACTACAACACAATATTATTGTGTTGTAAAAAAGTATTAAATATGCATGTAAATTTGTATTTTGTAAATTGTAAATGACAAAATATATGTGAAAAGGTAACTAAAAGCAAGAAGTGATATTGAATTGTTTTGCTATGTATCTTTACTCAGTTATTATTCAAATGTAATATTGCGCTTCAAGGTCCATACTTATTTCTCCCTCTCTTGTTGCATTTTGTTTGATATAAAATCCTAAAGCACAGTATTTTAAAATTGCATTTGTTCCCAAATTCTCATACACTTAAGTTAAAACTGAAATCATTATTATCCAAATATCATCCACAAAATGTAAAACAGCCTAAAAAGTTGTAAGATTAATAAAAATTGTACAACAAAACTTATATTAAGATATAATTTATGTATAAATCATTATTGACTCTAAATCCAGCATATCACCAGTCTTTTTAAAGTCAGGTTCACGGTATTGTTTTCTATTTATAGAGACCTTTAATTTGATGTACATCTTGGCCTATGCTTATAATAAAAAAATTCTTCTGACTCTGTGAACCGAAATTCAAAGACCCTTGATGATTCGAGGTCATTAACTACAAAGGAAGTTGATATGTTGATTTGATTGATTTTGGAAGTTGATGGGACGTTTGGTTTATTAATTTAATAGTTTTACAGATATTATACCGCTTTCATAGTTTCTTAAAAAAAAAAATAATAATAAATAAATAAAATAAAAAAAAGATTAACCATATTAGAAACATAGTTTATTTCATTTTTATTATGCAAGGCCAAATTCAAAACACACGGAAAACAGTACTAATAGATGACGCGGCTAGATAAATGCAACCTAGTTTCTACTAGTTAATTAAAATTAGTTCTGGACAAGGATGAGGGTTCTGGACGTTTGTGCTTAGCTCATCAGCATTTATAACACAATTAACAAACTCAATTTCCTTTAGGACCCCGATCCACCGCAAGCAGCTCCTATTGCTGACCGATGAAAATGTCACATGCAGAATATTAAAGTATTTTTGTTTCAATAATAGCTTTTAGTTACTTGTTTGTCTACCTACCATTTCACTATTTTCTTTCTACATAATATAACTAGCTAACACGTTAAAAAAGAGTATTCTTAGTATGACTATTGGTTTTATTTATAAATCATTCATAACAGATAGTAAATATATGTTTACGATAGATATGTATTATATGTGTAAATAGTTGGATTTTCCTCTATTTGTACATAAAGATTAAAAAGTTTTACGATTTAACTAAACCAAATTATAAATTTTGTATAACCTTAAAACTACTTTACAATCATCTGTGTTAATGGTATTTTTTCAATGTTGTATAAAGACTAAAATAAAATTACTTATTACATGTAATTATGTATTATTTATCATACAATTCCTCGTGTACAATGTATTCGCCATCGAACATATTTACTTTAACTTCAGCAGTTAAATATGTGTTTCTGTTAGCTTCGATGTTTTCGCTTACAAACTATTTACTCATAAAAGGAAAGTGCTTAAGATCACCATTAGTGTTTAATATAGGAATAACTGTAGAAGATGCATTATTTGGGGAAGATTTATAGATTTTTTCTTTTAATATCTTAGTTCATTAAGTGTTAAGAGTGTTAATAGTTAACTTCACTCCTGGGCCAGTTGCCCATTGTTGCGCAGTCGGCAATGTTAACCATACGGCATTAAATGCAAAACATGGTATTTTATTGCCCTGTTTCGGACGCCATTTTTCAACCTTTTTTTTAACTTGGTAAGTGTTTAGTTGAATAGTTAGTTATACAGTATAAGGCACCTCATACCTCGAAATTTTGAAAAGTTAACAAATGTTGCTCACTGTAAAGTTGCAAAATAAATCGATTTTCCTTAGTTATATTTGTACAATTTTCAGAATTTCGAGGAATGAGTGGCCTAATATAACTATTTAACTAAACAATTACCAAGTTTAAAGAAAATCAGTTGAATACAGGGTGTCACTAAAAAGTGTACCTGGCTATACAGGACCTGATTCTACATGCAAAAATAAGTCAAAAATGAAGAATAACAATTTTTGGATTTCGGCTTAGTTTAGCCGTAATCCGCCATTTTGTTTTTTATACATAATAATTTTTATTTCCGTGGCTGTTTATTGTATTAAGTTCATATTTGGCATGAACCTTTATGACAGCAATGTCCATTTTCAGGACAAAAAAAGTTATTTTTGTCCGATGTGTATTTTCAAAATTGCGGCCATTTTTAATTTTTAAACTCAAATATCTCAAAACCGGTAAATTTTATGAAATTATTAAAAGAGACAAAAAAGTTGTAAAATAAAATTACCTAACTAATGGTACCAAGATTGTAAGGATCGAACACAAATAACGGAGAGTAGTGTGAAATTGTTGGTGCTGGCCCAGTTCAAGGTCATCTGAGGGATGACGTCATCGAGGTCAATGGCCTCACCGATGACGTCATCGATGACGTCATCGATTGCGTCATCGATGACGTCATCACCAATGACGTCATTTCGATGACGTCACACCCATGACGTCACAGAAATGACGTGCTGATGACGTCATCACCCCTCACGTCATCAAAATGACGTCACCGATGCCACTAAGGCCAAGGTCACGCCGAAACTTAAAATTTTTTGGCACTTTTGCCGTTTCTCGCACTACGCTCCGAGTTTCAGTCCGAGTCCCCGTGACCTTGACCACTTGGAGCGAATTTTCGACGAGAAACGGCAAAAGTGCTAAGTTAAACTCGAGTTTCTGACATGACTCTGCCTAAATGGGCAATCGGTTATCCCTCAGGTGACCTTGAACCAGCACAACACCAACAATTTCATATTACTGTGACCTTGAAAACCTAACAACGGAGCGCCGACACCGATACGCACCCCACAACAGCCACCGAGTGACTGACTGTCAGGCTCCGTGTACTCTAGGTATATCGGCTTGAGAGACTAAGACTCTAAACTGTCAGAAATGGGAGTAACTAACTGAACTTTGCAAGGAAAAGTCATTTCATCCAATATTTTAAACAAATCTTCATCAGTAAAACTGACATTAGTCTGTTTTGTATAAAACTTAGGGTGTCCGCGCAACAGTTTGCGCCACTTAGCTAAAGTGGAAACCCTCTTAACTTTGAGTGGTGGACAGTGAGCAACTAATAAAGCCTTAACACGGCTAAGTTTCTTACCTAAAGCGTCCCGCGACATGGCTTCTCCTCACAAAAGTCCGCACAATACTGAGAGACTGCTTGTAGCGCATGAGTCAAGGGAAAAGAGGTAAGGGAAACAGCAGGAGTGGGGGAAGGTTACAGTGGTGGGGGAAGGTGAGGTGGTACGCTGGAGTATCGCATCACTTCACCATGAGCTGTCCTACAGTCAACACACTGTTCTCTTGGCCCGAGTTGGCACTAGAAGAAACATTTCTGTACAGCTTAGGCTGTGAGAGCCGAGGAAGCAAAGTTAAAGTGGAAATTGTGTTAAACTCCAAGATGAAGAGTCTCCTAAATAAACTAATTGTATCCCTGCAATCCCCTATAACTTTAGAGAAATACCACTTCATTAAGCGACACCTTATACTTTGGCAAAATGAAGTGGAAATGGAAAAGATTACAGTAAAATTAATTTAATTTAAAACTTGGACTGGACACTCATGGCGATACTACGTGGCGTGCAAACGCCACCCTAAACATTACAAGTTAGGTTATCAAGCACCTCTGGTACGATAACCGATGTGCTAGAGTTAAAGTGTGATGACCTTGAGTCAAAACACTGAAATACTACAAGTCGATATCGTCCCAGAGGTAAAGTATAGTGACCCACATTCAGAACTTGTAAAATTACTTACATATAGAGAGCTAGAGAACAGCGAGACGCACCGCATGGAAGCCGGAGACATACTGGCGAAGCGGTGTTGTGCAGCCTAGGGACCCAGTTGTGGTGGGGGTATAGCCAACACTAAGAGTACAAGTGTTGTGGGTGACCTTGACCCACTTAACTTACCTGACCCCCCCCCCACCCCCCCCCCCGACAAAAAGTGCGAGCCCCCCCCCTCCCCCACCCCACCCCCCTCCCCCTCCCCCTCCCCCCCCTCCCTCCCCCCCCCGAACTTTTTTTCGGAAAAATTTTTGACCTTGACCAAAAAGTTTTTTGCTCCGGACGAGAAGTGCACCCCCCCACCCCCTCCCCCCCCTCCCCCCCCCCTCCCCCACCCCCACCCCTCCCCCACCCCTGATATCCTGGGCGTGGCAGCCCCGGTGGGGATATAAGGGGGCCCGGCCACAGCCGGCTCGCAGTCCGCTCCCGCGCGTTGAACGTGAACGACCGGGACGGACCGCCATAGGCATCACTAAACATTGAATGGCGCCTTCAGTGTTTAGCGAAGTCTACTCTAACTTTAAGACTTGTATTAGTTGTAAGATATTGCGCTTGCGTTTGGGTATTGCGAATTGTGTTATATGAGAGTGTTTTACTTGTACCCTATGTCTCCTGTGTGTCTTGTTTGTTATATGTGTTTAATGTGTATGTGCTTGTTCCAGCATTGACTACGTTGAGTTCAATTGTGTGTTGTAAGTGTGTTATATGTTTCTAAAGTGTATACGCTTGTTTTAGCAATCCCCCTTGAGCTTTTTCAATGCTCAAAGTAAATTGTAACGTCAGGGAACGGGAGTAGGCCCCCGTGTAAAGCCACTTTTAATAATTGGTAGGCTCCTGCCAGGCATGCAAAAGGTTGCGGATGGCATTTGGGAGCATGTCCGTTTGTACGCTGGCAAGCAAAAGGTTGTGGCGGCCTCTGCACTCGGACCGAGGACGTAAGCCACTAGGGTGTCCTCAGTATGTTTCCCTTCTGGAAACTCAAAATTATGTAAATGAATCTTTGTTAGCTATTTGTGTTTTTAGTCCCCAAGGCCCCCGAACATTCGTGGTTCGCCATGGATGTACGGGGGCCGAAATTTTTTAATGTCCGTGTGGCCTTGACCCACAAAGACTTGTAAAAACGGAATGCATTGCTAAATTAAAAATATTAAAGATAGGTTACGGGAGTAGGCCCTCGTGTAAAGCCTATTTTAATTATTGGTAGGCTCCTGCCAGGCATGCAAAAGGTTGCGGATGGCATTTGGGAGCATGTCCGTTTGTACGCTGGCATGCAAAAGGTTGCGGCGGCCTCTGCACTCGGACGAGGACGTAAGCCACTAGGGTGTCCTCAGTTTGTTTCCTTCTGGAAACTCAAAATTATGTAAATGAATTTTTGTTAGCTACTGAAAAGACAATGTAGTAAATGTTTACAAGTCTTGCGTGGCGAAGGGTACACGACATTGGATGTTTGCCTTGTTGTCATAGTTGGGTCTCTTCGGAGGCTACAGCGATGACAACCCAAGTGCCCCACACCCCCATAGGGGGTGTGGGGCTTAATTTTTTTTAAATTTTTTTCATGACCTTGACCTAAATAAGTAAAAGTTTTTAAAATCTTTAACAGTCCGGTCTTATCAACACGGTAAATAAATTAAGGTCTATTAAAAATCGAACAGTTAGGTATTAGTAACACACAAAGTTGGAGTTGTCTATAGTTGGGTCTTTTAAGAGGTTTTAGCGATGTCAACACAAAGGCTCCAAGTGAGGTTTATTTTGTTAAATTACCCCCCCCCCCACCCCCACCCCCACCCCCACCCCCACCCCCACCCCCACCCCCACCCCCACCCCCACCCCCACCCCCACCCCCTCCCCCACCCCTGATATCCTGGGCGTGGCAGCCCCGGTGGGGATATAAGGGGGCCCGGCTGCATGCACTTCTCATTCCCGTCCAAGCCCCCGTACGGACAGGTTCTCTTTTATTCTTGGGATCATTTATAATAACTTTACCTTTTTATTCTCACCTATTCTTTTAAGTCCATTCATTAAAATGGGTAAAATGGGCCTTAAACTGAAAAACTACCCGCCAGCTTCAACCTCAACCGACACGACTCAACCTCCATCATCCTCCACCTCGATCCTGGAATATCTGATGACTGCAAACATCCTGAGCTGCCTGACGATGCCACCGCCACCGCCGCCGCCACAGCCCGCCTCAATGCCCAGCCTGTCGCCATTGCCGCCCGCAGTGGAAGAGGCCGGTGCACCTCCACCATCGTCAGGAAAACTCAGCGGTCGAGTCCCGGTAGCCTCTCCAGCACTCTCGCTGCTATCGGACTCAGGATCGGAGTCTGCAGTCTTCGAAGAGACGTCCAGGTCGAGGATAACCCCCTACAGCAGAACCCGAAAAATCCTATCTTATACTAAATCACAATGTCCCTCACCCATATCCCCCATGCCATCCACTCCAACCAAAGTACCCCGTAAATCCATCTTTTCCCCTGAACTTCCCTCCATAGACCTAACACGCTCTCCTACCCCACCCAAAATTGTTTGCTCCATTCCTTTTGACCAATCTTTGCCTCTTCCACCCCCTTCCACCCCCATTTCTTCTAGCCAGCCTAATTCGGAGAAGCTCCAAGACACTACAGTAAAGCGTCCAACACAGAAACGTAAGCGCGTTAAAGCCCCTGCTGGCAAGGGTAAGAAATGCGATTACGCTCGGTTTTCAAGTGTGTTCGGGGTGTTGTGTTGCCAGAACCTTGCCTGTGCAGAAGGGGATCGCTGCCAACGACACCTTAAAAGTACAGTCAAATTTCGGCAATTCAAACCCTACACTCTTTATATTAGGCCTAAAACGTCCAAGTTCAGACATCCCCACGGCCCGCAACCGCGTGATATTAGAAGGCTAAAGGTTGATGAAAAATATTACTTTATTGGTCAAACCTACGGAGCGGGTAATAAGAAAGTAGAAATTGTTGTAAAAGGTGAAGGCCGCCTTTGTACAATGCAAGTACCACCTCGGATGGTACAAAGAGAATTTTTCATCCCTAAAGCCTATCTAATACGACGGGAAGGATGCCAAACCGTGTGGGAAATGGACTAGGACATGGGCCCCCTAAAAAAAAAATCAAAATTGTTAGGTTGTGTTGGACAATACTTAAAAGTCTTTTCCAAATTAATTTTTCCAAATTTAGTCTCAACCCTCTTAAAGTAAGGGAGAGGGGTATTATACAAGTCAACAAAAAAAAAAATACTTGACTTGTATAATACTTTAACCTGGCGGTGATGTAAAATCACTGGGACAATCTCAAGCCGTGTCCTTGAGGGTGAAGACTAAGTTACAAATAAATCATTAACAAATAAAAACTTACCTCCAAACACTTGTAGCTTGCTACAAGTGTTTGGAGGTAAAAATTTTTCAAAGTTTAAACGACCTTGACCCATATAAATTACTGTTTAAAATAAAGTGCTAACCTTACAACTAATGTTGTGTATCACGTGATACCCCCACTCTAACGCTCTTACTAAGCTTGTATGAGTCGTTTATTTGCTTCAGTCTGTTCCTGTGCTTTGTAATAATCATGTCACGGTACAATTACAAAGGTGGTGACTTCTTTATAGATCAACACAATGCTTGGGAAGTGCTAAACCGGCATAGAATGGAAGTTGAGTGTTGTATAAGACGAGATGGGTCTACATTTTATTTATGTATTATAAACAACCAAACTCATAAGTATGAACACTGGACAAAAATCAATTATAACAACATAGATGAGCTGTTTGCTTGGGTGTTTGAGGTGTGTAAAGTTATTGAAGAAACAAAAATAATGGGTGTGTTAAAGGTATGTAAAACTGATGACCGGGAAGACTAAGCAAAATTTCTTTTAACCCCCCCCCCCTCTCGTGTTATCCCCACCACTAAAAATGGGTATATATAGGAGTGGTGATCAACCGTCCTCTCATTCTGCTTTACACCGTTAAGCTGAACACCACCATGTCTGCGATGAACGTCCCAGCCTCTACCTCTGGCCCGGCCGCCTCCAACTCCAGCCCGAGCATTGGACCAATCCGATCGGGGCCTTCGTCAAGAAGTCGTGTCCGATTCTCCGGCTTTGGTCCTGTGAGGAAGGAGTTGCGAAGCAGCGGAGCTTCTCAACCAACCACGACGGACGCATCAACTCAGACTCCACCAAACATCATCGAGTGGTACGACGAAGTCATAGAGCAAAGGGACAGAATGCTAGAGAATACTCGCAGTGAGCTACTTCATATCCGGAGTAAATGGGAAAAACTAATTAGGAAGTGTGAAAGCCTGTTGGACAGTGATGATAGTGAGGATGAGAGTGGATAGGTGTGTGGGTAAAGACTTGGACTGGGACTTGTGTGTATGTATGAATGTGTGCGTGAATGTGAAATACAGAGCGGGGGATAGATCACTCTGTGGCAATGGACTAACATGCCACTTAGTGATCTATCCCCCGTTCTGGTAATGTTTTTGGATGGCCTTGACCCACTTTACCAAGGTTAGCTAGTACCCCCACCACTGATAAGTGTATATATACGGGTATTGATGTGCAGTTTGGTTATTCTGCTTTGTATCGCTTAGCTGAATACCGCACTTCAACATGGCTTCCAACTGCAAAACTTCTCGGGCTTCTTCTTCAAGAAGGCGTGCTGCCAACGTCCTGCCTGCTACTCGTGGACCTGCTCGACCATTCCATAGCATAACTGTTGCTCGGGCAAACGCTTGCAAAGCTCCGATGCTACGGACCTTGCTGGAGGTGAGCCAAGACGGGCAAGGCTTGCTCAGTCCTGGTCAACGGCAGGAGCAAGAAAGGCGTATGGCGTACTTCAGGCTGCAGGGTGTAGTTCCCAGCTTGAAGTTAGGCGATCCCAGAGTAGCAAGCATCAACGAGGCAGCGGACTACATATCACACCTTCACAGTGTTTTAGAAGTAAAGGACCAACAAATTGAAAACTTAAAAGAACAATTGAAACAATTTAACTTTAATCCGGTGGAGTTTGTAGAAACGGTGATGAGTGATAGTGACGATGAAGGTAGTGAATATATATTAGGTATGTAATGAAAAGACAGGGACATGTGCGTGTGTGTGTGTGTGTGTGTAGAATACAGAGCGGGGGATAGACTACTTTGCGGCAATGGACTAGCATGCTGCTTAGTGGTCTATCCCCCGCTCAAAGGGTACTTTTGAATGACCTTGACCCACTTTAAACGAAGGACAACCGGTTAACTGGTATAAAAGAGGGGGTCTGTACATCCCGACTTCATTCTGCTTTGGACCTTCCAGTGGAACGCTAGGAAATGAGTGGATCACTGATCATTGGTAAGGAGTGGGAGTATGTAACCATAAACTATTTAAACTGTAGAGGGATGTTGAAGAAGGTGTATGATAATGGGGGTGGGGGTGGGGGTGGGGGTGGGGGGGGGGGTAATTTAACAAAATAAACCCCACTTGGAGCCTTTGTGTTGACATCGCTAAAACCTCTTCCAAAGGATGGTCCAAAAGGCTATATTTTGGACTGTGATTTTGAATACCCGGAGCACCTTCATGACCATCACTACGACTTGCCTCTCCTAGCCAAGACTGAAGTTTCACCGACAGGAAGATGGCCAAAATTGATGATGACCTTGGAGAATAAAGATCGGTATGTGGCTCACTACTGGGTAGTTCAACAGGCTCTTGAATTGGGTCTACGTATAGTGAGAATTCATAGAGCAATTGAATTCACCCAGTCTTGTTGGTTGAAACCATATATTGATTCCAACACTACAAGAAGAGCTGCAGCGACAACAGCATTTGAAAAGGACTTCTATAAATTAATGAACAACGCCATCTTTGGAAAAACCTTGGAGAACAAAAGAAAACACAAAAATGTAAAATTAGTGAGTGATCCTAGGAAATTGGAAAAATTAGTGCAAAAACCAAATTTTGGAACATCCATGATTATAAACGAAAATCTAGTCGCTGTCAGTATGAAGAAAACAACAATAGTCATGGACCGTCCGTTATACATAGGTATGTCGATTTTGGACATAAGTAAAACCCTGATGTATGATTTCCATTATAACAAAATGGTTAAACATTACGGAAGGGAAAACATTGGAGTCGCATACATGGATACGGACGCGTTTATCTACTGGATAAAGACTTTGGACATGTATGAAGACCTAAGGACTTTTCCATACAAAGAAGATTTCGACTTTTCTGACTATCCGAAGAACCATCCAAATTTTAATGAAAAAAATAAAAAAGTAATTGGAAAATTCAAAGATGAAGCAAATGGAATGCCTTTAGAAGAAATAGTGGCGCTGATGGCGAAATTGTATTCATTTAAGATGTACCACGAGAACAACACGCCGACAGTGAAGAAAGCAAAAGGAGTGAAGACATCTTATTTGAAAAAACACGTGACATTTGACCACTACAAGACTTGTTTGTTTGAAGATGCTACAATATCAGCAACATTCAACAATATCCGAAGCTTCAAGCATCAAGTCTACAGTGTCACCGAAATTAAAAAAGCACTGTCAGCTCGGGATGATAAAAGACACATTATGCCCGACAAAATCCACACTCTTCCTTTTGGCCACTACTCTCTAAACCCTATCAACTAGTAACCTATTCTTCGTCCTTCTACAACTTCGACCTTATTCCTTTCTCCTTCCGTAAAAAAATGGGGAACACGGCAAGTCAAACGTCGTGTTCCCCATTTTTTTTACACAAGTGTGGATGACCTTGACCCATATAAATGATGTGAATATTTAAAACAACATTCATTGTGATTATACATGTGATACAACAAACATTGAAACCTGCAATATGAAGGACTTGAAGCAACAAATTGTCAACGTACTTCATAAACCTGCAAGAAGAAAGTTTCCACGAAGAAATACGGTGATAAAAGGAATTAATGATTTATATCAAGCGGATTTAATCGAAATGATTCCTTATAGCAAACAAAATAAAGGATATAAATACATATTGACTGTTATTAACTGTTTTTCAAAAATGGCAGATGCTTTACCACTAAAAGATAAAAGTGGCAAAAGTGTTACAAAAGCAATGGAAACAGCTATACAAAGAGACAAACATACTATTAAACATTTACAAACAGATGATGGAAAAGAATATTTTAATAAGGAATTCGCAAATTTAATGAAAAAACACAATATAAACCATTACTCAACCAATTCAGAAGTAAAAGCCTCAATAATCGAAAGATTCAACAGAACTTTAAAAAGTGCAATGTATAAAATGTTTTCCAACAGAGGATCGCACATATGGATTGATATGTTACCAAAACTTATAAACGATTACAATAACAAATTTCATAGGACTATCGGGATGAAACCAAACCAAGTAACTAGTAAAAATGAAAACTTTGTATTAAAACGTATAAAAATGAATACTAAACCAAAAGTTGAAAAACTAAAGCCTAAAAAATTTAATGTGGGTGATAAAGTGCGAATAAGTAAATATAAAGGTGTATTCAGTAAAAGATATCTGCCAAATTGGACCAATGAGGTTTTTACTGTATTCAAAGTACAACCTACAGTACCTGAGACATATATTTTAAAAGATAATAAAGGACAATTGCTTGAAGGAGGGTTTTATGGACATGAAATGTTAAAATCAACAGTAGGCAATGTATATTTAGTTGAAAAGGTGTTGCAACGGAAAAAAGATAAGGTCAAAGTACGATGGTTAGGATTTAATAAGACGGAAGATTCTTGGATACCTAAAAAGGATTTGATATAACGATAGGGAATCATTTTAGGTTGAACCATTACAAAGGATGGAGATAGTACCACAAAAAGAGAGTTTTACTATTAATAATATAGATGAACTCACAGTGGATAATTCAGACTTCAATAGTGGGAAACATGGCAATTTGTTACCAAACACCGTTCGTTGTCTGGTTACCGGACCTTCCAACTGTGGAAAAACTAATGTAGTATTCAATTTGATTACAAACCCTAAAGGATTACGTTTTAACAATCTATATGTATTTTCAAAATCACTACAACAACCAAAGTATCAATTATTGGAAAAGATACTGACTAATGTGCCTGAAGTTAAATATTTAAAGTTTAATGCAAGCGAGAGTGTCATGCAACCACAAGAAGCTAAACCATTCTCCGTGTTCATATTCGACGATGTGTCTTGTGAAAACCAAAACACAATAAGAAATTACTTTGCTATGGGTCGACATAACAACATAGATAGCATTTATATTGGTCAAACTTACAGCAAAATACCAAAACAACTCATTAGAGACAATGCAAACATGTTAATTGTATTTAAACAGGACGAAACCAACCTAAAACATATATATTTAGATCATGTAAATGCGGATATGACATTTGAACGATTTAAAGAGTTATGTGGAAAGGCTTGGGCTGAAAAGTATGGGTTCCTAACAATTATGAAGGAACAACCGCTAAACAATGGTCGATACAGGATAGGATTTGATAAATTTATATTAATACAATGAACGTGGTATACAACATTCATTGTTGTACAACACGTCTTGCTACAAACATGGTTAACCAAGAAAAATTAGTAAAAGAAATAAAATCACTTAGTGATTCTATTCGGGCTAAAAACAGAGCATTGAAACTAGGTATTAGCGAGAGGGAGAAATTCCTTGAATCTACTTTTAAACCTATTACTGAACCCTTGAAACAATTAAACAAAAAATTTGCTAAACCTGTATTGGAAGGAGATGCGATTGCACCTATTACGAAGTTTGAAAGAGAAAATGTAAAATCAGAAGATTTTAGTGATGAAGACCCGGAATCCTCTACATATAGTGGTTTTACCGGTGGAGAACCCGAAAGAGAGCTAGAATCACCGGACTATAGTGGAATAAGAGAATTATATGAAGTAAAAGCCAAAAGAGGACATGAAGTTGTGTCAACTGCTAGTGAAGAGGAAAAAGAAGAAGAAACAAGGGAAGGTCCGTCAAACATAAGCTTGTTGGGTGAAAACATTCATAACAAAGGACCTTTAGGAAGGAAATACATGATAAAAATGTTAGCTGGAACAAATCCTAATAAAAACTACCATAGTTATGGAGTAAGATTAACAGAAGACGGTTTAATGGTTGGTAATAGCCCGGTAAACATTGATGAACATGATAATATTATTGTTGGTGATCAAAGATATAAGGGCACAAGGGGATTATTTGAATTATTATTTGAAAATAAGCCTTTAGAATTGTTAGTTAAAGAAAAAGACATGGAAGCATATAAAAAGATTTTGGAACAAACTAATGCATACAGGAGGAAGTATTCAGCTGACCAACCTGTTTTTAGATCAAAGTCTTTAAAATATAGAGAATTTGTATCCAAGTTAATACCAACAACGAGAAGACAACCAATGCCAATAATACCAAGAAAACCTGTAAAACGAAGGTTTGTGTCATCCACTTTGGATATAAGTGCTCCAGAACCAAGAAAAAGAAACAAATCTGTTACAGGTACAGGTTTAATGAAGAAACTATATAACACAAATGTGATTTATTACAATAATATCAATAAATTGGTGGATAGAATGAAACTACACATTCATGAAGCTAAAGAAGCGGGTCATACTGGATTGGAAAACGAATGGGTGGCTTTAGTGGATGAACTCCGAAACCGTGGAGTAATCTCATAAAAATGCGTTACTCCCTAGATTACTATTCAGTTGCACCATGAGTGTCGACAAGTTCGGACGGTATTCCGCAGATGGATTATATTATGCGAATAGTTTAAAAAGAAGTGCTGGTTTACCACAAACACCTGAAGGAGATTATGATATTAGTAATAAAAGGTTAAAAAACATAAAAGATCCCACAGACGAAAATGATGCAATAAATTTAAAAATATTAAAGGAAAAGATATCGCCAACATTAAGATTACAAAATAACACATATGACGCAGAAGATCATAGAATTATCAACGTTGGTAAACCAAATCAAAACGGTGATGCAATAAACAAAGGTTATTTGTCATCTGAATTAAAAAATACGTTAAAATTCAATGGGAAAACGTATAGTGCTAACAATAAACGTATATCCAACGTAGATGACCCTAAAGATGCAAAAGACAGCGTAAATAGACGCTATTTACATTCCTTGATACCTGAAAAGACAAAAGATGGATTTTCTTTTTATAAATTTGTTATTAATGATATAGGTTATCCGAAAACTGAAAACGATGCTGTAAATCTAAAATATATTAAAGACCATTGTATCATACGTGATGTAGGGGTTATAGATTGTTTTGGTAATTGTTTAGCAAATGTTAAAGATGGTTCGGCGCCATCAGATGGTGCAACAGTGGGTCAAATGATGGAAACCTTAAAACAAGAAACATCTGGATTTGTAAAACAAGACCAAGTAGTAACGCGGAAAGGGGATGTATTTGTGCAGGGAAATGAAAAGTTTACATTACTTGAAGAAAAGAGTAATGTTATTGATGGTCTTACAGTAAAAAAGAATGTTTGGGATGGTAAAGGAAAACAATTGATACATGTGGCACCCGCTACAGGAAGTGGTAATGTTGTTACTTTTGAACAGATAATACAATTAGAGCCGGGTAAAGAAAGATGGTGGAATTGTGGTAACAAACAATTAGCAGATGTTAAAGACCCTAATCATGCAGACCATGCTGTAACTGTTAATTTCCTTATTAAAGTGGTAGGTAATTTATTATTTGATGTGCACAATTATATTGCAGGTAAAACATATACACCGCTTGATGAAAACACAAGAGGAACATGGATAAAACAAGAAATTGTTAATAAATACTTTTATAATCCTAAAACGCAAAAATTTAGAACCTCACACATTGGAAATTGGGGTACTTTTGATATAAATTAAATAACTTAACAAATAACTTCATTTATGTTCAACTCCTCATAGAGGAAACACATAAGTTGTGAAATGCAATTATAAAAGACAATAATGACATTTCAACATATCAGTCTAAATCGAGACATTGCGAGGAAAGGAAGTGGGATCACATCCACAGCGGTTTCTCTGTTAAGTAAAGCTTTAAAACGAATTCCAGTAGGATCCATAGTAAACAGAGCAATAGACGCATTACCATACGAATTTCATATACCGGGAGGTTATCAGTATTGCGGACCAGGAACTAAATTGAAAAAACGACTGGAAAGAGGCGATCCTGGCATAAACAAGTTAGATCAGGCTTGTAAAGAACACGATATCGCATATTCTACGTTTGCCGATTCAAAAAATAGATCGATAGCAGACAAAAAGCTTGCGGACATAGCTTGGCAACGAGTAAAGTCAAGTGACGCTAGCATAGCAGAAAAAGCAGCAGCTTTAGCAGTAACAGCAGGTATGAAGGCTAAAACAGCAGTAGGAGGTGGGAGAAGGAGGAGAAGAAGGGTAAAAAGGAGGTCAACCGCAAGAAAACATGGAGGAAATATAAGAAGAACACGACGATCTAGCAGAAAAGGCAGAAAGAAGCCCATCGTGTGGTCAATGGTAAAAAACGGGGCAGGTCTTTACCTAAGACCTTATCGTGCGTATTAAATGAAAGAAATCAATTGGTTATACCACATAAAGCATTAACCAATATTGAATTATTTAAATATATTTCCTGTTTAAAAATACCATTTTTCCGCGGTGTATTCATGAAAGACAGTTTACCAAAGAAAATGTGGCAAAATGAGACTGGAATTGTAAATTTGGATAATACTGAAGGGCCTGGCACCCATTGGGTTTGCTATAAGAAACTAAATAACAATGTATATTATTTTGATAGTTTCGGTAATCTACCACCACCAAAAGAACTTCAAGATTTTTTTAAATCTGCTAAAAACATATATTATAACTATAAAAGAGAACAACCTGATAATACTTCAATATGCGGCCATTTATGTTTGGAATTTCTAGCTAAAAGTATCAGTCACTATTGAGATGTCTTCCTATACGGTATCATTAACAGGAAAATCGTCCACTTTACGAAGTATCCTTTTTCCAGCGTTACGCTTGCAAAAAGGAAGGTTTTGGGAGGCGGCACTATTGGATTTTACAACTTACAACTCTATTCCCAATGTTACGGAAGGTAAAAATAACGTATTGCATTATTATAAAGGAAAAGATGCCAGTGGGAAGTTTACAGACTTACAAGAGTGCAGGTTACCCACAGGTTCTTATGAAATTGATCATATAAATGAATTTTTGCAAACTAAAATGGGAAAAGACAATATAACATTAAAAGGTAATAATAATACGATGAAAGCTGAAATTACTTCCAAATATTATATAGATTTTACTCAACCAAACTCAATTGGTGATTTATTAGGATTTTCCAACGATGAGCCTGTTTTAGAACCAGATGTAACACATTCCGGTAAGAAAACAGTAACAATATTAAAAGTCAATAGTATAGACATAACTTGTAACATTATACAAGGAGCTTACAGGGATGGGGCTAACACCCATATCATACATACATTTTACCCAAGTGTACCACCTGGATTTAAAATTGTTGAAAAGCCACAAAACCTGGTATATCTACCGTTGAACACCACTTTCATTTCAGACATCGTGTTGAGCGTATTGGATCAAGACGGTAACTTGGTAGACTTCAGAGAAGAGCCTATTACGATTAGATTACATTTAAAATCGACACTTTAATACAAAAACCATGGGTTTAACATTTAAAAGCGAACAACCTACGGGAAACCGCATTAGTAGCTCTTCAGCTGTGGAGGAGTTAACACGCGAGAACATTCGTTTCTTAGAGAGAGTTGGATTAAAATTAACCGATTATGGATATACTGGATATAGCGCAGGGTCCAACATTCGACGAAACCCTATGGGAAAAAGAATATCACACCCACAACCCTTACACTTCATCGAAATTAAACAATAACGATGAAATTCGTATTCCCATACAACATCAAGACATTTACACACTACCATGTGAAAGTTACTTGTATATTGAAGGGAAAGTTACTAAAAAGGACGGTACTACTGCTGGTACAACAGTTCCATTTATAAATAATCCTATGGCTTTCCTGTTTGATGAAATTAGATATGAAATATCAGGTGTAACAGTTGATTCTACTAAAAAAGTAGGTATTACAACGACTTTAAAAGGACTAACATCTATAACACCCAATGAAACCAATTTACTTAAACCTGCCGGATGGGTATTACCTACAATTGACACGATCACTCCAAATTCAGATGGATATTTTGATTTTCATATTCCATTACGTTTGTTGCTTGGTTTTGCTGAGGATTATAGGAAAATAATATTAAACGTTAAACAAGAATTAGTTTTGTTGAGGTCTTCTAACGATAAAGACATTATTAAAGCTGCAGATAATACGACTGATGCGACTTTAGAATGGAAATTAAAATTAGACAAAATTGTATGGAGAGTTCCACATGTTAAATTAGCTGACGAGCATAGAATGCTACTTTTAAGAAAATTAAAAGCCGATCGTGATATTGTTATTCCATTTAGAAGTTGGGAATTCCATGAGCATCCCAGTTTACCTACTACGGATCGACACACTTGGACTGTTAAAACATCTAATTATGTAGAACGAGCCAGGTATATTATATTTGGTTTACAAACGGGTAGAAGAGACGACATCACTAAACATGCAGGACAATTTGATCATTGTGACTTGAAAAATATTAAAGTTTATTTAAATTCACAATTCTTTCCATACGACAATTTAAATGTGTCATTCACTAAGAAGAAATACGGTATATTGTACGATATGTACGCAAGATTCCAAAGTTCATATTACGGTAAAGCAAATACACCTTTATTATCACCTTCAAAATATTTCGATGCCTACCCAATAGTTGTAATTGATTGTTCTAAACAAAATGAATCAGTAAAATCATCAAGTGTGGATATAAAAATAGAAATGGAATTCAACGCGGCTATACCGGCTAATACAACTGCATACTGTTTAATTCTACATGATAAAATTGTAACATACACACCTTTAACTGGAATTGTTAAGAATGTACTGTAAAAACCGGTTTTGTTTCATTCCGCGAGTATAAAAGCAGAGCGTACAGGCCGCTCCTCATCAGTTTGTTGCCTACTGTTGTATGGGTAGCATCGTATTCAATATGGCTTCTCCTAGTGGTACACCTGAAAATGTGGTAGATATTGAGAAGGAGATATCTGAGTTTTTAGATCCTCAAGGTCACCAGGAAGGAGGTGAACAAAACGTTTGCGGACAACTTCACGCCAGTAATAATGTTGAAGAAAAAGTTAAAAGAAGAAAGACTATACAAAAGAGAAAAAGGGATATTGAAGATAATATTTCTCCAAACATATTGAGTGAGGTATTTCTGCGAATATTTTACCCAATCTCTTCCAGTTTGGACAAAAGTGTTTTAATCGGTGTTATGAAATCGACAGATTATTCCCCTACTGTAATTTTAACTCACGGACCCAAAATGATTTTGTTTACGGACAGTGCTTGGGAATCGTTTATGAAACACTTGCATCTGCTAGAATGCTATTTAAGTAGTAACATGTTTGGAAGAAAGACAAGAGTAGGACTTTTGGATTCAAATGTGGAAATCGATATTATTAAACAACGTGGTGATCATCAGCTGCGGTTTAGAGACACAACAAGACATGATAACAAAATTCAACTTAATCGAGAGGAGTTTTTCATTTTAACTTGTGCTACTGAACCTATAACAAGATACTTGAGACAAGTGGTGTTTTCAAGTTCGATTATTAAAGATTATCTGGAAGACACTTTGGACAAACAACCGGACGCACCTATAATATACGGACCTGTGGATACTTCTATATTTAATAGAGTTCCTCATGAAGTACAAATGTGGAGACAATTGGAAAAGTACGCTCAACTACATAAGAAATCAGTAAAACAGGAAGAAGAGGAAGATGGAGGAGAAGAATCAAGTGTTAGTGATGAAAACGAAAACAAGGAAAATATAAAGATGGAAACTTAAATGACAATGGTTAGTTTTTAAAACAATAACCAACTTTATGTGGGGTTAGGCCTATTGGGGACGGTGCCCACGTTAAATATACACCAACGCGCCAACAACTGTACGGCCTGGTATAAAAGTAGTACCTACCGTGGTGTGGAAATCAGTTGACCTCCTGACGTTGTAATGAGCAGACGTGTGGCCTTCAAAATGGACAAGGGAGAAGAAGAACAAGTAAAGTCCAAGCCTGGTATTATTGAGTTTCAAGCGTTTCGTGGTAATGATGATAGATTCATTATAAAAGAACTTGTGTTTTTGGACATGAATACAAGTGTTCCTTATTCGTTTTTATTTAAACCACCATGTTCTTATTCATCTTTAACTAGTAAAGCCGCTACTACCAACAGATGGATTTCAAAACACTTCCATCATATTGATTGGTATGATGGTTTTACAAGTTACACGGACTTGTATCACATTATGCATCATTTTTCAGACAAGTTTACCAATATTTACACAAAGGGGCTGGAAAAGAAAAGATGGATCGAAGGATTTACTCATGTTCCGGTTAGTGATGTGGAATTGGATAAGAATTATCAATACATGCTGGAAACAATATGTATTTGTACAAAAAGCCCAGAACATGATAAAGATAGACATTGCGCTTTGAAAAATGCCTATAAACTCGCCTCTTACCTTCAAAGTGGGGAAGTGGGGAGTGGTGGGGGTAACGGAGAGTATATAAGTGAGGAGCAGACCGGGACCTGGCATGAGTATTACTCGAGATTCCGAGACGACAACATCTCCGAGCAAGAAGACGATCTGTAACCTGACCATGGCATCTCACCAGTTCCTTCAAACTTTGGTCGAGCAGTTCAATGCTCACTCCAAGTCAACAATATTACCTGTGAAGAAGTGCTCTGAACTAAAAGATGAAAAGCACTACATAATCCATGCTATGAAGAAGATGGAGACTACAGTTGGGGAAGCCATCTGCTGCAGTCTCAGCGAGGCACCGTTTACTCCGGGGGATGAGCCCAAGTTCCAGGTGTACCTGCCCAAGAGATTCGTCCATCTTCTACAAAACGAGGACCTTCGCTCTATTCAACCCGGCTGTCTATACCTGGTGTCCCACGGCTGCACAGGTAGCAACTCTACAGAGTTGACCATCCACATTGCCGACAAGCAGCAGTGTTAGATTTAAGTTTTAATGTTGTACATATGTTATTGTAATGTTTTATAAATAAATCATAAAAGACAAAAAATAAGAAAACAAAAAATGCAACATATCAATACGTGAAGTTTGTCACGTATTGATATGTTGCATTTTTTTTAAACTTCGCGGGTGACCTTGACCTTTGACCTTTGAATTTCACAATTACCCCCCACTACCGTAATTACCCCCACTACCACACTAGGATTCAAACCTGCTTGGATGCAAAACACGGTCAGTCTGTTGCCAACTAGCAAACGATTAGCACCTTGTACGAGCTTTGCTTACAACGAGTTATAACTGACGCATCTTTATTCCAGACGGCTTTACAAGATAATATCCCTATAACAGTAAAGCAGGATATCGAAGAGTACAAGAAAGATAATAGAGGGTATTCGGGATACTCATGGTATAGGTTCCAAGACGGGGAAAAGTTTTGTAAGCCTTGTGGCGATGCCGCCGTCAGAGACCTTCGACGGTTCGTACAGGAAGGTGGTAGAAAACAGTTCGGATTTCTAGCACCAATGTTTAGATTTGAAAACTACAAGGACACCTGTGCTATTTGCTCCATCCCATTGTATCGATGGAAAAAGTTTAGAAGTGTTTAATTGGATCTTCCATACCCCCACCACCATTACCCCCACCACTTTTTCATGTACCTCCAAACGCTGTGCCTCGGCTTCATTTCTACTCCAGCAGCCAACCTAGCAACATCAGGATGTCTCTGAACGTCAGTTGCGCAAGTTACGAGGAGGTGAGCATCAAGACTCAGCAGGAGCTAAACGACTTGTACAAGGAGTTGCAGCTGATGGTGGCACGAGGCTACCGTATAAACGTGCAAGTTTACGCTTGCAATATACGGAACACCCGGCAGTCAAAGGAAGAGCCTGGACACTCCTCGACAGCTTCCTCACCGACGTCCATGAAGACCGAGCCGGACAACTTAGATTACTTCAGCTGACTAGCAGTTGTATTTCTTGTTCTAACCATTGTAGAATATGTTTATTTTTTCATTATATTAAAGAAGTAAATGAGCAAAAGCACCTATCTTGTTACTGACATATGAGCTCAGTAACAAGATAGGTTTTTTTAAAACACGGTTTGAATGACCTTGAAACTTCCCCCTCCACTGCCTTACTACCCCCACCACCTGACTATTAATGTACATGGCACATCACAATTGGAAACCTCATTCCATCTTCAACAGCCAAACCGACAACATCAACAATGGCAAACCTACCAACGGATAAAACATGTCCTCACGTTTGCTGTGACTTCGTCCACGAGTTGGAGAAGAGGATGCAGGAGAGGGCGATACGAAGAAAGCAGATACACTCAGAAAATATCATGATAGTCAACGGCTATCTTTTATTGTTCGGCCTTATTATGGTTGTACTTTTCATACTGTATGGCATAGTCACATGTGTCGGCAAGGTTGCAGAAGAAAACGCTCGCCACCATCAATTGGAAAGTTTCAATGTTACTTTGTAGGTTTTCCTTTTTTTTTAAAACTCCGTTTGGATGACCTTGAAAATTCCCCCACTACTCCACCACACCCCCCACCACTTCACCATGTTCCTGCATGAGCATCACATCAACCGTCATTCCTTGTCCGACAAGCAACCATGGCAGACAACAACACCATCAGCCAAGCTGACTCCACTACTGATGTTGGTACAAGTACGGGTTGGACACTGTCGATCGATAGTGTACACTATTTGGAAACGATTTGCGAACGGATGAAGGAAATACTGCGGGACAACCCTGGGATCATAATACAAATGAATTTAAATTATGATTGGTCCCAAGTTAGAATGCAAGGGGACGATAACAACGGTCAACAATCTCCACAATATTCGCCGATGTCTCCGATCTATTCTTACGGCGAGTCTGACGTTGATGAAGATGAGGCTAATGAGGATGTGGGGGACAACGAGGCTGAAGAGGAGTAACCTTCATTCCTTTTTTTTTTAAACCCAAATTGGATGACCTTGAGAATTCCCCCCTCCACTATTTCCTTTTTTTTTAAAACCCAAATTAAATGACCTTGAAAATACCCCCTCCACATACTTTTGGTTTACCCCCTCTACTTTTCAATACTGTTACCACAGTCTGTAGCTCACATCATTCCTTGCTTAGCTATCATGGCGGACAGCGCTCTTTCTCGAGTTGACTCCACTACGGATGAAGAATGGCCATTTTCCTGGAATGTTCATCTGCAAGACTCGGCAGAAGTGGATATGTTGCATGAGAAATTGGTGTATGTATTAAATGAAAACCCCAACATTGAATGTAGAATGACTATGGATTTCGATGCGACAGGGGTCCACACTCAACCTTCCACTTCCAGCCAGCCTGAGCCTCAGCTACAGCCGAAGAACTTTACACATCTTTACACTCCAATACGGCCGGAGGATGTGGTTATCAGCGAGGCAGACTCTACTACAAGCTATATTGAGCCAACAAATTGGAAGCTTGTTGTTGACACCTTACACAAGGTCGACTTAGTATGTGACAAATTAAAGGAATTGATGATGCAAGATCCTGGTCTTCGTTTTAAGATTGATTTGTTTTTCATCTGGGGAGCACCTGCACGGGGCTCTTCGTCTGACAGCTCTCTAAGTACAACGGACGAGGAGGAGGACGACTAGTTATCTTTTTTAAAACTCCGTTTGGATGGCCTTGACCTTTCCCCCTCCACTGAGTTTATTTAAGGTGCACTCTCAATGACTGCAGCATCATTTCATCGCGCACCTTCACCACAGCAACATGGAGAGTCAACTCAACTACTGTTGCGAACAGAAATGTTTTTCATGGCCAAATGACATTGATGTTGCGGATGGCCTGGCGTGTAGAAAATGTGAAGCTTTTGGTCAATGCATGTGTAAGTGCAAGTCTTGGAAGAAGCCGAAACCAGAGTTGAAGACATTCCATGTGTACCAGATGAGAGGGCATAAGTACACTTGTTGCCCTGAACGTTGCATTGAATTCACACTAAAACAGCTAACTGGCTGCAAATTGTGCAACAATCATTTTGCAGGTTTTTGCAAACATTATTTAGGAGCCTGTCAGTACAGATCAACTTGGCATACAGAAGCACTCACTATCAATGAAATCGCTATAGATACACAAGAGTAGTCTTTCTACTCTTTTCTTTTTTAAAACTCCATTTGGATAACCTTCACCTTTCCCCCTCCACTCACCTTAGTTTATATAAACCCCATTCCCACTGACCACAGCATCACTTCATCGTGCTCCCTCGTCAAAGCAACATCAACTATGGAAAGTAAGCGCATCTCATGTTGCGAGCATAGGTGTTTGGAGATACAAGGCGTCACATATTGTGCAAAGAAGCGTTGGGAGGAAGAGACGGGGACAACCTATTGCTGTGAGGATAAGTGTTTCCTCTTACCAAAGTGGCAAGTGGATGGGCTGGTCTGCCGGCAATGTGAATGCTTCGGATGTTGCAGGTGTAGATGCAAGAACCAACAGCTGCCACCACCGGTACTACGAAATTTTAAAATCTACAAATCCAACTACTTTTATACTTGTTGTCCGCAGCGGTGTATTAAGTTTCACTTCTCCAATCTTACCAATTGTCGGAAGTGCTACGGACAACCTGATGGGTGGTGCACCTGTTTTCTGGACTCCTGCCGCTACAGATCGGATTGGTTTACAGATCCGTTAGAAATTGATGAAGTCGCCCAGGAAGCACAAGAGTAGTCTTTCTACTCTTCAACTTTTTTAAAACTCCATTTGGATGACCTTGAGATTTCCCCCTCCACTTCCCCATATACCTAGAGTACACAGAGTCTGACAGTCAGTCACTCGGTGGCTGTCGTGGGGTGCGCATCGGTGTCGGCGCTCCGTTGTTAGGTTTTCAAGGTCACAGTAATATGAAATTGTTGGTGTTGTGCTGGTTCAAGGTCACCTGAGGGATAACCGATTGCCCATTTAGGCAGAGTCATGTCAGAAACTCGAGTTTAACTTAGCACTTTTGCCGTTTCTCGTCGAAAATTCGCTCCAAGTGGTCAAGGTCACGGGGACTCGGACTGAAACTCGGAGCGTAGTGCGAGAAACGGCAAAAGTGCCAAAAAATTTTAAGTTTCGGCGTGACCTTGGCCTTAGTGTCATCGGTGACGTCATTTTGATGACGTGAGGGGTGATGACGTCATCAGCACGTCATTTCTGTGACGTCATGGGTGTGACGTCATCGAAATGACGTCATTGGTGATGACGTCATCGATGACGCAATCGATGACGTCATCGATGACGTCATCGGTGAGGTCATTGACCTCGATGACGTCATCCCTCAGGTGACCTTGAACTGGGCCAGCACCAACAATTTCACACTACTACGGAGTGATTGCCATTTGTATGCGTAAAATCATTGATTTTCCATTAAAATGCATGCAAATTTAGGTTATTTTAGAAGAAAAATCTCAATAACTCCATTATTCGTCGTTCGATCCTTACAATCTTGGTACCAGTAGTTAGGTATTTATCAACTTTTTTGTCTCTTGTAAAACTTTGATTAAATTTACCGGTTTTGAGATATTTGAGTTTAAAAATTAAAAATGGCCGCAATTTTGAAAATACACATCGGACAAAAATAATTTTTTTCCTGAAAATGGACATTGCTGTCATAAGGGTTAATGCCAAATATGAACTTAATACAATGAACAGCCACGGAAATAAAAATTATTATGTATAAAAAACAAAATGGCGGATTACGGCTAAACTAAGCCGAAATCCAAACATTGTTATTCTTCATTTTTGACTTATTTTTGCATGTAGAATCAGGTCCTGTATAGCCAGGTACACTTTTTAGTGACACCCTGTATATGCCGACTGCGCAACAATGGGCTACTGGCAAAAGGTGAGGATGACTCTTAAATAACTATCTACGAATTTTCTAAAATAAACTAAAAAAAGTAAAATAAATTATGTCAATTTTAAAAGAGTTAATTAAAATGCCATGTTAGTTGTATCTATGAAAATGGTTTATTTTCGTAATAGTAGTGTCTTTTGGTTACTTATAAAACCGACCACGTGCCCACCGAGCACGTGACGTGGCAGCTGGCGCCAGCTGCCATGTCACATAGCTTCCGGTGGGGGGTAGAGGGTATATGAGATGCTGTAGTTATACGTTATGCCATATAGGTTGGGGTGGAGATGGCGATAGTGTTGGTGTTTGGGTGAAGGGAATTTGCGCATAAAGTAGGGTTGAACTAAAAGTGTGCATAAATTAAAAGTTAGTTCAAAATTGAAATTCGTCGGTGTTAACGAAACTCTAACAGTTGAACAAAAATTAAGAGTTAGTTCAAAATTGAAATTCAAACTTATAACTGGGATCTGGAAAATATGTCAAGGTCATCCAGAGTAAGTTTTTAAAAATTCTATCCAACTATCACCAGAAATAGTTTTAAGTTAAAGTAGTTGGTGATAGCGGGATAATTCATTCGTTCCATGGGAGAGGTGTTTCTCGTTTGAAAGTTGGCGATCGAATGAGAAGCGCCGCCTAGTGAGAGGGCTTATAAAATGGCAACCTTCCCCCCACCACCCCTTCCCCCACTCCTTTAGACCAATAACCGGTCGCCGACTCTATGTGGTGAAACTGAACTAAACATGGCGGCCGCCATGGATAATTCTAACCTCAAACCTTAGTTTTGCATTGGTAAGCATGCGCCACCTCCACTCCTTTACCTTCCTTTTATATTTTTAAAACCGAACAGATGTCCGGGCAGCTGCCCCTACGGGCAGGTGTTGGGGGCAGAGATGTTGAAATATTGGGGTGGAGATGGCGATAGCGTTGGCGGTCGGTTGAACTGAATTTGCGAATAAAGTAACTAGGGTTGAACTAAAAGTGCGCATAAATTAAAAGTTAGTTGAAAACTGAAATTTGACGGTGTTAACAAAACTCTTAATAGTTGAACAAAACTAAAAGTTAGTTTAAAACTGAAATTCAAATTTATAACTGGGATCTGGAAAGTATGTCAAGGTCATCCAGAGTAAGTTTTAAAAAAGCCTACCCAACTACCACCAGAAATAGTTCTAAGTTGAACTAGTTGGTGATAGTAGGATAGGTTGAAGTAACTTTTGAATTTTATTAGTGAACATACAATTAATTTGCAACAGCAGAGTTTAAACAAGTTGACTTTTGTGATGAATTACAGAGTTGTAAATGCAAACACCGACGACGATGAGAAGGTAAATGCAGAGTCCCCAAATGATGTATTTGAAAAGCTTCAACAAATGTAACATTTCGAGTTGGTTTTCCCGTTCCATTTCCAATCGTTTAATTTCCAATTTCAATTTATCCTCTTCCATTCTAGTTACGAAGGGAACTTCATCCATCATATCCATCATGATTGTGTTAGTGTTTGAAATTTTAAAACAAGTGATGTTGATAGTTCAGAAGTCGAAGACGGAATGAGAAGTGAAAGGGAGAAATGTTAGTTAAATAAAGAAGTGGTGGGAGGAAGGATGAATTACAAAGAAGTGGTGGGGGAAAGACGTTGCTCTTCATTATTACCATCAGTAGTGTCAGATGGTGCAGGAGTTAGATTTAGTAAACTGTCTTCGTCTAAACTTTCAACCTTATCACAAATAGGACAATCGTATGTTATTTCCAAATTCATTTTGATGGTTGTAAAATTATCTAAAGTTCTTGTAAAATATTAAAAATGTCTTGTAACTCTTCTTTAGAGTTTATTTCAAAACTAGAATTCATTCGGGCCAATGGAGAGTTGTTCATTGTTGGAGAGTCGGTGATGGAATGAGGATCGGCGCATAGGGAGGGGGCTTATATAACGGCGACCTTGAGCTTATGATCAAATAAAGCGTTAAGTTCTTCTTCTTCATCTTTTAATTCAATTATTCTAACTGAATTAGTTGTTTCGTCTTCCTCACTCTGTGATGATGACGATGAAGAAAATAATTCACCAGGATTTAAATATTGAACCACAATTCTGAACCATCTCATAGGATATTTGTCCATGATAGAAAGTAAGTTTTGAAACAATTCTTCCATCTCCTCCCTCTCAGTTATTATATGTTCAAACTTGATAAATTTTTCTTCCATGTTGTTAGTTAGAGTGTTGGAAGTGAAATGATTTAAAGTTGAATATAATATTATATAAAAATTACAACCGGTAGTGGGGGAAATCTCAAGGTCATCCAATTGAAGTTTTAAAAAAGAGTATAAAACTGAAATTACACATTTGATGGTTCTACAGGATCGGAATACCAATCTGACCTGTATTTACATCTTTTTATCATATGTGTACAAAAATCATCTTGATGAGAATTGGTGCGTTGACAATGAGCAAGATCGAGTGGGTGAAATTTGAAACATCTTTGAGGACAACATGTATGAAAATATCTTGATTTGTAAAATTTCTAAGTTCGCAATTCCGGTGGCGGTAGTTGTTTTGTTTTGCATTTGCAGTAACAAGATCCGAAGAATTCGCATTTAGTACAAGCTAACCCATCCACCATCATTGGTCCTAAATCTGTACATTGTTGTTCACAACAGTAACGAGGTTTGTACTTGTATTTTTGCTCTTCCATGTTGACGCTGCGGAGTCCAGTGAAAGAATAAGAGTGTATAGTGTTAAATAGCGAGTTTTATGTACTGTGAAAAGTGGTGGGGGTAATTTCAAGGTCATTCAAACGGAGTTTTAAAAAATTATACCTTACTAATGTAAGGAATGTTGATACTTAAGAAGTTTGTTTCTCTTTGTTTTCTTCAGACTTTTTATCTTTCTCAGCTTTAGCCATAGCAACTAGTTCTTCTATTGATAGCGGATGTACTTCAGGAAATTTCAAAATTAATTTAGCTTGGTATCCTTCTTTAGCTAATACATCTATATCTTTAGTCATTTGTTCAACAGTGTTGTAATCTTTTCCATACATTTTTCCATCAAGTTGAATCATCATTCTGTACAACATTTTCTTAAATAGGTCTTGTCGTGGTGAGAGCTGAGAAGCAAATGATTATTTATTCAAGTATCACATCCTTTTTATTAACTCACATTCAACACGTGATTCTTTAGTTGTAGTTTTATTTGTCAAAAGTTATTCAACATTGGTAATATTTTTGGAACTTGATGTTATGTTGACCAGTAGGCGATGAAGAAGTTGTAGGTTGTGTAGAAATAAATATTTCATCATCGCAATATTTTGTTTTAGTGAACATCCTTGTATTAGTAGCACTAACATCAACAGTTAAGTGATAACCACCGGTAAGTAAAACTCGCATTTCGTTGGTTAAATCTTCGAGTTGTTCAAAAGTTGTAATGGTGTTGGTATCGTAAGATGCACACTTGACTTTGAGAGACATCTTTTAGTTTTTTATATTAAGCAATAGAGTGAGCGAGATGTGTACGGTACGAAAGGTAGTCGTAGACTGATGAACTTCACAAGTAGATTTCTGCTTTTATCATCACACAAAATTGGGTCAAGGTCATTCCATGGAATTTTTAAAAAAGCAACATATTGTAATGTACAAAGACATTACAATATGTTGCTTTTTATTTTTTTGTTTTATATCATATTTATTGAGAAACAATTACAAACAAATATTTACAATGTTATATACAAACTAATCAATAGTAGGTGTTACATGAATTGTAAGTTCAGTAGAGTTGTTTCCACTTGGTCCGTGCGAAACCAAATAGAGTGCGCCGGGTTGAACTACACGAAGATCTTCATTTTGAAGAAGTTGTACAAAACGTGTAGGTAGGAAGATTTGAAACTTTGGTTCGTCACCAACTGTATACGGTGCCTCGCTCAATGTGCAATTAATAGCATCACCCACTGAAGTTTCCATTTTCTTGATCGTATGAATGATGTAATGTTTTTCTTCTTTTAGTTCAGAACATTTCTTCGTAGGTAGAATTGATGATTTAGAATGAGCGTTGAACTGATCGACCAAATTTTGAAGTAAGTTCTGCGATGCCATCTTGATGTTATTGTTAATTTTCTTGTTAATAAGAATGTCCGTCGGAGATGTTGTCTCTTCGGAGGTTCGAGTAATACTCATGCTGCGTCATGGTAGCGCTCTCACTTTTATAATCGACACTACCCCCACCACTTTGTCGAAGGAAACTATTCAAGCGGTAGGCATTCTTTAAAGCGCACTGCGACCTTCGATGTTTAAAACTTTTTGATGAAATACAAAGTTCGTTGAAGTAGCATTGGAAATCTTTATCAATTATTGCATTAATCACTTCGTTGCTTGTAAATGATTGTATCCAATTTGCTTTTTCTAATCCCCTTGTGTAGATAATTTTAAACTCTTTGCAATAATGATTCATAATGTGCGGCATCATGTTATAATTAATGAAACCTTCATCCCATCTTAAGTTGTGAAAATGTTTGTTCAACCATTTGTTTGTAACTTTCGCTTTAGTTGTTAGTCTATTAAATGGTACTGGAGGTTTGAACAAATAATGATAAACTACTGATGTGTTCATGTCCAAGATTACTAATTCTTTAATAATAAAATTACCATCATTTCCTCGGAAAGCTTGAAATTCAATTATACCTCTTTTAACTTCCATTGTGTGTGGCGCATTAGAAAACGAAACCCGTTTATTCATGATGAAGTCTTATTAACAACTGACTTAAAAATTGAATGAGCCGACGTTTATAACAGACAGGATTGTTCTTCTTCTTTCACTTCTTGTGCCACTTCATCGATATTAAAATTGGTGTGATAGTTTTTATTTTTTTTTATTTATTTATAAATTCAAGACATTACAAATATTGGCCTCGATAAGTTAACTACTTATCATCGAGGTCCAAATCTAACAAAAATTTAACAGCACTTTAATACATATTTTCTTAAAACTAATGTGGTGTGGCAAAAGGCTGGCCTCTCAATACTACATAACAAAAAGGCAAAATGCAATTACATGTGTCTCTTAAAACACCCGCCCAGCATCAATGCAAAAATTTTTAAGTTTTAGAGTGGTAGCACTGCTCTCCCCACCAAATCGGAGAAAGCTCGTCGTGCCACCGCTACCAGCTGTTTCTTGAATGAAGACTGACAGAACATAACATGAAATTGAAAAATTACTAAAATTACTGAAAAACTGGGATAAAAACTATCATATTGGAAACCTTAAATAAATACTGATCCTATCCATATTGAATGTTCATTGTGTATATGTGTGTAACATGTAATAACTGTGGTTGTTTAACAATGTAATGTAATCTAAGTGGTGTAACAATACTAACCCAATGTCTGTGAAGATTCTAACTAACAAACTCGGTTTATGTGGAGACATTTGTAATTATGTGATATTGAATATCTGTGTACTAATCCATAAGTGTTAGTTCGTAGTGTGCTGTCTGTGTATTTGTGTTACTAAATTTGGACCTGGCCCTTGGATGTATAGGCCTAGGCTACTCTCACTTCCCCTTTGTAAGTAATGCAGTACATCCCCTATCTGTTCTCTAGCTTACAATCTAATTCCTTAACATTACAATACAATTTATGGTACGGTTCCTGAAATCCAGTACCGTAATGAAGATTAACATAGCCTAAGCTACAGTACTTGAGATCATTGCAACAGAAAAAACAAAAAAACTAAGCTTACATGCTAAAACCATTACTTGAATCTTACACACTAAATAACAATACAAGAACTGACAAAATTACACATATGTATAAATAAGCCAAAGTATAACAAAACACTCCTAGAATAAAAACTTGATAATTTACATATCGCAATAACAACATCATAAAGCCCATCATTAGGGCCTAATACATTAAGAACATACTGTCATGCTGGCCACCTAGTCCACTGCGTTCAAATAGTTTCGGGTTTATCAAGGTCAAATAATTACATCAAAACAAGCAATAATGGATTATATTTTGCAGTTAAACTTTAACACAGACACAAGTCCAACATCAGATAAAGACTAAGAGTACACGAGTGGGTCCTGGGATATTCAGATTAGTAAAATAAATTGAAAAGAAACTTCATATTTAAAATGAATTTAGTAAATTCAAGAATAAACAATTAAAAGACTTAAGGTCTCATTGGCTACTGGTTGGGGCTACAAGCTACTTACAGTGAAACTTAGTGATGTTGCTGTCGCCAAGACCAGGGAGGGAATAATAATTTATTGTTCGCTAAAACTAAGGATCCGCGGATTGCCCCCTCCAATCCATGGCGAATCTTCATGACCATATTTGGTAAGTCCTTGAAAAGAAAGCGTTTCATTGGTGGACCCAGTCAGAGGACACTGGCATGACCCACAGGATGTATTTATCTTAAAGTCGGTGCGTGGCGACTGATAGCAAAACTGTGTGGATTCTAACAAAATTTATAATTTAGAAAAATATTAATAAATCATTGTTCATTAATATAAACGCTTATTCACATTAACTAAAAGGTATGAGGAATTATATTTAAATTTAATATGATAGCACCAGCATCACATTCGCCCCACCAGAAGTTGAGAAAATTATCACCAAAAGGGGTGATTTTCTCACTTAAGGTACCCCTTCGTCATGAATGAAAAAGTTGATAGCATGTCAGAATGTAGCGCTCATGCGGAGCGGAACTCCCATGATGATAACTATATCAAGCGTCTGATAAGAGGCGGCGCTTGGAACTGACCATACAAACAGATTACCAGGATACCCACGAACCGTGTACTCTTCATCTCACATTAATTATACACCAAGATATATAATTACAATAAAATGAATGACACATTTTTACCACATAATAGACACAAAGATATACCATACTAAATATAACCTTGACTATACATATACTAGACTAGCACAATAAATTAATAAAATAAGCTACACAGACAATACAAAAGAAATCACACTAACATAGGTTACAATTTGCAATATTTTCAAACAGTGAAATCATGGAACATTAAAGATTCTCAAAGTAAATGATAGGGAATACATATGATAAAGTTTTTAATTCACTCTATAATGACTAGCAATAGTTCGGTAACTAAAGAATATTTAATTTCTAATAATACAGAAATATTCCGTTATAACATGGTATAATTATACAAATAAAATTCCATCATACTACATATAATACTGCTTCAGGCCAATGTTCAAGAAACAACCATAAGCGTAGGACGAAGTGTAGGCGTCGGACGTCACTATCACCATAATGTCCGGGAAATGTTCACTGCCAGGCAAACGCACCGCCATTCAGTTCGCAACTGTCTCTCCATTGTGCGTGATCGTGATGTTAGCAGAGTTCTCCGTAGACACATACACCAGGATCCCGCCGAGTACATCCCCTGAGTGGTTCCGTGTGACGGTGTCTCTGGATATCGAGACCCTAGTAGTTCGCCGGTTGATCACCCCCTTGAGGGGCAGTGTATGCAACTGCCCTCCGCCGATCCCAGTAATACTCGGGCCGCTACTCGTCCAACCGCCGGCGCCGCCACCAGCCGCGTCGCCGTCCGCCTCCGCGACCAATTCGTACGTTGTCCCGTCACCGCCAACAGCGGTGGACTACCTGTCGCTGAGCGGCCACGTGACCCCTTCTGGACCTCCGTCGATGCCACCCAGACCTGCTCCTGCTCCAACCCCGGCTCTGTCCTCGAACACGGGATCTACATCGTCGTCCTGGTCGCCATTCTTCTGCTTCCACAATCCTGCTCGCCCTTAAAGGTATGCTCCTTTAACTCAAACAGAATTAAGTTAATACAACTTAATATTGTTCTTTAATCCATGCTGATGAAAAATAAGGAATAACAATAGGATAATAAGCGGTCACTAAACTTTTTACATTTTGACTAGAAATCACCCGTAGGCCTTAACCTGGTCTTTGGCACTTAACTTATGATACGACAGCACCCAACGCATAATCCACACAAATGGCATATTATAGTGACTAGATCAAATAAGCGTTTTAATCGAGACTACAATCCTCTTATCAGCCAGACAACAATTTCTATACTGAATAATAGTAATTATATTCATAAGCTTTAAATTAAAATATTTATAAATATTTTAAAGCGTAGCATTGTTCCCCAACCAACCAAAGACATAATAACAGTGTTCAATGGTCTTACATTCAATGTTATCTAAAATCTATTAAAGCTCAAACCTTTCAAATCCGTAATAATATATTAATATAATACACAATAACCAACATTTATATGTATATATATATATTTAATTTTTTTTAATTGCCCTTATTATTATCATTCTTCTATATCAATGATACTATTTCACATATTATTTTCAGAAAAAGTCACGACCAAGCCTAACATAATGGTATCATATAAAATCATCTCAAATATCTTCATATAAATCTCTATTTATTAGACACGTTACAAAGCTCAACAACAATCTAGATTTTATATTTTATTTTAAGCGTCTACTGGGCCAGTAAAAACAAAAATATCTATAATTTTTTTTACATATATAAACATATTTAATAAAAAAAATAATTACGACAATATATTTCCATAATACAAAAAAAAAAAAAAAAAAAAAAAAAACAACATATTAGCTCCGTTATTCAGATATAATATTCATACATGATTATCTAGTCGATACATAATACATCTCCCACGATTTACAATAAGGAGCAAGAAAAAAAATATATATATTCATAATCTAACACGCGACCTAGTGCGAAATGCTGGGCCATCAGCCTCCGCATTGTCTAGGGGTAGCACAGGCGGTACCTCGGGTTCCCAATCAACATCTCGCGGATCATCGGGTGGGTCATCTATACTATCATCCGACTCCAAATCAATAGGTTCTAGCTCATGAACCACGTCATCTACAAAGTTATCCTCTACTAACACTGGACCATCCACCCAATTTAATTCACCCAATAGAATCCCGTCGATAGCTGGCCCGCTATCGCCCGCGACGTCATCACTTATCTCTACGTCCGCAGTTGTACTACGAGTCGTAACTTTATCTTTTATCGCCGGAATTCCTTTATCTTTCGGACCCGGCTTGGCACATTTCTTCAACCGATTCAGATGCAAATTAACAATCCTACCATTGATATCAATTTTGTACACCAAATCACTGAATTGACCCACCACCTCATGAGGCCCTGACAAAAATCGTTTAAAACTCGTGGAAAACTCCACTCACTGTCACTTGGTTCAATGATATCTTTTCCTAACAAGTCTTTGATTTATTCTCTGACTAAGGCTTTATGGACCTGGGGCAACCGATAAGGACGTTTCCGAATGGGTGGTGCATCACCTGTGTAAATATTATGCTCGATTTCGCTCGTACAACCCAGAGCCCGTCGTCCGTCCTAAAATACATCCTTGTATTCAGACAGGACCTTAAACATTATTTCTCTCTCTTTTCCCTCTAAATGAGCGAGTTTATTCTCTATTAACTTGTCTACATCGACTACTCCTTTCCCCAAAACGGAAACAAATAAATCCGACCCTTCAACCCCTTCGGGTCTATCACTCAACTCCTGAACAGGTACCCTCTCAGAATATCCCGTTCCAGACTCAACACTGTTCTCATTCATGCTTGGCAGCACAAGCTCCCGGCTTCTCTGCTGACCCTCAACCACACACACATTCACTCTACATTCATCACTCACAACAGGGGTAGCTATGGCCATTCGCTCCTCTCTATCCAGGCTCAAAGCCTCCTTACTCAAATTAACCAGCTGGTATTGTACACTATACACCGTAGTATTCCCTTTACTACCCGGTTCCTTGAAAACTCGACTTACTACGTGCGCACCTAAAACTCCTGTCATATCAAAATCCACGGGCTGAGCATAAATCATTTCCGGAAAGTCAAGACCACGAGAGTCAGGCAACGGCTTAAGTACTGCCCTGACTCTAACTTCACTGGCTGGATCCAAAATTACTTTTTCGGGCAATACCACCTGCCACACGACACCATCCATTGGAGTAGGATTAGCTACTTCCTCCTCCAGCGGGTGGTCATCATCACAAACTGGTGGATCCCCTTCAAACTCGATTTTATCTTGTCTTAAATCAATAATAGCACCTATTGTTCTTAAAATGTCCAGACCTAATATTCCCCCATACGGTATCTGTAGTGCCCCCACTCGGAATGTTACAGGATAGTTTTTATCTCCTATACTAATCACTAATCGTTGGACACCCTTAATTTCTAAATCGTTACCAGTTACGCCTTTCACAGTATCATCACTTTTGACAATAGGTTGACTACTAACGCCCTCCTTAAGCAACGACAGTATTGCCCCAGTATCCACAAGCAAAGTCACTTCTTTATTTTCAATAATACCAATTACAGTCAGGTCTCCTGTTGAGGTGGTTAGGATACTAGGAACAATCGCATGCGTCAAGGTAATACTGGTTCCGATAAGTGGGCGCCGTTCTAGGCTACCGGCCCCTCCTGTTTCCCGAGTCAGTGGCGGGTTGACTACAATCGTTTGCGTAGTGCCCTTTCTCGTGGCAGCGATAACACTCCACGTCTGATAACGGACGCCTACTCACCTCCCTACCTGCGCCACTTGTTAATGGTTGATTCTGACCCTTTCGTCCCGAGCTCGAATCGTTACTGCTGGCACCACGACCACGACTCCCTCGACCAGGGTTACTACCACCACGGTTAGGATTACTCGCGGTACCCCTATCGCTCGCCAATGTCCGTCTCGGCGCTCTGCATTCCCGTGCCAAATGACCAGGTCGCTGGCAATTGTAACATGTTGCTAAGGTAGAGAAAACACCTTTCTGTTCCCGACCAGAATGATTTCGCTCGTCAGCTGATACCATCACCGCATACTGGACGGCCTCATCCCATGTGTCTGGGAACTTATGCCGAGTCGCCTGACCTGCGGGGCCACTCAGTCCATGAAGGAAAGCATGAAGCATCCGCTTCTCTGCCTCCTCCTCTACTATTTTCTGTTCGTTCGGATCCGCTCGAGGCGTTATAGTCAAAGTCCCCAATCGTCTAATGCGATCAGCAAAAGCCTCTACAGTTTCGTTTCGCATTTGAGTCGCATTTGTTAAATTCGCATAATGAAAATGTTGTGTTTGTTTCCCCGTAAACCGATCGATTACTAATTTCTTTACCAAATCGTAATCAACATCCGGTCCGTGTAATTCCAATAGGGAAGATAGGAATGTCGCAGCCGCGCTCTTTACTTTTAATTGCAACATACGGAGCATCTCGGCCTTTGTCCAACGACCCATAGCCGCAGCATTCTCGAAGAGACGGAAAAAATCCTTAACTGTAGGACCCGTACCATCCCCCCGGAATACTTCAATCAAATTGGCAACCGAAAGATCAACCACTCGTCCCAGCAAGGGCCTAGCCGCGTTTCGCTGCGCATCTTCCTGCGCTTGACGCTGCGCCTCCTCCTGCGCTTGACGCCGTGCTTCCTCCTGCACCCTCGCTTCCTTCTGCGCTCGCGCTTCTTCCCGCAACCGAGCTTCTTCCTGTGCCCTCTGCTGGGCTGCCTGATCAGGATGCATCGGGAGAGGAGGTGGTGTGCGTACCATATTGATTACTACGGAAGTAGTATCAACAACACGTTCTCAACGAGATAATGTGAAATAGAAAAAAAAAAAATAGAATATAGAAATTTCCCCTGTAAATTACATTTACTAATTAACTTCACACGGTTAAATTTCCGTTGAAAATCTCTTCAAAGTAACACAGTGCGATACTTTTACACTTTCCAGGCACCACTATCGACACGATAAGGCCTATCCCAACCGAGATAACACCAAAAACAAAACAACCAAGATTGCTACACAGCCCCATTTACATTTTAATCCAAAAAGTCAATGACTATTTGCGTGACTTTAACACGTATCACGTTACTTTTGTCCGTGTAATTAGTCCTACCTCCATTTATGTACTTCTCGATAATCCTTTGAACTAAGGATCTTAACAATGTTTCGCAACCCTCGAGAATCAAATCCGCATAAAAAATGGGCAGATAATAGGTCGGTCCCCTTTGACTCATTTAATTTTAGTTATTCACGTACCTTAAAATTATTATAATATTTCGTACACTTTGCTCAATCATCGCCCATGCTTCCGGATTTTCCAACAAAACTTTGACGGCTTCTTCAAAAACCTCCTGCCTAATGTTGTCAATATCGGTTCTACCCACCATCAACGCTATTAAACGAATATCATCTTCGGTAATTATTCCATTTATAGTTTCCTCTAAGATCCTATCTACGTTAGGGAGATCATCAAAGGGAGTCGAATCTACTTGTTCTATTATTTCTCGTAATCTCTGATCGTCGTCTCCCGACATCCACCTCACAATTCGGTTACACTATGCTTATTCCTCGGAACATCGTTTGCTAGCTTTTGACCCCGGATTTACTCCGAATTTTTATACACCTGCACTACCCATGCAACCTTTACTTGATAGTACGAACAAAATGACTTGGCTTGAGTTTTTGACACAACGTTGGCTACCAGACGTCTAAGATTCCTTCGACCTGTACAAGCCCCAAATCTTACTGTTACCCATCGACTCCTAGCGGTAATTCCTCTTAATACTGATTCCCAATATCTAAAACCTGCCCTAGTATTTACTCCTACCCACAAAATAATCTTGACATCACGCCCCACAAACTTATAATAAAATACCCTTTTTACTTGCTCAATAGCACTCAAAATTTCTTGCGATATGTCCACCCTTAATACCCTATCGGATAACATTAATTAATCCCTATAGTATAAACTCACACAGTACCCTACGACATATATTACTATTAATATCCAAACGACCATTGAAAATTGTTATCTATTAACTAATTAATCTGAATATCCCACTTCTTCTGACACCAAAATGTCATGCTGGCCACCTAGGCCACTGCGTTCAAATAGTTTCGGGTTTATCAAGGTCAAATAATTACATCAAAACAAGCAATAATGGATTATATTTTGCAGTTAAACTTTAACACAGACACAAGTCCAACATCAGATAAAGACTAAGAGTACACGAGTGGGCCTGGGATATTCAGATTAGTAAAATAAATTGAAAAGAAACTTCATATTTAAAATGAATTTAGTAAATTCAAGAATAAACAATTAAAAGACTTAAGGTCTCATTGGCTACTGGTTGGGGCTACAAGCTACTTACAGTCAAACTTAGAGATGTTGCTGTCGCCAAGACCAGGGAGGGAATAATAATTTATTGTTCGCTAAAACTAAGGATCCGCGGATTGCCCCCTCCAATCCATGGCGAATCTTCATGACCATATTTGGTAAGTCCTTGAAAAGAAAGCGTTTCATTGGTGGACCCAGTCAGAGGACACTGGAATGACCCACAGGATGTATTTATCTTAAAGTCGGCGCGTGGCGACTGGTAGCAAAACTGTGTGGATTCTAACAAAATTTATAATTTAGAAAAATATTAATAAATCATTGTTCATTAATATAAACGCTTATTCACATTAACTAAAAGGTATGAGGAATTATATTTAAATTTAATATGATAGCACCAGCATCACAATACTTAGCCTAACCTTAACTTCGGTCCAATTTAGGCCGATTGACTTAATTTTTTCTATTCGGCTTTACTAGCCTACTAAGAATAAACAAAACAAAAATTCCCCCTATTTCTCTCTGTAACCCTCACCCTCTCTTCAACCTATATCTCAAGGAAACTTAGGCCTAATCTAAGCTCATAATGTTACATTCAGGTATGGTCATTAGGTGTATTTATTAGCCAATCATAATAAACACATACCTTAAACTTTCTATAATTAATGATCCCAAATATTTTTTCTGGAAGTAAATTATACAATCTTGGTACTAAATAACTGAACAATCTTTCTCCAAAAACAGTTTTTGGTGTATATATCTTGAATCTCTCCCTGTTTCGAAGATTAATAGTGTTATATTTATCATTTTTTACTTTGTATGGATTCTCCCCAAAGTGTTCAGACAAAACATGATAGTTATAAAACTTTTTGGGAGATAGCGTTCGGGCTATTGCAAATAATTGTACAGTTGTGTAGTTGTGTTCCCCACTAATCATTCTCCTAAGACATTTTTCTTGCATTTTTTCAATTTCATTTAGGTAACACTTTGCCCCTGCACCATACAAAACAATTCCATATCTAATCTGAGATTCTACCAGTGCTTTATATACTTGTATTTTCTGCTCCAAATTTAAAATATTTCTTTGTTTATAAACAGTAGCTATGCATGAGTTCAGTTTTTTCTGTATTTTAAAAATGTGCTCTTTAAATGTCAAACCAGAATCAATAGTTACACCTAAGTAATTGAAATTTTCTACTTGCTTAACTACTGTACAATTACAAGTAAATAGTCCGCTTAAAATTAAATCTTCATTCAGATGTAAACAAGTACATTTATGACATTTTATAATAGGTCTCCTGTCTACCATCTTATTCCTTAAATGAATCCTCATCACAACCGTTTTATTTTCATTTATAATTAATCCTTTATCATGGGTCCATTTGACCAATGATGTGAAATCAGCTTGCAGCATTTTTTCTGCCTCATCAAAATTTTTATGCGATGTTATAAGAACAATGTCATCAGCATAACCGTATACTTGACAATATTTAGTAATTCTAAAAATTGAGTTTATATATATAATGAATAGTATAGGGCCTAATACACTGCCTTGAGGGACACCAAACTTTATGTGTTTAGAGTCACTATAATTATTTCCTATTTTGACTTTGTATGTACGGTCATAAAGATAGGTTTTAAACCAGTTCAGGTAATTACCTGAAAGTCCATTATCCTGCAATACTTCAACCAGTTCTTTCTGGTCAATAGTGTCAAAAGCCTTTGACAAATCAATAAAAAGAGACAGAACATGATTTCCTTTAACTATTTCACTATTTATATAGTTTCCAAATTCACTCAATAGCCCCTGTGTGCTTTTACCTCTTTGAAAACCATATTGATGATTGTGTATTATGTGACATTGCTCTAAATAGTTTTTCAAATTTAATGCAACACATTTTTCAAACACCTTTTCCAGTACTGGCAATAATGAAATAGGCCTATACTCCCTAAAATCATCTTTAGGTCCCTTTTTATGTATAGGTCTTATTATTGAAGTTTTTAAACATGCAGGGAAACATCCTGTATCCAGCGATTCATTAATTGCTTTGGCCAAAAGAGGGGAAATCTGCTTACTGACTGCTTTTAGATCTTTAATTCTTACATTGCCGTACCCTGGAGATTTATTAGCTTTTAAACTATCTAATATTTTTTCTACTTTCATTGAGTTGGCTTTTGGAATAAATAAACTGCTATTCGCTTTAATTATGTCAGGACATTGTACATCAAACTTTCCATATGCACATGTTTCTTTTATATCCATTACACCCCTTTCAAAAGATTCAGCAAAACCCTTGGCAATATCGACATCTCTCATGTTTGAAAAATTTTTCCGAAGGTCGTTATCTATACTCTTTACCTTAGAGCGCCCCAGTATTTTATTTACACTCTCCCACACTTTTTTGGGGTCTCTTGATGTATCCATAAAGTGTTGGCGATAAAACTGTTCTTTTTTCTCTCTTTTTTTTTGTCACTCTATTTCTGAATGCTTTATAGATAGCTCTGAATCTGACATTAGCAACATTATTTTTCCACAATCGAAATAGCCTATCTTTTTCAATTATCAAATTTTTTAGCTCCAAATCCACCCATTCCTTATCATTTCTCTTATTTTTAAAGTGGGAATTTTTTGTTTAATTGATATTACTTTGTAGTTTACTATTTTTTATGCTTTATCAAAAACCCTGATTATTTTATCTACTATATCTGTTCCATTTTCTATTTTACCTATTTCTTCTTCCCAATTTATCTTGGACAAATTTATTTTTAGATATTTTTCGTTCAGACTGGGAGTAATGTCCCTGTCTACCTTTACAGTTCTGTGTTTATCTGCCCAACATATTTTTCCTGTTATTGGATAATGGTCGGCTACCTTTGTTCTTATTACACCCGTCTCTATGTGTTTTTTCTCTTCATTGTTCAATCTATAATAAAGGTGATCTAAACATGATTTCACTACCTTATTTAATCGTACTTCTTCTCTTGTATAATCTAAGATGCCTTTCTCTAAACCGTTTGCAGCCAACATTGCTTCATAATCCCTCGTATATTTATTGTTAGATTTCTTTATATCTAAATTTGTATCACCAATCAGTAACAGATCTCTATTTTCAAAATTGAACTGCAAGATATCGTTTAACTCATTAATAAAATGCTTGACTGACTTATCAGGCGGTCTGTAGATGAAGACCAGAGAGAGTATCAAAGTTTCAGAGAAACCTACCAAACTCAAAGAACCCATTATACCTTCAAAATTTGTTGTTATTATGTCATGTAGAGTGAACTTTAACTTTGAGGCCTTATAAAATATAGCTAGGCCACCGCCTAGTTTACCCTTTCTAAAAGAAACTATCCTATCAAAACCCTCAAGTAAAAACCCATTAAATTCCAATTCATCACATAGCAATTCAGACAAGAGTAGAACATCAAAATCATAAAAATGTGAACCATTAATGTTTGTTAACTGAACCATTAGTGTATCCCAATGCTTTCTAACTGACCTAATATTGAGATGCACAATATTTAATTCTGCTTTTTTATAAGAGTAACTATTTTGGCTAAACCAAGATTGAAAATCAAAAAAATTGTTAAATGCAACACTTTCGTTGAATACCTCTAGACTAATTACTAAAGATCAATATAAACAAACAACCTATGCCACACCTACCTAGACTAAGCCTATTTTGCGAAGGTCATTGTTGCATTTAACTACCAATACATTCCTGTCATTTTCGTTTTTTCTCACACATATCTTGCCGTTACTGAACCACACAAAACTATACTGGTGCATCTTGGCTCTTCTTTTCGCCTCCGACAGCAGACTTCTGTAGTACTTTGACAAGTTCTCATTGAAGTAGATCTTCTTCCCAGTATTAGATTCAGTCAGCTTAGCAGTTTTCCCAGCTTTTAACCACATATCTCGAGTCACTGATGAAAAGAACTGCACAATTATGGTTGGATGAGAACCATCGCTTCTTGATTGAAGACGATGAGCCTTATGTATGTCTCTATCATTATAGGTCACACCAATCAGACCAGCTATTTTCTTCAGAACTTCTGTAATATCCTCCCTCTTTAAGTCACCTTCCCCATATCAAAAAATATGCAATTAATTGCATTTCTAAAAATGCAATTAATTACACTTTAATTGCATTTTGTAATGCAATTAATCATATTTTAATGATATTTTAAAATGCAATTAATTGCATTTGAAATATACAAATTTTGGCCCAATTAAATGCAATTTTAATACATTTTAATCGCATTTTAAAATGCATTTTAATCACATTTTAAATGCATTTTAATCGCATTTTATATGCATCTTTAAAGCATTTTAAATGCATTTAAAATGGATTAGAATTGCATTTTAATCACAATTTTGATGCATTTTAATTTTATTTAAATTACAATTTAATGACATTTTAATTATATTTTATATAGATTCAAATCACAGCATTTAAATGACTATTAAACATGAAAATATTAAAGTATTGCCAGTTAGTGGTGGCAGCCACGGTAATATCCATGGGCGAAATCCATGGACATAGATTTACATTTCCTAGCAGTCTCAATGAACAACGGTAGCACTTGAAGTATTGCCGCAGTTGCTCACTGATACTGCCAGGAGTGGCAATACCCACGAGGAGACAACCCCAACCCTTCTGAAGGAAGGTCATCCCTCATTAAGTTTATAACTTATTAAATTTAAACTATACGGAGTTGTTACTTTTATCTCAACTTATAATTTAAAATAAATTGAGAACTAAATTTAGTTTTCAAGGGTAACTCATGAAGATTTGAAGAGTTAAGGACAACAAATCTTTGTGTGGTGATAAGCATAAATATATTTAATGTTCCTATTTTTAGCCAAGGAATCTGCACACTGAATTTGCTTTTTTTGCTTTTTTTAACAAATTAGCGTTTACATAAGAATGAGTCTGTAATTATAAATGCGTTTCGCAAAATGCATTCTAATTGAAATTTTAATACATTTTGAAAATGCTTATAAAATGCATTTAAAGTTATCTAAGAAGGCATTTAAAATGCTCTAAAATTGCATTTAAAATGTATTCTAGTTGCATTTTAATCACATTTAAATTGCATTTAGTGAAATACATTTCGCAAAATGCATTTAAAATGTAATTCTGATACATTTTAGAAAATGCTAAATAATTGCATTTAAAATGCTCTAAAAATGCGTTTAAAATGTATTTTGATTGCATTTTAATCACATTTAAATTTCATTTAGACAAATGCATTTTGCAAAATAAATTTAAAATGTAATTTTAATACATTTTAGAAAATGCTAAATAATTGCATTTTAAAATATTTTTAAAATGCGTTCAAAATGTGTTATTATTGCATTTTAATCACAATTAAATTACATTTCAATAAATACATTTAGCAAAATGTATTTTAAATACGATTTTAAAACATTTAGGAAAATGCTTGATAATTGAATTTAAAATGCTCCAAAAATGCATTAACAATATATTTTAATTGCATTTAATTGCATTTTAATTCCATTTAGCAAAATGCAATTCACGAAAGGCATTTTAAGTGTATTTGTGTAATGAAAAATGCAATTAAAATGCAATTAATTGCATTTCCTTTTGATATGGGTCCACCTTATAGCCATGTATTTCTAGATTCACCCGACGATTATACTGGTCCATATCAGCAATTCTTACTAAGAGTTCTTCCAATAGTTGACAATAGACAATAGTTGTTTAATTGTCTCCACATTTCAACTTCTTGAGGTATTCTATTAAAGATTGAAGTATCCACGGGACCGTATAAAATTGGAACAAAAGGTTGTTTGTCCAATGTATCAATTAGATAGTCTTTAATTATTGCACTTGAAAATATTAGTTGTTTCAAATATCTGGTGACGGGACCGGTAGTACAACTTAAAGTGTAAAATTCTTCTTTAGTGAAATATAATTTAACATTGTGTGTAGTTAAATCTCTGAAGCGAACAATTTGTCCTCCACGATGTTTTACTATATCAACTTCAATATTTGATTCCAATAAACTTAATCTTGTTCTTCTTCCAAATGTGTTGTTACTTAAATAGCACTCCAAAAGATGTAAATGTTTTATGAGAGATTCCCAAGTAGTTTCACTGGAAGTAACCATTTTGTTTCCATGATTTAAAATAACAATTGGTGAATAATCCACTGATTTTAAAATTCCAACTGATATACTTTTTGTCATGCATGAAGAAATTGGGTATATAATCCGAAGAAATACTTCTGTTAAAATATTGGTTGTAATGTTAACTTCAACCTTCTTCCTTTTTACTTCTTTTTCAGCTTCTTCTTCTTCTCTCTTCTTATGTTTGTTAAATTTTAGGAACTCGTCCATTTCTCGTTCAACTTGTTTTTCTATATCTGAACTATTATCATCCATTAGAGGTGTATTTTCTTCTCCGTTAGTAGAATTCATCTTGCGAATGATGTTTCCCATACGACGGTTGAAGATAGAATGAAGTTTCCACTAATTATTTTCTCGCTTTTATATTTTTCGTAAAAACCTTGAAATTTATACAATTACATAATTGTTTGTTTTCAACTTGTCTTTCACAAATGAAATTCTAACCTCAAAAATTGAAGCAGATAATTCTAACCTCAAAAATTTGCAGTCGTTGTACAATTCTTCTTAAAGTACATTCTTCACAATTCCGGTTAGCGGTGTGTAAGTAACTATTTTATCATGTAGAATTAGACAGTATGCTGAAGTTCCATCCGCTATTGGTTCTTCAAATTCCATTTCAATTTTTATATCTACACTTGATGATTTTACCGATTCATTTTGTTTTGAACAATCGATTACAATTATTGGAGTCTTGGAATAATACTGGTCAGGTGATAATAGTGGTGTATTAGTCTTTCCATAATAAGACGATTGAAATCTTGCATACATATCATATAAAATGGAAAAACGTTTTTTGCTGAACATGACATTCAAATTGTCATACGGAAAAAATTGAGAGTTTAAAAAAACTTTACAATTCTTTATTTTACAGTGATAAAATTGACCAGCATTTGCAGTGATAACATCTTTTCGCTTAGTTTGAAAACCGAGTATTATGTACCTTGCTCGTTCCAAGTAAGTTGATGTCTTGACGGTCCATGTTTGTCGTTCTGTCTGAGGTAGTGTAGGGTATTCATGAAATTCCCAACTTCGGAATGGCATCACAATATCACGGTCAGATTTAAACTTTCTCAATAATAGGATTCTATGTTCATCGGCCAATCCTACATGAAGTACTCTCCAAACAACTTTATCCAACTGTAGTTGCCATTCCAGTTTATCTTCCGTAGTTGCAGGGTCTGCAGGTATCAAGTCCTTATTAGTTGAAGATCTGAGTAATACTAATTCTTGTTTGACATTTATTATTACCCGTTTGTAATCTTCAGCGAATCCCAAAAGCAATCGTTAAGGTACATGAAAATCAAAGTGACCGTTGGAAGCTGGTGTTATAGTGTCTTTATCGGGGGCAACCCATCCGGCGGTGACTATTGAATTCTTCTCATGCGGTGTTAATGATGTTAATCATTTCAATGTCGTTGTTAAACCAACCTTTTTTGTTGAATCAACCGTCACCCCTGATATTTCATATCTTATTTTATCAAAAAGATATGCCATTGGGTTATTTATAATAGGAACTGTTGAAGCAGTTTTTCCATCCAATTTTAATACCCGTCCTTCGATGTACAAGTAACTTTCACACGGTAAAGTGTAAATATCTTGTTGTTGAATGGGAATCCTTATTTCATCGTTATTGTTTAATTTTGATGAAGTGTAAGGGTTGTGCGTGTGATATTCCTTCTCCCATAGTGTTTCGTCGAACGTTGGTCCTTGAGATATATCCAGGATATCCATCGCTGTTAAGTTTCAATCCAATCTTCTGTAGAAAACGAATGTTGTCCGATGTTAAATCTTCCAATGTCGAGGAGCTACTGTGCTCCCGACTCTTCCGTTGCGGTTTAAATGATAATCCCATGTTGACTTTTATGTTGCTGCTCTGATGTGCATCCGTATAGTAATTGTTTCTCCTCTAAAGTCAAAACTATGACCGTCTTGATCCAATATGTTCAGTACGATGTCTGAAATGAAACTGGTGTTTAACGGTAGGTATATCAAGTTTTGTGGCTTCACAACAATTTTAAAACCGGGAGCCACTGTTGGATAAAATGTGTGTAAAATATGTTGATTAACTCCATCTCTATACGATCCGTGTATAATGTTGCACGTGACATCGATACTATTTACTTTCAATATTGTTACAGTTGAATCACCTGAATGAGTAGTTCCAGGAGTTAAGATTTTCTTTTTTGTATCTGTAAATCCAAGTAAACTACCAATCGACTGTTCCAAGCTGACATCAATATAATATTTTGAAGTTATTTCTGCTTTTAAAGTATTATTGTTTCCTTTAACGGTGATATTGTCTTCTCCGAGTTGTTTTTGTAATAATTGGTTTATATCATCGATTTCATAAGCTCCAGTATGAAATGTAATTATTTTCAATTCTGAGTATTTTCCTGCAGCATCCTTAGTTTCATAATAATGTAGTAAATTGTTCTTCCCTTCCGTAACATTGGGAATTGAGTTGTAGGTAGTCAAATCAAGTAATGCCGCTTCCCATAATCGTTTTTTTGGATAGACGCAATGCTGGGAACAGCGTACTTTTCAATATGGATGAATTTCCACTCAATGACACTGTATACGATGACATCTTAAAGCTGACTGACACTTTTCGCTAGAAACTCCAAACATAAATGCCCACATATTTCAGTATTGTTAGGTTGTTCTCTTTTGTAATTGTAAAAAATGTTTTTGGAGTTTCGAAAATAATGTTGAAGTTCTTTCGGTGGTGGTAGATTGCCAAAACTGTCAAAGTAGTAAACGGTTTGTCCGAGCTTTTTATAGCATACCCAATGAGTGCCTGGACCATAGGTGGAATCCAAATTTACTACTCCAGTTTCATTTTTCCATATTTTAGTTGGTAATGCATCTTTCATAAAAACTCCTCGAAAGAATGGTATTTTCAAACATTTTACATAATCATTTAATTGATGATTTGTTAAGGCTTTATTTGGAATTATCAATTGATTCTTCTTATTTAGTACACACGGTAAGGTCTTAGGTATAAACCTGCTCCGTTTTTTACCATTTGCCAAACAGAAGTCTTCTTTACACTTGCCTTATGAGTTCTACGACGTCCTTTTTTAATGTTTCCACCTCTTTTGGGAGCGCCTCTCTTTGCAGGTCTTCCTCTGCGACGTCTTCCACCACCTAACTTTGCTTTCGTCTTCATGGCAGTAGTTACTGCCCAAGCCGATGCTTTTTCTGCAATACTTGCGTCACTTGATTTTACTCTTTGCCAATCTTTTTCCGCTAGAATTTTATCTGCTATTGATCTATTTGTTGAATCTTTATACTTTGAATATGCTATATCGTGTTCTTTGCAAGCTTGATCTAATTTATTAATTCCAGGATCTCCTCTTGCTAAACGTTTTGCCAACTTAGTTCCAGGTCCACAATATTGATAACCTCCGGGCAGATGTAATTCGTATGGTAAAGCGTCTATCGCTCGATTCACAACAGCACCAATTGGAATCCGTCTGAGCAGGGATAATGCAGCTGATGTTAAACCACGTCCTCTCTTGCCGCTGTCTTGACGACGACTGAGCGATACGGTCTTCATTATGCTGTTTTATGTAACCAACGTCTTCACTCTATGAAATACTTTATGACAATGAATCCTTTTTTGTGTATTCCATACTTAAATATTCATAAGTTTTACTAGTATTTATCAATGATTTCATCTTTAATCCATTGGTTTCTCTGAGAATCTTCGATTTTATTGTGTTTCATCGATGTATTAATCAAATGATTATGCATATCAATAACTACATTACCTACAAGATTCGTTACATACTCGATATTAGTAGCATCTTTGTCATATGTAGGATTATCAAGATTTGTGATACGTTTACCATTACATGTATACACAGATGGATCCTTTTTAGAGGTTGCTATAACTTGATTAATAGTAGCAACATCATTCGGAGCTATTCCTGCTACTATGTTAGATATTCTTCTATTTTTTCCATCATATACGTTATTTATTTTATCTAAAACTATAGTTTGTTTTACATCAACACAATCCTGATCATCTTTACCAGATTTAACTTGGGTTAATCGTTTACCTTTACATATAAAATTAACACCAGTAGCTGATAGTTGTGGTACTTGTGTTAAAATAACAGCATCATGTTCTTCCGTGCCTAAACTTATATTTGACAATCTTTTATTTTTTCCATTCCACTTGTCATTTTGTAGTTGTAGTAAGGTAAACTTTTCACTTCCTTGCATAAACTCATCACCTTTCTTTGACACCACCTGATTTTGTTTAACAAAAGTGGATGTTCCTTTCTTCAAGCTTTCATTCATTTGTCTCACGGTAGCAACATCCGATGGAGTTGAACCATCTTTCAGATTGGACAACACTTTTCCATGACAATCAATAACAGCACCATTATATAAAATACAATTATCTTTAATGTATTTTATATTAACACCATCACTTTCTTCTTTAGGATATCCAATATCGTTTATAGTATATTTATAGAAGGAAAATCCATCTTTTTTCTTTTCTGGTATTACAGAGTGCAAATAACGCTTATTGATTGCATCTGTATCCTCGGTTGGATCTGCCACATTAGTTATTTTATAATTTAAAGCATTGTACTTTTTTCCACTTTTAGTCTTTTCCAACAGTAAAGCGTATTCCATCGCAGATAGAAAATAGCCTTTATTAACAACATCTCCATTGTTGACTGGTTTTGCAACATTAATAACTCTGTGAGATTTTGCATCATACAGTTGGTTGTTGTCGAGTTTTAAACTTGTAGATGTTTCCTCCTTTACTGTTTTTAAATTTGTTGCATCTCCATCTTCTTCTGTATCTCTAACAAACTTTAAACGTTTATTATTTATGTTATAGTCACCTTCGGGTGTTTGCGGTAATCCACTTCTTTTTCTGTTTTCTCCAACTTGCACTCCTAACGCGGAGTATCGTCCGAACTTGTCGACGCTCATGTTAGAACTGACACATTATACGCCTGCAACTCTTATATATCCGCGGACAATTATACGATTATGCCGTGATTCCTGAGTTCGTCAATCAGAGCTACCCATTCATTATTTAAACCTGTATGACCGGCTTCCATGGCTTCATGCAATAGTCTCATTCTATCAACCAATTTATTGATGTCGTTGTAGTAAATCACATTCGTATTGTATAGATTTTTCATCAATCCTTTACCAGATGTTGAAGTATCTCCTTTACTCTTTTTACCATGTTGTTCAAGAAGTGATAAATCTATAAGTGATAAAGATTTTCTTTTCAGTGGTTGTCTCACCGCTGATGCAGTACGTAATGTTGGCAATTTTCGTGGAGGAAACAACTTTTTTTATAACGATGTTATATTTTGTTGCACGTGAACGATTAATCATTGCATCCTTTAAGTAGTTTCTTTTATGAGCGTTAGTATTTTGTAGAATCTCCTTAAAGACACTTAAATCTTTGGATGAATATCTTAGTAGTATGTTTTTAAAAATTAATTCATATAGTCCTTTTGTTCCTTTATACCTATGCTCACCAATAATGATGTAATCGTCTTGTGTTATTTCAAGCTTTGAATCGCCAATCTTCAATTCATTCCCATCAATTCTTGCTCCGTATATGTGTGATCTACTCAAATTCGGGTTTGATTTCATGTCATGTAGCATTTTCATTATATATTTTCTTCCAAGAGGTCCATGTTGTAATATATCGCTACTCAATTGAGTTAAATTTGGAATAGATTGTTCTGCTTCAGGTATTGGCTGTTCTTCTTCTTTTGTTTCTTCTTGCTCACTAGCACTTGTATATGAATCATCATCTTCTTCTTTTTTTAATGCTTGTACTTCTTGTTTCGAAACTGGTAGTAAAACATCTCCTTCATAACGAGGTTTACCAATAGTTTCTGATATCTGTTTTAAAGGTTCCGTAATAGGTTTAAATGTAGTCTCTAGAAATTCTTCTCTTTCACTTAAACCCATCCTCAATGCACGATTCTTTATCCTAATAGAATCACTGAGTGATTTTATTTCTTTCAATAATTTTTTTTGATTCACCATGTTTACACTGTGAGGTTCAACATGTAACTAGATGTAGCATCGGTAGTTCAACGCATTAATACAAATTTATCCAACCCTATACGATATCTACCATTTTTAATATTTTCTTCCTTCATAATAACGAGAAAGCCATATTTCTCATTCCATGCTTTGCCACACATCTCTTTAAATTTTTCAAATGGCATATCCGCATTTACATGATCATTATATATATGTTTTAAATTTGTTTCATCTTGCTTGAAGATGATCAACATATTTGCATTGTCTCTTATAAGTTGTTTTGGAATTTTACTGTATGTTTGACCAATATAAATGCTATCAATATTATGATGTCTTCCCATAGCAAAATAATTCCTTATTGTGTCATGATTTTCACAAGAAACATTGTCAAATATAAAAATAGAAAATGGTTTTGCTTCATTTGGTTGCATAATTGTTTCACTGGCATTAAACTTATAAAAATTCACTTCAGGTACACTTGCAAGTACTTTATCCAATAATTGATATTTTGGTTGTTGCAATGATTTTGAAAAATGTATATATTGTTAAAGCGCAATCCTTTAGGATTTGTTATAAGGTTAAAAACAACATTAGTTTTTCCACAATTTGAATGACCAGTTATTAGACATCTTATTGTATTTGGTAGTAATTCACCATGTTTTCCATGATTTAACTTATCATTGTCAACTGTCAATTCATCAATGTTATTGATATTAAATCGATCTTTTTGTTGTACAATCTCCATCTTGTATAAAGGTTAAACACACAATGAGCTATTAAACGACTATACTAAGTCTTTTAAAGGAATCCAAGAGTCTTCACTTTTATCAAACCCTAACCACCGGACTTTAACCATATCCTTTTTCCTTTGTAAAATCTTCTCGACAAGATATACATCACCAACTGTTGATTTCAACAATTCATGTCCGTAGAATTCACCTTGAAGTAATTCACCCTTGTTATCCTTTAATAAATAGGTTTCAGGTATAGTTGGTTGCACTTTATAAATTGTAAATACTTCATTAGTCCAATTTGGTAGATATCTTTTACTAAATACACCTTTGTATTTGCTTATACGAACTTTATCGTTGACCTTAAACTTCTTTGGTAGCAACTTTTCCAATTTAGGTGATGTATTATTTCTGATGCGTTGTAATACAACCTTAGCATTAACACTGTTTACTTGGATAGGTTTCATTCCAATGGTACGATGATATTTGTTGTTATACTCTTTTATAAGTTGTGGTAATATGTCATACCACACGTATGATCCTCGTTTTGAAAATTGTTTATACATCGCACCTTTTAATGTTCTATTAAATCTTTCAATTATTGAAGCTTTAACTTCGGAATTTGTAGAATAATGATTTATTTGATATTTCTTCATCAAAGCTCCAAAGTCTTTATTAAAATATTCTTTTCCATCATCGGACTATAGATGTTTAATTTTAAATTTATTTCTTTGTATTGTGGTTTCCATAGCTTTTGTAACACTTTTACCAGTCTTATCCTTCAATGGTAAAGCATCAGCTATTTTAGTAAAACAGTCTATAATTGTTAAGATATATTTAAATCCTTTGTTTAATTTACTGTGCGGTATCATTTCAATGAGATCAGCTTGATAAAGATCATTCATTCCTTTAATGATTGTACTTCTTCTTGGAAATCTTCTTCTTGCTGGTTTATGTAGTTCATTTACAATCTTGTCCTTCACACTTTCCATCTTCAGATGTTGCTTGTACACCGCATGTAAAAATACTGATCCATAGAATAGTTTATTCTCATTTATATAGTTTGAATATAGGTCAAGGCCATTTCATATTAGTGTAAAAAAGAGGGAACATGGCATTGGGCTTGCCATGTCCCCTCTTTTTTACGGAAAGGAAAAAAGAAGAAGGTAGAGGACGAAGAATAGGTTTATTGGTCAATAGGGTTTAAGGAGTAGTGGCCGAATGGTAGAGTATTAATTTTATCTTCTAAAATATGTCGCTTGTCGTCTTTGTAGCTTAATGCCCACTTTGTTTGTTTGACACTGAAAAGTTGGTGGTTATAACTTCTTATAGTGTTGAATGTTGCAGTTGTTTCAACATTTTCAAACAAACATCTTTTATAATGTTCAAACTGTACGTTCTTCTTTAGGAAAGATGTCTTTATTCCTTTGGCCTTCTTCGTGACTCGATGTTCGTTCCTCTCGTTTATGTACAGTTGAAATGAATACAGTTTGGACATTAATGCTACAATTTCCATCATCGGCACACCATTTGTTTCATCTTTAAATTTTCCCAATACTTTCTTATTTTTGTCATAGTCGTAATTTGGATGATCCTTAGGATAATCAGAAAAGTCGAAATCATCTTTATATATTAAGGTGCGTAGATCTTCATACATGTCATTTGTTTTAATCCAGTAAATTAGTGCATCCGTATCCATATATGCAATACCAATGTTCTCTCTTCCATAATAGTTTACCATCTTCTTATAATGAAACTCGTACATATGTGTTTTTGAAATATCCAAGATTGACATTCCAAGATACAAAGGACGATCCATTTCAACTGACTTCTTGTTCATGGAAATAACAACTAGATTTTCATTAATAATTACAGATGAACCAAAGTTTGGTTGTTGCACCAATTTCTGTAATTTTACTGGATCAGTTACCAATTTGATATCCTTATGTTTCCTTTTGTTTTCCAAAGTCTTGCCAAATATTGCGTTATTCATTAATTTGAAAAAATCTTTTTGAAAACTTGATGTAGCGGTGGCTCTTCTTCTTGTGTTGTTGTCGATGTAAGGTTTTAACCAACAAGATTGAGAAAATTGTAGTACTCGATTAATTTTTGTAATTCTCAATCCTAAGTCTAAAGCTTGTTGTATCATCCAGTAGTGTCCAACACATCGAGACTTGTTGGTTAAAGTCATCATTAATTTTGGCCATCTTCCAGTAGGGGAAATTTCAGTCTTCGGAAGAAGTGGTAAATCATAATGTTGATCATGAAGATGTTCAGGATATTCAAAATCGACATCAAAAATGTAACCAGTTTCACCATGCTTCGGTATATCCATTATGTTTCCAATCGATTCTGGGTCTATCCATTTAAAATTATTATATGGAAGGGGATTTGACATTGCCCATCCGTATAAGTTATTTGCATCGAAATAACCCAGGAATGTTGTTGGTTTTGATGCATCATAATCGGGCAGATACTTGTTGTTCGCCTTGAAGTGTCGTGTAACACTTTGCGTCAATCCCCCTCGAACTCCTGACTCTAACATCATAACCATATCTATATCAGTAAGAAGTTGAATTTTACAATTTGTTTCTTTTAACATAGCTTGCCATGCTAATCCAGGTGAAGTGTACGAATGAAGAGGGTCCAATCCATATGCTGCAAAACACGTATTTCTAAATTCTTCCATTATATCACATAGTTAAGTTACATGTAATTTCACATAAAAATCTGAATATTCTCCCAATGTTCTAAACCCTAACTCGTTCCATACTTTACATGCATGATCATAGTCCTCTTGAGATATGTCCATGTCGTAAAGTTTACTTTTAAATTTTTCTTTAGTTGGAAGTGATGTTTCATTAAATCTTTCTAAACTGTCTATGTAATCATATGGAAACACACCTTTCCGAAGTACCAAATCCAGTTTGTCGTTATTTACAATCTTCTTTGTTACGATGAAATCTTGTTTCCTTAAATTTTCTGAAAGTTTGGACAAACTCGACGACATAAATCTGTAGGAGTCCAAGAATCTTAGTTTTACATTTCCAACTTCTTTGGAAAAACTAATGAACTTCTCTGAAGTTTCAGCTAACACATTAATTTTACCATCGTCTCTTCCTAATTCAGGTATTATAAAATGAGCATCGTACCCACTGAGGTTATGCAGAACCACAGGAATAAATAGTGGTAAACGATAGCTCAAGTTGCATTTATTACAAGCAGCACCCCTGTAATAACCAGTGAGGTGATCGTGATCTTTAACTTTATAATTCTCAATAGTAAAATCATTTTTACACAAGAAACGTCGAGTTGCATTTTCATGTTGAATTTCTTCTTCTTCCTCCATCGGTTTCATTGGTACGATATTTGTATATAATCTTTGTGCATTTCCAGCTATTGAATATAAGTGATCAAGAAATATTTTTTCCGCATTTTCACCACGATAAACTAGAGGTTCTGAAGTTAATCCATATCTATTTAAATGTTCTTCTGATAATGTCGATTTCACGATTAAACAAAAACCGTTTGGTTTGTGCATTTGATACTTGACACTTTTTCTAGCTTCACAATTTTCATCTTCAACAGGAACAAGTGTTGATTCAAAGTCCGCATATACAACCAAAGGGATACGGTATTGATGATGAACCTTTTCAAATTTAACGAATGCTCTGTTTTCCGAAGGTAAATTAATCTTTGCTTCATAATTATTGTTACACAATCTTTTGTGCTCTTGTAACCATTCTCTTCCTTCTCTTCCTTCTCGTTGAAAATTAAAACATCTCTTGCAAATTATCTTTTTGTTTCGATTTTTTGAAAGTTGCTTGTTAACAAGAGCATCGAATTTCTTTATGTACACATAGTGAGACACATCTCCTCGCGTTAGTAGTAGTAAATCCGTATGATCTGGTAGCTCTTCTTTTACAACACGTAAAGGATACACTTTGTTTGAACTATCTAATGCAAAAACATTGATAGATGTACCAGAATTTTTCTTCTCAAATTTTGATATATCTTTCAGTGATACAGGGTAAGTAATTCCTTGAAAATTGTACCTATGTCTTTGATTTTCATAGTGTTGTTTAGGTTTGTCGAAATGATTTGGTACAAACTTAGATGTCATCGCATATCTAAAACATTCATTATCTTGATTTTTCACATTAATACATGATTTTGTATCCTTAATTCTTTTGGGCAAAGGAATGTAACTAGATCCCACTTCAATACTTGTAAGACTCCATCCGGATCCTCTTCCTTCTTGTTCCTGAATTTTGGTTAATATTTATTCTATACAGTTTTCAACTATTGAATCAATGTCTGAACTTTCCATGATAGTTTGGTTTTTTGTTATGAATCCTCTTGGTGATAATTCTTCTTGTACATTTATAAACATAGCTTCTAGTAGTAAACCAAATTTAAGAAAGTTTAATCTTTTCAATTCTTCTTTTAAAGTTTTACTTATGATTGGTTTTGCTTCTCTAATAAATTCTTCTAGCTTCAAGTTTTCATTTCGAATCTTATGATGCATTACTACTTTACCGGGTAATGCAAATACTTGTAGATTCGGTAAAGTAGTTGAAGATGTTGCTATTATTTCATCTTGTTCTTCTTGTTGTTCTTGTTCTTCTTGTTGTTCTTGTTCTTCTTGTTGTTCTTGTTCTTGTTGTTCTTGTTTTTCTTCTGGGTTGTTGTGAATTAGTTCTTTATGACAGTCTAATAGAATTTCATCGTGAAACGATTCCGAACATTTATCGCAACGATACATGTTGAGATGTTTACTCTTCGAAATTTCGCCAAGAAATGAAATGGGCTCTCACGTTCCTCCTTTTATAACGGTTCCCCCACCACTATTTCATCTTCTTCACTATCCAAGGAAATCAAACTTTTGAACAAAAATATTAACCTTCTACAAACTAATTGTTCATTCGTGTTCTTTATTCCCATTGGATTTTTAGTATATACTTCTTCATATTTAAACTTAAACAAACTTTCCCCCACCCAACTAATTTTAGTTACTTTTAAAACCAAACACCCGCCCTCCAAACATCTATTAGGACAGATGTTATGGGACAGATGTTGAAAAAACAAATGTTGGGGTGGAAATAGCGAGAGCACAGGCGCTTGGTTGAACTAAATTTGCGCATAAATTAACTAAGGTTGAACTAAAAAATTCGCATAAATTAAAAGTTATTTCAAAACTAAAATTCAACAGTGTTAACCAAACTCTAACAGTCGAACAAATAGGTCAAGGTAATCCAATATTAACGCGAGAACGAGGAATAGAGCACTAAGTGGCATGTTAGTCCATTACCACAAAGTGATCTATTCCTCGCTCTCTATTCTACATCTACTTTTTAGGTTTACTTATTTATATCAAAATGTTCAAATTTTACTATATAGAATGTCTATTCTTGCTCTTCAACTCTTCGATTGTTTTTAGCAATTGTAACAAATATTCGTTAGTTTTCACCAAAGTATTTATTTTGCTACATCCAATTTCAATAGAAGGTATTATAAGTTGTAATTTTATAAGTTCGATCTTTTCTTTCTTGCGAATTTCTCTTTTTTTATGTTGTTCCTTATTTTTGCTGAAGATTTAAACTCCATGTTGTTTCTGCTAAAGCCACAATAATAAAAGTCTCTTCAAATAACCTGCATTTATACACATTCCCCCCACCATTTTATAATCCCCACTCCTTTCTCCCTTCTTTATAGGATTTGAAAGGGATAGGGTGTAGGGTGGGGGAAGGGTAATTTTGTTATTACACTAGTTGTGCAAGAAAATAGCCGCCAGTGTCTACACCTTGTTTGTAGCACTCCATCATAGATTGTGCCCACTGCCACATGCGGTCTCTGTCATTTGGTGTGACAAGGAAAGAATGACTATCACCATACAATATAAAAGAGTCAATTCGTACATAACATCCTGAGTAAAACCATTTATTAGCTTCAGCCATGAACTTTTCTATTGTATCAAATGGAAATTGTGGATCAATTGCTATGACTTTACGTTCTTCACTAAGTTCAACAGTATAATCATCATCGTCCTCATCATCTTCACTTTCACTGTTATTACTTAAAGTGTCTTCAGATTGTTCAAAAACATCTGAAATTTCGGAAGAATTCAAATTTTCATTCAGATGAGGAGGCATTTTGAAGCAAGAAATATTGTAAACAGCAGAGACGAAACGACAAGAGCGGCGTGTAGAAGAAAAATGAAGGAGTGACCAACGCTCGCTCCGCTTTTATAATAGTATGCAAATGAGGGGTAGGAGCTGACCGTGACCAGTCATCAACCCAAAGGAGTGGGGGGAAGTACTTTTCTTACTACTCGGATGGAAGTAGGTTAGTAGGTCACGAGACTTAGAGTGTTAAAAAATAATGGGGGAGAAACACAACGCTATAACGCATTGTGTTTCTCCCCCATTATTTTTTAAGCAACAATTTGGAAAAAAACTATGTGAATTTACTTTCTACAACCCCACCTTGTAATACCATCCACTTTGTGTCTGAGGAGATAGTCTTTAGAGTCTAACTCATAAACGGATTTTTCTTTGCGCAAGGATTCAATTACTTTAATATTATATTTTTCGCCGTTACAACTTGCCAAAATGTGTTCGTTGTCAATAACACTTTCAAAAAAATAAACACAACCTCTCTTAAGCCTATTTCCTTTCACACTAATAATTTTGGATTGGTATTCAATAGTGGGGTTTTCTGTCAGTTTTGGTTCAGAAAGGTGTTTCACGACATGTAAACGGCAAAAACTTTCGTTTTTAACTCATTTCCTCCCACAAGCTGATCCTTTCTTAATTCCCCTAGTGAGCACTTCAGGGCAAGTAGTGGGCGGCTAAATGCCCTACGACGCTCTTCTTGTAATAATTGACATTGCTCTGAAGGAGCAGGCTTAGGAGCAGGTTTGGGAGTAGGCTTAGTGGATTTAGTTTTATGATAGGTGTGGACTTCAGGCACAGTAAGTTGTGGGGTAGGAGGCAATGGTGACAGTGGAATGACAGGTGTACTAAGACGATGAAGCAAAGTTTCAAATAAAGGGGTATTAGGACGGGGAGCTGGCTTCTGTGGTGGCGGCATGATGGTTGATGGCGGTGCGGAGTCGTTTGAAAGCGAAGTAGAAGGCGAAGGCAGTGAAAAAATGCTTCGAAGTTTAGAAGTCTTGGTAGGCGGAAGAATAGTGCCAGAAGTTGAAGGTTGGGATCCAAGTTGCTTCTTGTACCAGTCAGGAAGATTTTTCAGACGAAGAGTTTTCTTAGGTGCAGTAACAGCCATAGTAGAAGTTGAAGTAGAAGTAGAAGTTGAAGTAGAATTTGTAGTTGGCAGAGATGACATGGTTGTAGCTCCAAGTTCGCAGCGTAACGTCTGGAATCAGAATGAAATGTTAGCCGCAGTCGGTGCGTCTTTTATAACAATATGCAAATGAGAGGGGTAGCAGCTGGCCGAGACTAATTATTGACCTGGGAGGTGGGAGAAAAGGGGAAAGAGAAGGTATTTATTTCAAATAATTCGCATAACTTTTGACTAAAATAAGATAACCAAATTCTTCTTTTACCAAAATGTTTGTCTTACATAGACCTTTTTAATGATGTATCGCTTGTCCAAATCCGTCAATCCGTTATCAAGTTATAGCCATTTTAATTTTTCAGGTCATGACCGGTCATTCACCCGGAGTAGTGGGGGAAGGAGTAGGGGTAGGAGTGGGGGGGGTTCCATTTTTTCGGGGGGGGTTCGCCGGGGGAGGGGGGGAGGGGGGGGGTTCGCCGGGGGGGGGGGTCGCCTGGGGAGGGGGGGGGGTCATTGACCTTTCCAAAAGTAGGTCAAGGTCACTCAAGACTTATAAAAAACCAAGGTGATGGGAACAGTAATACTGTTCCCAACACCTTGTTTGCCTAGCGGTTCCCACTCCCAACCCACTAGTTACGTTCTGCGAGGGAGGTCCCTGGACCGTCCGGGTCTACCGTAACGGTCCGTCCGGGTCTACCGTAACCATTAATTTAAAGGGAAACTGGAACAGCTAATGCAGAAACGCAACTCTAACACCCACCCAAGCTAATCCCACCTATTATATTCCTAAACAAAATGCAAAAACCTAGTCCGCTTACCTACAATTTGCGGATGTCCCACCCCTTCTAAGTGAAGTTCAACCGAACTTCTGAATTTACAATTAATCTACCCCCTAACATCTAGCTGTAAGGCAAAACACCATTAATTATTAGTACCAACACTTAAAACTAACAACACATCATTATTAAAAAACCAAATAATTCAACACAACCAAATACCATCATTATTCTTAAAATTAATACACCTTAATGCTAAACACCTCTTAAAATTAATACACCTTAATGCTAAACCCAACTTATAACTAACATCGCAATGCGCAAATTATTTCTTAAATTAAATACAACTTAAAACTAAACACACACACACACACATACCACATTGCATTAAAAAACGCAACGTAGTAGAAGAAGTTCAAATATATATAGGCCTACTATATATTTGAAACCTCTTGCTGAATCACCAACAACCTTTCTCTATGAAAATTTGTTGGCGACTGACGCAAAGATCGAGCTCCTTTTCGCTCCTCGGGTTTTCAAGTAGTGGGGGAAGTTGTTTCACTTCAGTACAGTATTCAATCCAGTCCAGTTCGCAGCGGTGTAAAAGGAAGGCAAAGGAGTGGGGAGCGGCGCATGCGCAACAACACAAAACCAAGGTTTGAGGTTAGAATTATCCATGTGCAGTAGCGCTAAAGTGAGTAATACAGGACTAGGCGCATGCGCAACAGCATGGACTGATTCCGGTCCGGAGAACTCGTTGCATGCGCAGCAGGTTTGAGGTTAGAATTATCCATGGCAGCTGCCATGTTTAGTACGGTTTCACCACATAGAGTCAGCAACCGGTGGTGACCGGTCATTGGCCTAGAAGGAGTAGGGAAAGGTGGTGACCGGCCATTGACCCGGAGGAGTGGGGGAAGGAGTGGGGGAAGGGGGGGTGCTCCATTTTTTCGGCGGGGGGGGGGTCATTGACCTTTCCGGTCATTGCCCCAAAACCCCCTACTTCTTTTACCATCTGTCCGGCAGCTGCCCGGAGTAATTGCCGCTATAAAACCAGGTAGTTGGTCGGCATCTGCCGGCATTTGGCTAGGGTTATTACTGCCTCTATAAAAGCGGATAGTTTATCGCGTCACAAACATTCATTACCTTGCATCCTCGCAGTGATCACCTCTCCTTAGTTTTACTTTATGACTACTTCGTTACTTCTAACATGCAATTTAGCATTCATCAGCATATGGCTTCCTAGCCACTTCATTAAATGAGTCTAGTTAATTCTAACCTCAAATATTACTACTATAGTGTTCTGTTTCAATTTCCTTTACACTTCATTTTATACCTCAGTCTTCTTTTAACTTCTGAATGTAACACATTAGTTATAATGGTTGCACAATGTTTAAGGTTAAAACTTTTGCGAACACAACACATATTACGAAGTACTTCTAAATCTTCAATTTCAAAGTGTAGAACTAATTTAAATAGAGTTAGGAAGAAATACAGTTTTAACCCGTTATACTCTTCTACAACTTCGCAGGTTAACGTTGACGATAGTGTTATTCACGACATTTTACGTTCTATGTTATGCTTCCAAAACTTTGAACTTATTACTCCTATCGACTGTGTTCAACAGGTTTTCCTATTTTACTCCCACAATTCCTTATATAAATGCGCTCACCACAATTCCTACTTCATTATCCTCTATGCTCTTCAGCTGAGCTAGGGTTTGAGGTTAGAATTATCCATGGCGGCCGCCATGTTTAGTTCAGTTTCACCACATAGAGTCGGCGACCGGTTATTGGTCTAAAGGAGTGGTGGAAGGGCAGGTGGGGGGAAGGTTGCCATTTTATGAGCCCTCTCACTAGGCGGCGCTTCTCATTCGATCGCCAAATTTCAAACGAGAAACACCTCTCCCATGGCACGAATGAATTATCCCGCTATCACCAACTACTTCAACTTAAAATTATTTCTGGTGATAGTTGGATAGAATTTTTAAAAACTTACTCTGGATGACCTTGACATATTTTCCAGATCCCAGTTATAAGTTTGAATTTCAATTTTGAACTAACTCTTAATTTTTGTTCAACTTTTAGAGTTTCGTTAACACCGACGAATTTCAATTTTGAACTAACTTTTAATTTATGCACACTTTTAGTTCAACCCTACTTTATGCGCAAATTCCCTTCACCCAAACGCCAACACTATCGCCATCTCCACCCCAACCTATATGGCATAACATATAACTACAGCATCTCATATACCCTCTACCTCCCACCGGAAGCTATGTGACATGGCAGCTGGCGCCAGCTGCCACGTCACGTGCTCGGTGGGCACGTGGTCGGTTTTATAAGTAACCAAAAGACACTACTCGTAATAAATTTGTCACTTTTATAAAAAATGTAAATATATTTTACTATCCATCATAAATATATTTTATGGAATTGTATGAGAAAGAAATTATTTAGAAAAACAAGAAAATAAATCAAAGAACATAAATTAAATTACGTGTTTTGACTCTTTAAAATAATTTTTTGGTTGAAAAATTACAAGATGAAAAATATTAAAATAACAACTAGGAATTTGAATTGTATTTTGTAAGTTATTTAATGATTCTTTTTTTAAGTTTAAGTGTATAATCTCGAACACGGACTGTACACATGCGGGCTATGAATGGATTCCTCACAGGCTTCACAGACTCGCTCAAAAGCAAAAACTTCCCCAACTCACCTACAGCTTTTTCCACAGACAATAAGTTCTTTTAGAGAAACCTCTCTTTACAGTTCTCTTTGCATTTAGATGAAGTTCGTTAAAAATATAATAGTAAAATATTACAATATAAACAAACTGATACTAATTTTGCTAACGGTAGTTTAATTTGGTGATTAAATACTCATAAAATAGTAATATATGTCAAGTTTTCTCTATTAAGTTAATCTACAAAAATATGGCAACAATTAATCAAATAGTGGTTTTTTTTACATTTTGTTTGTAATGAAATTCACTACAATGTGAAACTGCCGCATTTACATATAAGTAAAATATCTCTAAACATACCTTTGTTACCAAACTAAGTACCCGGATTGCCTAAAAAATATTCAAGCAATGTTGGTTTATAATAATTGGAATATATTTTCAAAGTATATCCATACAACATTTTGTAGATAGTGAGAGAAATATTTTTATTTAAAGGAGAATAGTATTAAAACTAATATGTCAGGATGAGAAAGTTAATATTTTAAACGAACTATCAATACTTAGCTCCTTAGCCATTATATGTATATTTAAGAAAATTATTCATATTGATATATAACAATAATTATTCAAGTTAAAACTAAACCAATTAAATAATATAAAAATACAACTCCTAATTCGAATAAAATATTTTCATATTGCCTTGAAGCTATTCATTTGAGGGTCCAACAAACAAAATTGTTTATAATAAAAAGGCCAAATTTTTATAACTTATTGAAAATAGTCCACAAATTGATTTGTTTACTAAGAAGGAGGCACTTATTTTTTATTCACTTTGAATTCATGTTCTGAAAACCCAATAAGCCGTGTTTCAACGGAAGCTAAGCCTTTTGTAAAGAGACAAGTTTGATCTACAAACAACGAGATTGATCTTCGGAAATTGACAAGCCTTCAACTGCACTGACGAACTTGTCTGCTGTGTAAATGTCAAATAGAATGGCGTTTTGTTCTTGATCTAAAACATTTTAAGGCTTAGTTCATCTATCTCTTGCTTCATCTCCATCAGCATCCTATTTTAAATTAGTTAGTATTGTCAAAATATAAGTAAACAACACAACTTTGTTTACAAAAATTAGTATCAAATACTCGTATCAGGTTGTCTAAATTGACCAGCAGACTCTTCTTCAACAGAATTTATTTGAATTTTGTTTGACTCATCATATACACCCATCTTAACATTTATCATCAACTATATACTTTATTACATTTAATGAATGATTATTCACTAAATAATTATCAAAATAACCATGTAATACATTATTGATTTACACAACGTTGCAGATGTTGTAGAGATTTCATTCATTCATTTTCATTCATGGTTCCAAGATAAAGTTACTTTTACAAGTATTAGTTTCTTGTTAAATGATTTCATGATGTTTCGTAGATGTTATATCACAACTAGTTTTATATTATTTTGTATTTTCAAGTTTACTAAATTGATGTTTTGACTGGCATTAATACCACTGTAAACAAAGAACAAAAAAAACTTTGGAAAGCCTCCCTATGTAACACAGACTGAGTGGCAAGAAAATTTGAAAGGAGGACTACTAAGTTTTCATCACCAAGCTGCGTTCCAAACAGGTTTGGAACGTGGCTTGGTGAGTCCTGTAGTTCATCGACCCGGACTGTTCACATCTCTCCTGCGAATTCTGGTAGGCTCGCTGACGTTGCTGCTGTTTTGTTAGGTCCTTGCCGAACTTGTCTCTGATGGATCGCATTTCTATGCCGTTTATGGAGTTAGAAATACTCTCCCTTATAAGCATTTAGTGTCCATCGTACAATTTTCTTAACAAAATTGCTCTGGACTAGACCCAAGCAAAGCTTTAGTTTGTTTTCTGGTGGGCCGATGAGGACAGTTTTCCAAACAGCAGTATGGACTCTATCCATGTTCTCTGGCGTCCGAGCTGACCTTGGACGGCCTGCTGGCTTTGTTTTCAACTCAAAACAAGTTGATCTAAAGTAGTTTACTACTGCCTAATTGTGCTAGGATACGAAACTTTTGAATGTTGACCTAATTGAAAGAATGCACCAAACTGCCGCTGAGTAGTAATGATTGAATATCACTATTGAAATACGTCTCGATAACGAACTCGCGTTGCTCAACCGACCACTACCCCATAACTACTAAAATGGCATAAATTTTGCGTTCCAAAAAGCCTACCCCCCTCTCTCAGACGTCCTGTCACTGAGAGGTGCGCGAAAGAATAGATCGATTTTTGCTGCACCCTGTATGTCCTCAAACACAACTCACAACTTATAAAATAATTGACTAAATGGAAAAAAATGTATAGCCTATTTTAGTTAGAATCAACCAGTCATTAAATATTATTTTCATGGAATTCCACTTGAAGCAAGACTCTTGCATTAAGCACAGACTCAATACGCCTGATTAAACATGAGCAGTGTAACATGCTGTCAGGTAGGCGATGGCGTTATATTGAGTGGGTGTACTATGTTCTGCTTTGAGGCGATATGCGACGAATTCCTTGCTTCTGTACACGGCAGGCTTGAGCTTGGAGCGTGGGCGGGTGAATCCAACAGCATAACATGCATAATATATGTTTATTACACGTGAAGACATATTTTCAGAAACATCAATCTTATGCAGCAAATAACTTATCGCTTGAGTGCAATTGAGTTATTCATCACTTGAGTAGTGGGGAATGGGGGCTTTTGGAACAGTTCAAGGTCACCTGAGGGATGACGTCATCACCAATGACGTCATTTCAATGACGTCACACCCATGACGTCACAGAAATGATGTGCCGATGACGTCATCACCCCTTACGTCACCAAGATGACGTCATTGATGTCACAAAAGGTCAAGGTCATGCTGAAACCTAAAATTTTTCGGCACTTTTGCTGTTTCTCGCACTACGCTCCGAGTTTTAGTCACAGTTACCATGACCTTGACGACTTGGAGCGAATTTGCGATGAGAAACAGCAAAAGTGCCGAGGAAATTTGAAGTTTGCAACGTGACTCTGCCTAAACCGTCATGTGACACCGCTCGGGTGACCTTGAACTGACCCATAAGCCCCCATTCGACCATTACTGCAACCGCGATGCGTACCCTACGACAGACACCGAGCGACTGACTGTCCGGCCCCGCGCACTCTAGGTATATGGGAAGTGGTGGGGGAAATTGTGATGACCTCGGGAAACTTGAAAATGTCAAGCCGGGTAGCACCGTTTCGGTGCTACCTTAAAGTTACATGCTAAAGTGTGATGACCTTGAGTAAAAACATAGAAATACTACAAGTTGATACCGTCCCAGAGTTAAAGTGTGGTGACATTGAGTCAAAACACTGAAATACTATAAGTTAAAATCATCCCAGAGTTAAAGTGTGATGACCTTGAGTGAAAACACAGAAATAATACAAGTAGATCCCGTCCCAGAGTTAAAGTGTGGTGACCTTGAGTCAAAACACAGAAATACTACAAGTCGATCCCGCCCCAGAGTTAAAGTGTGACGACCTTGAGTTAAAAAACTGAAATGCTATAAGTCAAAATCATCCCAGAGTTAAAGTGTGATGACCTTGAGTCAAAACACAGAAATAGTACAAGTCGATATCGTCCCAGAGTTAAAGTGTATTGACCTAGATTCAAAACTTGTAAAAATACTTACATATAGAGAGTTAGAGAACAGCGAAACGCACCGCATGGAAGCTGGAGACATACTGGCGGAGCGGTGTTGTGCAGCCTAGGGACTCAGTTGTGGTGGGGGTATAGCCAACACTTAGAGTAGAAGTGTTGTGGGTGACCTTGACCCACTTACCCCCCCCCCACCCCCTCCCCCTCCCCCACCCCCTCCCCCCCACCCCCTCCCCCTCCCCCACCCCCTCCCCCCCCCCGAATATTTTTTCGAAAAAATTTTTGACCTTGACCAAAAAGTTTTTTGCTCCGGACGAGAAGTAACCCCCCCCCCTCCCCCCCGAACTTTTTTTTCGGAAAAATTTTTGACCTTGACCAAAAAGTTTTTTGCTCCGGACGAGAAGTGACCCCCCACCCCCCCCCCTCTCCCCCCCACCCCCTCCCCCCCCCCGAACTTTTTTTTCGGAAAAATTTTTGACCTTGACCAAAAAGTTTTTTGCTCCGGACGAGAAGTGACCCCCCCCCCGAACTTTTTTTTCGGAAAAATTTTTGACCTTGACCAAAAAGTTTTTTGCTCCGGACGAGAAGTGACCCCCCCCCTCCCCCACCCCCCCCACCCCCATCCCCCCTCCCCCCCACCCCCATCCCCTCCCCCACCCCTGATATCCTGGGCGTGGCAGCCCCGGTGGGGATATAAGGGGGCCCGGCCAGAGCCGGCTCGCAGTCCGCTCCCGCGCGTTGAACGTGAACGATCGGGACGGACCGCCATAGGCATCACTAAATACTGAATGGCGCCTTCAGTGTTTAGCGAAGTCTACTCTAACTTTAAGACTTGTATTAGTTGTAAGATATTGCGCTCGCGTTTGGGTATTGCGAATTGTTTTATATATAAGAGTGTTTCACTTGTACCCTATGTCTCCTGTGTGTCTTTTATCCTTTGTGTCTTGTTTGTCATATGTGTTTAATGTGTATGTGCTTGTTCCAGCATTGACTACGTTGAGCTCAATTGTGTGTTGTAAGTGTGTTATATTTTTCTAAAGTGTATACGCTTGTTTTAGCATTTCCCCCTTGAGCTTTTGCAATGCTCAAAGTAAATTGTAAAGACAGGGAACGGGAGTAGGCCCCCGTGTAAAGTTACTTTTGTATAATTGTTAGGCTCCTCTCATGCATGCTTCAATGCGGCTGAGAAATAGGAGTTGGTCCGTTTGTACGCCTATATGGGGGTAATGAGCCGATGGCCTCTGCATTCGGACCGAGGACGTAAGCCACTAGGGTGTCCTCAGTTAGTTTCCCTTCTGGAAACTCAAAATTATGTTAATGAAACTTTGTTAGCTATTTGTGCTTTTTTGTCCCCAAGGCCCCCGAACATTCGTGGTTCGCCATGGATGTACGGGGGCCGAAATTTTTTAATGTTCGTATGGCCTTGACCTAGTAAGAACTTATATAAATTTACTGCATTGCTGAACTTAAATATTAAAGATAGGGAACGGGAGTAGGCCCCGTGTAAAACCACTTTTTATAATTGTTAGGCTCCACTCATGCATGCTTCAATGCGGCTGAGAAATTGGAGTTGGTCCGTTTGTACGCTTATACGGGGTAATGAGCCGATGGCCTCTGCACTCGGACCGGGGACATAAGCCACTAGGGCTGTCCTCAACCTCTTTCAAAATTATGTAAATGAGTTTTTGTTAGCTATTGGAAAAGTTATTTGTTAGCAATGCAGTAAATGCTTAAGTCTTGCGTGGTGAAGGTTATACGACATTGGATGTTGCCCAGTTGTCATAGTTGGGTCTCTTCGGAGGCTACAGCGATGCCAACCCAAGTGCCCCACACCCCCATAGGGGGGTGTGGGGCTTAATTTTTTTAAAGTTTTTTCGTGACCTTGACCTATATATAAAAGTTTTCAAATCTTTAACAGTCATGTTTTTTAACACAGTAAATATATTAAAGTACTTTGTAAACATTAATGGGTAGGCATTACTAACACAAGTTTGGAGTTGTCCATAGTTGTGTCTTTTCGGAGACTACAGCCGATGGTAACATAAAAATGCCATGGGGCTTAATTTTTTTAAAGTCCCCCCCCACCCCCCCACCCCCTCCCCCACCCCCTCCCCCTCCCCTTTAAATTTTTTTTGAAAAATTTTTGACCTTGACCAAAAAGTTTTTGCTTCGGACGAGAAGTGCGGCAATGGACTAGCATGCTGCTTAGTGGTTTATCCCCCGCTCAAAGGGTATCTTTACGCAACCTTGACCCACATAAATGCATAGTTTGTGGAAATATAAAAAGGCAAACCAATTGGATGGATACACCACTTCTATAACATGGCTCCATTGCAGTGCTCTATCCCCCGCTGAAAAATAATAATTTCAAATGACCTTGTTTCACATAAACTTGCTGAAACAGACATCTTTGAAAAAACTTGTACAAAGTAGTGGATTTAGATCAAACATCATTGGTTTATCAAGCCTGTTGAAGAATATATTGAAAATGGGTGTTTAAAAGCCAAATCTACTACATGATTGATAAACCGGATGTATATGACGTCACCTTACCCCACCCTTCAACCTCGGGTATAAAGGGACCCGGTTGAGCGCGCTGCTCATTATTGCGTGGACATTCACCGAGTGCACACTCAAAGCCAAACTGTAAAAATGGCCCTTTGCGATATTTGTGGTGAGTTTTTCCAAGACGAAGATATCTTTGTTTTACATCGAGAATTGCATCATGAAGAGGACAGAAAAGAAGAGATTGTAGCAAGTGAAGAAGACTTGGATGCGATTGATCGGTTTTTGGAAAACCACCATAATCAGATGGACGAATTGGATAGCTATCTACAGTTACACCGAGAATTGCATCATGAAGAGGACAGAAAAGAAGAGATTGTAGTAAGTGAAGAAGACTTGGATGCGATTGATCGGTTTTTGAAAAACCTCAGAAGCAGGACTGGGCTAGCTATTTACAGTTAATGCAAAGAAGAAGACCAAGTGTTATTCAATTTGCCGGAGCTGGACCATCTACAGCTGGAGGATTTATTCAAGCAGAGAAAATGGAAGAAGAAGATACGGAAGAAGAAGTGGAAGATGTAAGACAACTGCGTACCCAAGAAGAGGATATGGAAGATATAAGACAACTGCGCACTACAGCCTTGCCAGGACCAGTTGTAATTCATTTCAAAATTAATAACGTGCAATTAGAATTGGAAAATTTTATAAGTCAAGCTAAAAAGCTAGTTGTAAAAACATTGACGGAAGAATTGGCAAGATTGAACTTTATTAAATTTGGATTGGTGTTGGAGGCTATGTTTACTAATACCAATGGTGAAAATTCACCGAGAGCATTCATTGCTAAAAACCGAACCCTTAAAACCACATCTGATATCAACGAAATTTTAGAAGAATGTTTGGTTGAACTGCTAGTGAAACTTCAAGAACATGAAGGAAGAGGATCCGGCTGGACGCTATCATCAATTGAAGGTATGGATGTGAGGGTTCACAAGCATGGATATGGTATGAGAGGAAGCAGCTTTATCCCTCTACCAAAGGTGATCCGAGATACAAGATCATGTATCAATGTGAAAAATGAGGATAATGAATGTTTCCGGTATGCAATGTTAGCAAAATATGTGGAACCTATGGCCTGTAGACCTAGCATAGCATACGAAGCTGTTCAACACCGCTATAACTTCCAAGGTATGTCGTATCCTGTTAGTCTTAATGATGTTGCTAAATTTGAAAGAAAAAACCCAGGAGTTTCAGTTAATGTGTTTGGTTTAGACGAATCAAATAACGTATACCCGTTACGAGTTACAAAGACTGAACGTCAAAACCATACAGATTTGTTGCTATTGACCAAAGGTGAAATATCACATTATGTTTACATCAAGAACTTTGAAACTTTGGTTGGACGACAAGTGACTAAAAAGAAAATTAGAGTAACAGTGTGTAAGAGATGCTTTTGTTTCACAAATAAAGACTTGAGACGTGGAGGATCAGAGTGGTTGTCAGAACACCAACGTCTTTGTAATGACAACTATGAAGTGAAGATTAGTCTGCCACCACCATCTAGAGCATTTGTTCAGTTCAATAAAACAGTTCACCAATACCGGATTCCACTAGTTATCTACGCTGACTTTGAATCCACGTTAGTGCCGCAGGAACTTTCGGATGGTGAAGTAACTAGAAGAACCAAATATCAATTGCATCAACCTAACAGTTTTTGCTTATTGGTGAAATCTACTTTACCTGAAGAACAATTGCAAGACTATGGCTTAACATCCACTCCGATACTCTACCGTGGGGAAGAAGCTGCAAAGTATTTTGTAGACCAGTTGTATGACATTGCTGAAAAAGTGGAACGCCTATACGGTAATGTTTTACCCATGAAACCTTTGAACCAAAATCAACAAGAAGAATACATTTCGGCAACAAGATGTTATCTATGCAAGAAGAGTTTTAGTGAAGAAAATCAAAAAGTAAGAGATCATGATCACCTCACAGGGTTATACAGAGGACCTGCTTGTAATTCATGCAATATAAATTACAAACTGCCAAACTTTATCCCTGTCGTGTTACACAATCTTAGCGGCTATGACTCCCACTTTATTATCCCAGAGTTAGGACGAGATGATGGAAAAATCGAAGTATTAGCTGAAACATTGGAGAAGTACATCAGTTTCTCAAAAACAGTAGGTAAAATTAAACTTCGCTTCGTAGACTCTTATAGATTTATGTCATCTAGTTTGAGCAAATTGTCTGAGAACCTAAGAAGAGAAGATCTAAAAGAAACCAGCAAAATTGTACCTGAAGGTAAATTGGACTTAGTATTACGAAAAGGAGTTTTCCCCTATGATTATATAACTTCCACAGAAAAGTTTGAAGAAACTAGTCTACCACCGATTGAAGCCTTCAATAGCAAATTAAATGAAAGTGAAATCTCCGTTGAAGACTACAATCATGCTTGTAATGTTTGGAACCAACTAAACATTCAAACTTTAGGGGACTATTCTGATTTTTATATAAAATTGGATGTAACTCTGCTGTGCGATGTGATGGAAGAATTTCGGAACACCTGTTTCTCAGCCTACGGATTGGATCCTTTACACTCGTATACATCCCCCGGATTAGCATGGCAAGCTATGCTCAAGTCAACTAACTGTCGATTGGAGCTTCTCACAGACATTGATATGGTCCTCATGATCGAATCAGGTGTACGAGGTGGTTTGACTCAAGCTGTGACCAGACATGTTAAGGCCAACAACAAGTATATCCCCAACTTCGACGAGCAACAACCATCACTCTACCTTGGATATTTTGATGCGAACAACCTCTATGGTTGGGCGATGTCAAATCCACTTCCCTACGCAGACTTCAAGTGGATTGACCCGACCACCATCGGTGACATATCACGGATTCCAAAAGATGGTCAAACAGGCTATATTTTGGACTGTGATTTTGAATATCCGGAGCACCTTCACGACCATCATTACGACCTGCCTCTCCTAGCCAAGACTGAAGTTTCACCGACAGGAAGGTGGCCCAAGCTGATGATGACCTTGGAGAATAAGAGTCGATATGTGGCACACTATTGGGTAGTTCAACAAGCACTTGAATTGGGTCTACGTATAGTGAAAATTCACAGAGCAATTGAATTCACCCAGTCTTGTTGGTTGAAACCATATATCGATTCCAACACGACAAGAAGAGCTGCAGCGACAACAGCATTTGAAAAGGACTTCTACAAATTAATGAACAACGCCATCTTTGGGAAGACCTTGGAGAACAAGAGAAAACACAAAATTGTAAAATTAGTAAGTGATCCTAGGAAATTGGAAAAATTAGTGCAAAAACCAAATTTCGGAACATCAATGATTATAAACGAAAATCTAGTTGCTGTCAGTATGAATAAAACAACAATAGTGATGGATCGTCCGTTATACATTGGAATGTCGATTTTGGATATAAGTAAAACTCTGATGTATGATTTCCATTACAACAAAATGGTTAAACACTACGGAAGAGACAACATTGGAGTTGCATACATGGATACCGACGCGTTTATCTACTGGATAAAGACTTTGGACATGTATGAAGATCTAAGGAGTTTCCCATACAAAGACGACTTTGACTTCTCTGACTATCAGAAGAACCATCCAAATTACAATGAAAAGAATAAAAAAGTAATCGGAAAATTTAAAGATGAAGCAAATGGAATACCTTTGGAGGAAATAGTTGCGCTGATGTCCAAATTATATTCCTTCAAGATGTATATAGAAAATGACATACCGACAGTGAAGAAAGCTAAAGGAGTCAAAACATCGTACTTGAAGAAACATGTGACATTTGACCATTACAAGACCTGCTTGTTTGAAGATTCTACAATGTCTGCAACGTTCAACACTATCAGAAGCTTTAAACATGAGGTCTACAGTGTCACTGAAGTTAAAAGAGCACTATCAGCTCAAGATGATAAAAGGCATATTATGCCGGATAAGATTCATACTCTTCCTTTCGGCCACTACTCTCTAAACCCTATCAACTAGTAACCTATTCTTCGTCCTTCTACAACTTCGACCTTATTCCTTCCTCCTTCCGTAAAAAAATGGGGAACACGGCAAGTCCAACGCCGTGTTCCCCATTTTTTACACAAGTTTGGATGACCTTGACCTATATAAATGATCTGAATATTTAAGACAACATTCATTGTGATTATACATGTGATACATGAAACATTAAAACCTGCAATATGAAGAACTCGAAGCAAGAAATTGTCAACGAGCTTCATAAACCTGCAAGAAGAAAGTTTCCACGAAGAAATACAGTGATAAAAGGAATAAATGATTTATATCAAGCGGATTTAATCGAAATGATTCCTTATAGTAAACAAAATAGAGGATTTAAATACATATTGACTATTATTAATTGTTTTTCAAAAATGGCAGATGCTTTACCACTAAAAGATAAAAGTGGCAAAAGTGTTACAAAAGCAATGGAAACAGCTATACAAAGAGACAAACATACTATAAAACATTTACAAACTGATGATGGAAAAGAATATTTTAATAAGGAATTTGCAAATTTAATGAAAAAACACAACATTAACCTTTACTCAACCAATTCAGAGGTAAAAGCATCAATAATTGAAAGATTCAACAGAACTTTAAAAGGTGCGATGTATAAGATGTTTTCTAACAGAGGATCGCACGTATGGATTGATATGTTACCAAAACTTATAAGCGATTACAATAACAAGTTTCATAGAACTATCGGTATGAAACCAAGCCAGGTGACTAATAAAAATGAAAAACTTGTATTAAAACGTATAAAAATGAATACTAAACCAAGAGTTGAAAAACTAAAGCCTAAAAGGTTTAATGTTGGTGATAAAGTGCGAATAAGCAAATACAAAGGTGTATTCAGTAAAAGATATCTTCCAAACTGGACAAATGAGGTATTTACTGTATTTAAGGTGCAACCTACAATACCAGAAACTTACATTTTAAAAGATAATAAAGGACAATTGCTGGAAGGAGGGTTTTATGGACATGAAATGTTAAAATCAACAGTAGGTGATGTATATTTAGTTGAAAAGGTGTTGCAACGAAAAAAGGATAAGGTTAAAGTACGATGGTTAGGATTTAATAAGACGGAAGATTCTTGGATACCTAAAAAGGATCTAATATAATGATAGAGCATCATTTTGGGTTGAACCATTACAAAGGATGGAGATAATACCGCAAAAAGACAATTTTACTATTAATAATATAGATGAACTCACAGTGGATGGTTCTCAATTCAATACTGGAAAACACGGTGTTTTGTTACCAAACACGGTGCGTTGTCTGGTTACCGGTCCTTCCAATTGTGGAAAAACAAATGTAGTATTCAATTTGATTACAAATCCTAAAGGATTACGTTTTAATAATTTATATGTATTTTCAAAGTCACTACAACAACCAAAATATCAGTTATTGGAACAAATACTCAATAATGTGCCTGAAGTTAAATATTTTAAATTCAACGCGAGCGAGAGTGTCATGCAACCGCAAGAGGCTAAACCATTCTCAGTATTCATATTTGACGATGTATCTTGTGAAAATCAAAATACAATAAGAAATTACTTCGCCATGGGTCGACATAACAACATAGATAGCATTTATATTGGTCAAACTTACAGCAAAATACCGAAACAGCTCATTAGAGACAATGCAAACATGTTAATTGTATTTAAACAGGATGAAACCAACCTAAAACACATATATTATGACCATGTAAGTGCGGATATGCCATTTGAACGATTTAAAGAGTTGTGTGGAAAGGCTTGGGCTGAAAAGTATGGGTTTTTAACAATTATGAAGGAACAACCGCTAAACAATGGTCGATACAGGATAGGATTTGATAAATTTATACTAATACACTGATCATGATGTAAAACATTCATTGTTGTACAACACGTCTTGCTACAAACATGGTTAACCAAGAAAAGTTAATAAAGGAAATAAAATCACTTAGTGATTCTATTCGAGATAAAAACAGAGCATTAAAATTAGGTATTAGCGAAAGGGAGAAATTTCTTGAATCTACTTTTAAACCTATTACTGAACCCTTAAAACAATTAAACAAAAAATTTGCTAAACCCGTTTTGGAAGGAGATGCAATTGCACCTATTACAAAGTTTGAAAGAGAAAATGTAAAATCAGAAGATTTTAGTGATGAAGACCTGGAATCCTCTACATATAGTGGTTTTACCGGTGAAGAACCTGAAAGAGAGCTAGAATCACCAGACTATAGTGGTATAAGAGAATTATATGAAGTAAAAGCTAAAAGAGGACATGAAGATGTATCAACTGCTAGTGAAGAGGAAAAAGAAGAAGAAGCAAGGGAAGGTCCGTCAAACATAAGCTTGTTGGGTGAAAACATTCATAACAAAGGACCTTTAGGAAGGAAATACATGATAAAAATGTTAGCTGGAATAAATCCTAATAAAAACTACCATAGTTATGGAGTAAGATTAACAGAAGAAGGTTTAATGGTTGGTAATAGCCCGGTAAACATTGATGAAGATGATAATATTATTGTTGGTAATCAAAGATATAAGGGCACAAGAGGATTATTTGAATTATTATTTGAAAAAAAGCCTTTAGAATTGTTAGTTAAAGAAGAAGACATGGAAGCATATAAACAGATTTTGGAACACACCAATGCATACAGGAGGAAGTATTTAGCTGACCAACCAGTTTTTAGATCTAGGTCTTTAAAATAAAGAGAATTTGTATCCAAGTTAATACCAACAACGAGAAGACAACCAATGCCGATAATGCCAAGAAAACCTGTAAAACGAAGGTTTGTGTCATCCACTTTGGATATAAGTGCTCCAGAACCAAGAAAAAGAAACAAATCTGTTACAGGTACAGGTTTAATGAAGAAACTATATAACACAAATGTGATTTATTACAATAATATCAATAAATTGGTGGATAGAATGAAACTAATACATGAAGCTAAAGAAGCGGGTCATACTGGATTGGAAAACGAATGGGTGGCTTTAGTGGATGAACTCCGAAACCGTGGGGTAATCTCATAAAAAATGCGTTACTCCCTAGATTACTATTCAGTTGCACCATGAGTGTCGACAAGTTCGGACGTTACTCCTCGGATGGGTTATATTACGCAAATAATTTAAAAAGAGGTGCTGGTTTACCACAAACACCTGATGGGGATTATGATATAACTAATAAAAGGTTAAAAAACATAAAAGATCCCACAGATGAAAACGATGCAATAAATTTAAAAGTATTAAAAGAAAAGATATCACCAACATTAAGACTACAGAAAAACACATATGACGCAGGTAATCATAGAATTGTCAATGTTGGTAAGCCAAATCAAAACGCTGATGCAATAAACAAAGGTTATTTATCATCAGAATTAAAAAATACGTTAAAATTCAATGGAAAAACGTATACTGCTGAAAATAAACGTATATCCAACGTAGATGACCCTAAAGATGCAAAAGACAGCGTAAATAGACGCTATTTACATTCATTAATACCTGAAAAGACAAAAGATGGTTTTTCTTTTTATAAATTTGTTATTAACGATATAGGTTATCCGAAAAATGAAAATGATGCTGTAAATTTAAAATATATAAAAGATCATTGTATTACACGTGATGTAGGAGTTATTGATTGTCTAGGTAATTGTTTTAGCGAATGTTAAAGATGGTTCGGCACCATCAGATGGTGCAACAGTGGGTCAAATGAAGGAAACTTTAAAGCAAGAAACATCTGGATTTGTAAAACAGGATCAAGTAGTATCACGGTCGGGTGATGTGTTTGTACAAGGAAATGAAAAGTTTATTTTACTTGAACAAAAAAATAATGTTTGGGATTGCAAAGACATGAAATTATCAAATGTGCAATTAGCTACAGATGCTCATGATGTTCCGATTTTATCACAAGTTTTACATACTAATCCAAACAATTATCATAGAAGTTGGTTGGGTACAAATAGAAGAATAATTAACATATTTCCAGGTATCGATGATTACGATTGTGTTGTAGTAAAACAATCTTTAATATTAGACAAACCAGGAGGTAGTACTTTCAATGCGAAAAATAAGAAAATAGGTAATTTGGCACAAGGAACAGATCCAAAGGATGCTGCAACTGTAGGACAAACATTACAATATGATAGTGCAAATCAAGAGTTTATTTATAATACCAAAAGATTTAAATTAATGGATGTAAATGATTATCAAAATATATTAATTGCAGATCCAAATTCATTTAGCGGATTTAGAAAATTGTCTGGTGAGGAATTTATTCATAAAAATCATGTATTTAGAAATGAAGCAGACAGATCATTAATTAGTGCAGATTTAAAATATTTTAAATGTCCCGGGAATGATGCAAATGTAACTGATGAAGACTAAGAATTTGTATAAAAACTGATATGGGTTAGAAATCGGGACTAATATTATAAAAATGGGTTACACTCTAGAATGTTATTCAGTTGCACCATGAGTGTTGACAAGTTCGGACGGTATTCATCGGATGAATTATATTACTTTAATACTTTAAAAAGAGGTGTTGGATTACCACAAACACCTGATGGAGATTATGATATTAGTAATAAACGGTTAAAAAACATTAATGATCCCACAGATGAAAATGATGCAATAAATTTAAAAGTATTAAAAAAAGAGATAGTACCAACACTGAAATTAGATAAAAACACATATAACGCGGGTAATCATAGAATTTCCAACGTTGGTAAGCCAAATCAAAACGCTGATGCAATAAACAGAGGTTATTTATCATCGGAATTAAAGAATACGTTAAAATTTAATGGGAAAACGTATAATGCTGAAAATCGGCGTATATCCAACGTAGCAGACCCTGTAGATGAAAAAGACAGCATAAATAGACGCTATTTACATTCTATAATACCTGAAAAGACAAAAGATGGTTTTTCTTTTTATAAATTTGTTATTAACGATATAGGTTATCCAAAAAATGAAAATGATGCTGTAAATTTAAAATACATCAAAGATCATTGTATTACACGTGATGTAGGAGTTATTGACTGTCTTGGTAATTGTTTAGCGAATGTAAAAGATGGTTTTGCACCATCAGATGGTGCAACGGTGGGTCAAATGAAGGAAACTTTAAAACAAGAAACCTCCGGTTTTGTGAAACAAAACCAAGTAGTAACACGTCAAGGAGATGTATTTGTACAAGGAAATAAAAAGTTTACTTTACTTGAAGAAAACAATTATGTTTGGGATGGTAAAGGAAAGTTATTGACAAATTTAGGTATTGGTGAAAAGCCTGGTAATGCTGTTACTTATGAACAGATAATACAATTAGAGCCAACTGGAAAAAAATGGTGGAATTGTGATAACAAACGATTAACAAATGTTGCAGACCCTGATTATGCCGATAACGCTGTAACTGTTAATTTTCTTGTTAAAGTAATAGGTAATTTATTATTTGATATGCATAATTATATTGTAGCAGGACAACATAAACCTATTGACGAAAAAATGAGAAATACATGGATTAAACAAGAAATTCTTTATAAATATTTTTTTAATCATAACACACAAAAGTTTAGATCATCAGATTGGGGTACTTTTGATATTTAATTAAATAACACCATATATTACATCATTTATGTGCAACCTGTCATAGAGGTAACACATGGGTTACGCTTTTCGAATATAAAAGACAATCATGGCGTTTCATTACACCAGTCCATATCGAGACACTATACGGAAAGGAGGCGGTATCACGTCCACAGCGGTTTCTCTGTTAAGTAAAGCTTTAAATCGTATTCCAGTAGGATCTATCGTAAACAGAGCAATAGACGCTTTACCATACGAATTTCACATACCGGGAGGTTATCAGTATTGCGGACCAGGAACTAAATTGCAAAAACGACTGGAAAGAGGTGATCCAGGCATAAATAAGTTAGATCAGGCTTGTAAAGAACACGATATCGCATATTCCACATTTACCGATTCAAAAAATAGGTCAATCGCTGATAAAAAGCTAGCAAATATAGCTTGGCAACGAGTAAAGTCTAGTGACGCTAGTATTGCGGAAAAAGCAGCAGCTTTAGCGGTAACAGCAGGTATGAAGGCTAAAACAGCGGTAGGAGGTGGAAAAAGGAGGGGTAGGAATAAAAAAGGATCAACCATGAAGAAACATGGTGGTAATATTAGACTAAAAAGACGTTCTACGAAGAAAAATAATAAAAAACCAACAATATGGTCAATGGTAAAAAACGGGGCAGGTCTATACCTAAGACCGTATCGTGCATATTAAATAAAAGAAATCAATTAGTTATACCACATAAAGCGTTGACTAATGTTGAATTATTCAGATATATTTCCTGTTTAAAAATACCATTTTTTCGCGGAGTATTCATGAAGGACAGTTTACCAAAGAAAATATGGAAAAATGAGACTGGAATCGTAAATTTGGATAATACTGAAGGGTCCGGCACCCATTGGGTGTGTTATAAGAAACTGAATAGCAATGTATATTATTTTGATAGTTTTGGAAATTTGCCACCACCTAAAGAACTTGAACATTACTTTAAATCTGCTAAAAACATATATTACAACTATAAAAGAGAACAACCTGATAATACTTCAATATGCGGCCATTTATGTTTGGAATTCCTAGCTAAAAGTATCAGTCACTATTGAGATGTCTTCCTATACGGTATCATTAACAGGAAAATCGTCCACTTTACGAAGTATCCTTTTTCCAGCGTTACGCTTGCAAAAAGGAAGATTTTGGGAGGCAGCACTGTTAGATTTTACAACTTACAACTCTATTCCCAATGTTACGGAAGGTAAAAATAACTTATTGCATTATTATAAAGGAAAAGATGCCAGTGGTAAGTTTACAGACTTAGAAGAGTGCAGTTTACCCACAGGTTCTTATGAAATTGATCATATTAATGAATTTTTGCAAAATAAAATGGGAAAAGACAATATATCGCTAAAAGGTAATAACAATACAATGAAAGCTGAGCTTACTTCAAAATATTATATAGATTTCACTAAGCCAAACTCAATTGGTGATTTATTAGGATTTCCCAAAGATGGAGCAATTTTAGAACCAAATAAAACACATTCCGGTAAACAAACTGTAACAATATTAAAAGTCAATAGTATAGACATAACTTGTAACATTATACAAGGAGCTTACAGAGATGGAGCAAATACTCATATAATACATACTTTTTACCCCAGTGTACCGCCTGGATTTAAAATTGTTGAAAAGCCACAAAACCTAGTATATCTACCGTTGAACACCACTTTCATTTCAGACATCGTGTTGAACGTATTGGATCAAGACGGTAACTTGATAGATTTCCGAGAAGAGCCTATTACGGTTAGACTACATTTAAAATCGACACTTTAATACAAAACCATGGGTTTAACATTTAAAAGCGAACAACCTACGGGAAACCGCATTAGTAGCTCTTCAGCTGTGGAGGAGTTAACACGCGAGAACATTAGTTTCTTAGAGAGAATTGGATTAAAATTAACCGATTATGGATATACTGGATATAGCTCAGGGTCCAACATTCGACGAAACCCTATGGGAAAAAGAATATCACACCCACAACCCTTACACTTCATCAAAATTAAACAATAACGATGAAATTCGTATTCCCATACAAAATCAAGACATTTACACACTACCATGTGAAAGTTACTTGTATATTGAAGGAAAGGTTACTAAAAAGGACGGTACTACTACTGGTACAACAGTTCCATTTATAAATAATCCCATGGCTTTCCTGTTTGATGAAATTAGATATGAAATATCAGGTGTAACAGGTGATTCCACTAAAAAAGTAGGTATTGCAACAACTTTAAAGGGATTAATATCTATATCACCTAATGAAACCAATTTAATACAACCTGCAGGATGGGTTTTACCTGCAAAAGACACAATTACTCCAGATACAAATGGAAATTTTGATTTTCATATTCCGTTACGTTTGTTGCTTGGTTTTGCTGAAGATTATAGGAAAATAATATTAAACGTTAAACAAGAATTAGTTTTGTTGAGATCTTCAAACGATAAAGACATTATTAGAGCTCCAGACGGTAAACAGATGCAACTTTAGAATGGAAATTAACATTAGACAAAATTGTATGGAGAGTTCCGCATGTTAAATTAGCTGACGAGCATAGAATGCTACTATTAAGAAAGTTAAAGGCTGATCGTTATATTGTAATTCCTTTTAGAAGTTGGGAATTTCATGAACATCCCAGCTTGCCAACTACGGATCGTCACACTTGGACTGTTAAAACATCTAATTATGTGGAACGAGCCAGGTATATTATATTTGGTTTACAAACAGGCAGAAGAGACACCATCACCAAACATGCAGGCCAATTTGATCATTGTAACTTAAAAAATATTAAAGTTTATTTAAATTCACAATTTTTTCCATACGATAATTTAAACGTGTCATTCGCTAATAAAAAGTACAGCATATTGTACGATATGTATGCAAGATTCCCAAGTTCATATTACGGTAAAACAAATGCACCTTTACTATCACCAGAAAAATACTTAGATGGTTACCCTATAGTTGTAATCGATTGTTCTAAACAAAATGAATCGGTAAAATCATCAAGTGTGGATATAAAAATAGAAATGGAATTCAACGCGGCTATACCGGCTAATACAACTGCATACTGTTTAATTCTACATGATAAAATCGTAACATACACACCTTTAACTGGAATTGTTAAAAATGTATTGTAAAAAACCGGTTTTGTTACATTCCGATGCATTCCGCGAGTATAAAAGCAGAGCGTTCAGGTTGCTCCTCATCAGTTTGTTGCCTGTTGTTGTATGGGTAGCATCTCATTCAATATGGCTTCTCCTAGTGGTACACCAGAAAATGTAGTAGATATTGAGAAGGAGATATCCGACTTTTTAGATCTTCAAGGTCAACCGGAAGGAGATGAACACAACGCTTGCGGACAACTCCACGCTAGTAATAATGTTGAGGAAAAAGGTAAAAGAAGAAAGAATGCACAGAAGAAGAAAAGGGATATTGAAGATAATATTTCTCCTAACATATTGAGTGAAGTATTCTTGCGAATATTTTATCCAATTTCATCAAGTTTGGACAAAAGTGTTTTAATCGGTGTTATGAAATCGACGGATTATTCACCTACTGTAATTTTAACTCATGGACCCAAAATGATTTTGTTTACGGACACTGCTTGGGAATCGTTTATGAAACACTTGCATCTGCTAGAATGCTATTTAAGTAGTAACATGTTTGGAAGAAAGACAAGAGTAGGCCTTTTGGATTCAAATGTGGAAATCGATATTGTTAAACATCGTGGTGATCATCAGTTGCGGTTTAGAGACACAACAAGACATGATAACAAGATTCAACTTAATCGAGAAGAGTTTTTTATTCTAACTTGTGCAACTGAACCAATAACAAGATACTTGAGACAACTGGTGTTTTCAAGTTCAATTATTAAAGATTATCTGGAAGACACTTTGGACAAACAACCGGACGCACCTATATTGTACGGGCCTGTGGATACTTCTATATTCAATAGGGTTCCTCATGAAGTACAAATGTGGAGACAATTGGAAAAGTACGCTCAACTACATAAGAAATCAGTAAAACAGGAAGAAAAGGAAGATGGAGGAGAAGAATCAAGTGTTAGTGATGAAAACGAAAACAAGGAAAATATAAAGATGGAAACTTAAATGACAATGGTTAGTTTCTAAAACAATAACCAACATTTTGTGGGGTTAGGCCTATTGGGGACGGTGCCCACGTTAAATATACACCAACGCGCCAACAACTGTACGGCCTGGTATAAAAGCAGTACCTACCGTGGTGTGGAAATCAGTTGATCTTTGGACTTCGTCATGAGCAGACGAGTGGCCTTCGCAATGGACAAGGAAGAAGAACAAGTAAAGTCCAAACCTGGTATAATTGAGTTCCAAGCGTTTCGGGGTAATGACGATAGATTTATCATAAAAGAACTTGTGTTTTTCGACATCAATACAAGTGTTCCATATACATTTTTGTTCAAACCACCATGTTCTTATTCATCATTAACTAGCAAAGCCGCTACTACCAACAGGTGGATTTCAAAATATTTCCATCATATCGATTGGTATGATGGTTTTGCAAGTTACAGAGACTTGTATCACATCATGCATCAGTTTTCAAACAGGTTTACCAATATTTATACAAAAGGACTGGAAAAGAAGAGATGGATCGAAGAATTTACTAATGTTCCAGTTAATGATGTGGACTTGGATAAAAACTACAAGTATACGATGGAAAATGTTTGTATTTGTACTAAAAGTCCAGAACATGAAAAAGATAGACATTGCGCTTTAAAAAACGCCTATAAACTCGCATCTTACCTTCAAAGTGGGGAAGTGGGGAGTGGTGGGGGTGACGGGGGTTATATAAGTGAGGAGCAGACCGGGACCTGGCATGAGTATTACTCGAGATTCCGAGACGACAACATCTCCCAGCAAGAAGACGAAGAAGACAATCTTTAACTCAACCATGGCATCTCACCAGTTCATGCAAACTTTAGTTGAGCAGTTCAATGCTCACTTCAAATCTACCATACTACCTGTCAAGAAGTGTTCCGAACTTAAAGATGAGAAGCACTACATTATCCACGCCATTAAGAAGATGGAGACTACAGTTGGAGAGGCCATCTGCTGCAGTCTTAGCGAGGCACCGTTCACTCCGGGGGATGAGCCTAAGTTCCAAGTCTACCTGCCGAAACGATTCGTCCATCTCCTCCAGAACGAGGATCTGCGCTCCATCCAACCCGGCTGTCTCTACCTGGTTTCCCACGGTTGCACGGGTAGCAATTCCACCGAGTTGACCATCCACATCGCCGACAAGCAGCAGTGTTAGATTTAAGTTTTACTGTTGTACATATGTTATTGTAATGTTTTATAAATAAATAAACCATAAAAGAAAAAAAAATACAAAAGGCAAAAAAAAATGCAACATATCAATATGTGAAGTTTGTCACATATTGATATGTTGCATTTTTTTTTTAAACTTCGCGGGTGACCTTGACCTTTGACCTTTACTTTCACAGTTACCCCCACCACCAAGCTAAAGGTCAAACCTGCTTCGACGCAAACACCCCCACCACTTTTTCATAGTACCCCCAAGCGCTGTGCCTTAGCTTCATTTCAACTCCGACGGTCAACCGTACAACATCAAGATGTCTCTCAATGTAAGTTGTGCTAGTTACGAGGAGGTAACCATTAAGACTCAGCAGGAGTTGAACGACTTGTACAAGGAGTTGCAGCTGATGGTGGCGCAAGGCTACCGTATAAATGTGCAAGTCTACGCTTGCAATATACGCAATCTCCGACACCCAAAAGAAGAGTCTGAACATTACTCTTCTCCAGCGGTTTCATCACCGGCGTCCATGAAGACTGAAGCAAGCCAGACTTTGGATTATTTCAGCTGACTAGTAGTTGTCTTCCTTCTTCTTACCTTTGTACAATATGTTTATTTCTTTATTATATTAAAGATGTAAAAGAGAAAAAACACCTATCTTGTTACTGACATATATGCTCAGTAAGAAGATAGGATTTTTTAAAACACAATTTGAATGACCTTGAAACTTCCCCCACCACTTGACTGTCAATATACATGACACATCACAATTCCGGGAAAATAACGTCCTGCTCCCCCACTCCGTCCGGCTGTCTCACAGTCGAGTTTTGGCCAGATAGCGCTATGGAGTCCAAGAAGGAGGTTGTCAACAAAACCGATGATCAACAATTGTGGGACTCCTCTATTACAGAAGAATAATTACATTCAGCCGTCGAAGCTGTTGAGGAAAAGGAAAAAAACCTCAGGCGGCTCTGGTTGGCTCAGATGGATATTTGCGGATCTGTGCCGCGTGATGATTTTGAACTTCAATGTCAGATGGCGATTACCCAGCAACTAGAAGAAGCCGAAAAGGAGCTAAGGAGTGGAGGTACTATCCAGGCGGAGGTAAAAACTGAGAAACATGAAGAATATAACGAATATGATGATTAAACGTACTGTTGATCCCAATTCTTTTAGTTTTAAGTGGTTATGTTATAAATAAATAGAAAAAGTTTCCTTTTTTTAAAACTCCATTTGGATGACCTTGAAATTTCCCCCACCACTCTGTTATACCAGCATTGCTCGCTGCAACAAGCATCATTCCTCCTCCAACAACCATGGCGGACACACCTGCTTGCGATGACATGTCTTCCACCGAAGATGTACCCACTACAAGTTGGAAATTGACAATCGACGACGTGCATTATTTAGAAACCATCTGCGATTGGATGAGGTCTATTCTCCTCGACAACCCGGGAATAAAGCTCAAGGTCACTTTAGATTATGATTGGTCTGAAGTTATAATGCAGCAAGACGATCAAGAATCAGATCACAGTGGAGGTCAACAATCACCGGAGTATTTGTCACATTTACCGTTGTCAACCATATATCCTACAAATGAGGTGGAAAGGGAAGAAGAGGAGCATGGGGTTTAGAGTTTCTTATTTTTTAAAACCCAATTTGGATGACCTTGAGATTTCCCCCACCACTTTCCATATACCTAGAGTGCGCAGAGCCAGACAGTCAGTCGCTTGGTGTCCGTCGTAGGGTGCACATCGCTGTTGCTACTCCAATTCCTGACAATTTGGGGTAGTTCAAGGTCGCCACACTTCTACTCTGGAACGACATCAACTTGTAGTATTTCTGTGTTTGGACTCAAGGTCCAATCACACTTTAACTCTGGGATGGTTTCAACTTATAGTATTTCAGTGTTTTGACTCAAGATCATCACACTTTAACTCTGGGACGGGATCGACTTGTAGTATTTCTGTGTTTTGACTCAAGGTCACCACACTTTAACTCTGGGACGGGATCGACTTGTAGTATTTCTGTGTTTTTGACTCAATGTCACCACACTTTAACTCTGGGACGGGATCGACTTGTAGTATTTCTGTGTTTTCACTCAAGGTCATCACACTTTAACATGTAACTTTAAGGTAGCACCAAAACGGTGCTACCCGGCTTGACATTTTTCAAGTTTCCCAAGGTCATCACAGTTCCCCCACCACTTCCCATATACCTAGAGTGCGCGGGGCCGGACAGTCAGTCGCTCGGTGTCTGTCGTAGGGTACGCATCGCGGTTGCAGTAATGGTCGAATGGGGGCTTCTGGGTCAGTTCAAGGTCACCCGAGCGGTGTCACATGACGGTTTAGGCAGAGTCACGTTGCAAACTTCAAGTTTCCTCAGCACTTTTGCTGTTTCTCATCGCAAATTCGCTCCAAGTCGTCAAGGTCATGGTAGCTGTGACTGAAACTCGGAGCGTAGTGCGAGAAACAGTAAAAGTGCCTAAAAAATTTTAGGTTTCAGCGTGACCTTGACCTTTGTGACATCGATGACGTCATCTTGGTGACGTAAGGGGTGATAACGTCATCAGCACGTCATTTTTGTGACGTCATGGGTGTGACGTCATAGAAATGACGTCATTGGTGATGACGTCATCGATGATGCAATCGATGACGTCATCGATGAGGTCATTGACCTCGATGACGTCATCCCTCAGGTGACCTTGAACTGTTCCAAAAGCCCCCATTCCCCACTACTCACTTGGTTTGTTGTACAGAGTAGTGCTCAATTGCTTTACTCCTGTGAAAACTGTGTAGAATTTAAAAACAATCATGGTTGATGTACATTACGTAAAGATTTTTCAATTTTCTATGACTTTCATACAGTTATTAGTTTCTGTTGTTATTTATAAAATGAAAAACAACTTATTACTACAATGTCCATTGTGATTATAAAACTGAAGACTGAAGCAATAGTAGTCTAAAATATATGTTAAGAATATACAAAAAATATAATATATTTTTTTGAAAGTACAACATATCTATTTTTTTTAATCCTATTTGAATATCACATTGCTTATCATTGTTTGGTTAAAAAAATTTATAACATTACGTTTTAGATAGTTTTTTTATAAGTATTGGTCTTATAAAAAATTCAAATTAGGGCAGCTAGGTAATGATTATATACATATCTACCAAAATACAGAATGAGTTTCTTAAAGTGATCCAATAGCTAACTTTTTTATTTTAAATGTGACAGTATACTTCTTATGGGGGACCCCCTTTACTTTTTTATTCTGGTTTCAGATGTGTATTTCACTTTTCAAAAATTCCCGCCATTTTTCCAATATGGCGGCCAACTTTAAAATTTCTTATAGAACACCCTACATTTTGTGGTGTTTTTGAAATTTCCATGTTATTTTAAAACTTTTTTATTCTTTGTCATTTTTCTATAAACCTAACGGTTAGGGAGCTAGAGGCAATTAAAGTTCATTTTTAGTTACATAAGAATAACATGGGGCAAACTTTATCTGCCCATTTCTCTGAAACCATTGATAAAAATAAAAAAAATACTCAAAAATAAAAATGTCTTAAATTGATGTTTTAAAAACATTTTTTTCATAATAACAAAAACTTTTTTTGAAAATTTTATATTTTGTCCGCCATATTGGAAAGAAGTTAATTTATGCGTAAATTATTATTTTTATTAGTGAAATGTTCTTAAAACATCAATTTTAGACATTTTTATTCTTGAGTATTTTTTATTTTTATCAATGGTTTCGGAGATATGGGCAGATAAAGTTTGCCCCATGTTATTCTTAAGGAACTAAAAATGAACTTTAATTGCCTCTAGATCCCTAACCGTTAGGTTTAGAGAAAAATGACAAAGAATAAAAAAGTTTTAAAATAACATGTAAATTTTAAAAACACCATAAAATGTAGGGTGTTCTATAAGAAATTTTAAAGTTGGCCGCCATATTGGAAAAATGGCGGGAATTTTTGAAAAGTGTAATACATATCTGGAACCAGAATAAAAAAGTAAAGGGTGTCCCCCATAAGGAGTATACTGTCAAATTTAAAATAAAAAAGTTAGCTATTGGATCACTTTAAGAAACTCACCCTGTATAACATGTAGATACGGATGTTAGTAAGATGTATGATAAAGTACTTTAGTGGATTATTATGTGGTATTATCGAGATGAAGGAGGGCTATTTTACTTATGCAGATGACTTTTTGAGACCCTTAATGGTAACATTTTACAAACCTTATGGGTTGTAAATGGGTCATATAAAACCAATTTCAAATCCTGCTGATGTTGAGAGAACCATAACAAAGGAATGTTTATAAACGATTAAGTTGGGTCAATTAATTTGCATTCTAACAATGTTTTTAACACCCGCGTGCATGTACGTTATGGGGGATTAATAGAATATGTCATTCCCAGATTCTTTTCAATAATTGGTGATCATGTTTAGTATGTGCCAACAAATTAAAATCTTCAAGAGCTTAGAAATTTTTAAGGCATCAAAATATTTAACATCTGTAGGTACTGTGAAAATGTGTTAGTTTTTCTTTGAAATAATTGAACGAGTCAAGTCAGCGAAATAATGTAATGTTAGTAATGTATCATAATAATCGTTGTTAGCATATTTTCCAAAATGTACAATTTAATTTTCCGTTACATATTGTTTGGGAATACCTTTTTTGTGTTGTTACTTAAGTAAAAGATCAAAGTTGGCTTATTTTTACCTGCGACCAAAAAATGAAGTAAATGTTTTCTTTTAAAGTCAATTAACAGTAACATGTAAGAAAAGAAAACAAATTACAGTAAATTATATAATCAAATTAGTAACCTTCTTACTTCCTGGTAAAAGAAACAAAAATATAATAGAAAATATTTAAACTGTAAACTAGTTCGCCAACTCAACTAAGACAAATGTCAGAAAGTTCCACAAATAATGGCACGCTGCCTTCTAAAGTTAAGAGGACCTTTTCAACTTAGTATTAAGTATAAAAGTCAATCCCACCAAAACATACATATTTTTCCACAGCTAATTGATCAAATACAAAATTTTTAAATCTAAACAATTCTAAATCTTAATATTTATTATTTTCTTATTTATTCGTATGTATATGATTTGCAATTAAAAAAAAAAAATATAAGTTTTTTTCGAACATGTGCATTTGAATTATAAATAAATTGTCTCCTCTGAGTGCATTTATGAGTTAAATACCGAAGTACAAACATTACAAAATATAGAGACCTTAATTACACATCGTTGAATGTATGAAAAGGTAATTTTGGCTCTAATAAAGTTGTCCGGTTGCACTTCCAGCATATAAATTGGCCCCGGACAGCTGAGAGAGCTATACAAGATTATCTTCTACTTACCTCATCAACATTACTAACTTAATTTACCAACACAATTTATCTCTCTAACCACCAACTCCCAAAGGAACTCTCATTGCTAAGTTAACCACATTAGTTTGAAATATAATAAAAAAGTAATGCTGTACAACAAAGAAATATGTTATTTCTCCAAACCAAATGTTCTATTAATTTATTTTTTATTAATAACTACATTACAATTAAAAAATATTATCTTTTTCAACAATCCATTTTTATTGATTACTTAGTATTGACTATTCACTTAATACTTATAAAATATGTTTTTCGGTAAAGGAAAATGAGCAAACGAATGACGAATATCCTCTTCTTTTTCGTTGGGTTCCTTGAGGGTATAAAAACTTTCAGGTGTAACAGCCCTAACCAAGGAAAAGGGTGTTTAGGAATTGGTCTATGCCCCGCTGGATAATAAAGGTCTAGCTGGGTTTAAGAAACTGCCTCATTTATGCGTTGGACAGATTTATGCTTTTTGCTAGACGAATGGAATTTAATGCTCTGTTTGGTGGAACTGAAATAATTTTTAACAAAGCAGTCTTGTAAAAGTATGTACAATAAATATGTTATTGTTATTTGTATTGTAAATAATTTTTATATTATTAGAAATGTATGTGGAATGTTTAATTTTGCATTGAGGTTTGTCCAATATATTTAAACTAACCGTTTTATTTATAACAAATTAATAATTACCACATTAATCACTAGGCACCCACAGTCATTCCAATAAATTATTTTTATCAAAGATATTCCAAATTATTTTTATGCTCTCATAGATTGTTCCTTCCTAAGACAAACTGTATAATCAATTACATCCCCACAACTTCAAATCAAAACATTCATGTTTGTATTAAGATATGCAGCTTATTACTTTAATTGATTTCAACTGCATGGATACACTGGTTAAAATATGCTCCAATTAATATGTCTAAGGTTATTCTGAAATTTAAAAAAATTCAACTCTAAATAGACACAAAAGGTGTAATAGACATGCAAAAATAAATTGTGATGTTTTTTCATCGAATTACAAATATTATTGTATTTTTAAGTCTTTGTTTTGAAATTGGCATATACACATTGTTTGCATTTTGAGTACAATTTAATAAATATTATTTGATGTTATAAATTGCTATTTGTTATAGTTGGGTGGTCTGATGCTTTGTGGTGTCTATCTTTTATGCAACAGCATTTGTCTTTAATTTGTAATGTTTTTTTTTAGTCTCACTGTAAGACTATCACATTGAATTGCCAATAATTGCTAAATGTTAATTAATTGCATTGTACTAAATTTTTTGTACTAACTATATACACGATATCAGCAGTAGTATTAATAAACATATTTTATATTGCGTTTTAAACGTTTCAAATATTCAGGAAAATAATTTAAAAGATAGTGGAATTTGATTAAATGTTAAATAACTCCCGCGAGTCTGTAGGTTGCCATTTATTGTTTATAAATAGCCTCGAGAGGCTGAAAGCTAAGGAAAGGAAAATGAGCTAAATTAATAGCCAGTCCCATTTTCATCCCTGGAAATTTCATAGTTGTTTTAATATTTCTCAATATTACGTTATCTTAATGAAATTCAGTATCAAAATGATGACCAAAATATATATTTTTAAAATTTAACAAAAAAATAAACAATACATTAAGTTTTACAGTGTTGCAACGTACAGTCTGTACGCGTGATGGTTTAAATAATAAAATATTGCAGATTTTGTGTGTTCGTCATCTACGTTAGTTTTAAAATCTAACTCTTTGCGAAATTAAGACTCTGCAAGCCTGATTAAGTGTAACTATAACTGTATATATATAATTATTTTTTATTAAAAGACAGTTGAACCCACTTGTGTTTATAGTTTGAATCAATTTATTTTCAACAGATTAATTAATGTTTAAATATTTTGCAAACTTAATTAACTATGTTTTATTTTAATTAATTGAAAGATAAATAACTTCCAGTAGTCTTTAGGCTGCTTCTTTATTGTTCATAAATAGCCTCGAGAGACTAGTAGATGCATTTTAAGAGATTCAGGACAAACGCAAATTCAGCGGTTTTTAATCAGTGGTTACGTATTAGTGACGTGTGATGACGTATGTGTGACGTCATACGGTGACGAGGTGGAGTGTGTGAGGTGACGGGTGTGACGTCACTAATACGCTGTTGAACTTTTAGAGGAGCCCAGAGAGTCTTGATTTTCCTGTTAATTTGTGTTTATGACCAAACGCCACCCCGGCTGTCGGCCCGATCACGCTAGGGCCGCTATACTCCCTCGCTCTTTGCATTTCAGTGCTAGATACCAAATTTATTTACTTACAAAGGCCGGCACATAAAGATCACTGTATGTTCTTAAAAAAAAATATTTAAGAGTATTTCTATTCATCCAGTAAAATCCATTAATTTTTATCCGATTTATACAACCGGAGTTTTGCTTGAATAAATGACAGAAAACTTCTTAAATTCCCGGTCAAAACTACGGATTTTATTCCCCTTATACTTTTACACAACTAACACTCGACCACGATTATGTTTGGCGGGAATATGTAATAATTATTACACACCGGTCTCTTTATTCTATCATACACCTTCATTTCACACGTTTTAAACAATTATTAATTTTTAAACGTTTATTCCCGTTGCCTTTAGAAAGGCCGTTTCGGCTTTCTCTCAAAATTTTTACTGCGGGCTTCATCTGTAAGTCTCCCACATTTTTGCCACTAATAATTATTATGTTTCTCCGGACTTTAACTAATATTTTTACATCGAGCAAGTTCAAACATGTTCAAGGTCATTTGGGACTTAGAAAAAAAAGGAACTTGACTGTAGCGGACATGCCAGCCGACCAGCCAAGTATAGGGGCAGTTCATCGTATTTGGGCAGGCCAGCCGACCGAGTGAACCAAGGTGTGGGGGGCCGCAGAAACCGCACTGCGCGAACCACCCGGGTATGTTTGTTTTTTTGGGGGGTGTGATAGGATTCAGGAAAGGAACATAGTTTAAATACCCTTGAGTGTTAGTGTTTGCCCAAAATTAGAAAGAACCCAAGCAAAGCCATGCAAAGAAAGCACAGTAAATAAGGAAGCCGCCAGCTAAGTATGCAAACGAGGGAAGGGACCAAAATGGTCCCGTGATCAAACTGATCTTGACGCCCAGGGAACATCTCACGGCGGCTCCGAATCTCCTCGCCTAAGTCCGGAGTAGTCTTTCCCAGGCACGGCGACATTCCTCGGGACTTGAGCGGGGCTCGACCCGGTGACTCGACGGCAACCCCCGTAGACATCGAGCGGCGCAAGCGAGTTGACCTGCTTTGGGTGCACGCTTGGCTTTGGCTCCGAGGCGGTATACCACGTAGGGATGCGCTTCTCCGAAGACAACGCCGAATGCCCGGTGTCTCCGATGGTGTCCGCCGAGTCCCAAAAGTCGGCCGGAGAGGTCGGAGCTGCTTCTTGGATGGTCCCGTGACGGCTCGATGCAGAGTGATGCAGTGCCCCTAGCAGCTCCCGGTTTTATCCCGACTCAGCGAGGAACGGACGTCTCTCATTGGCTCAGCGGCCGGGCCAATCAGAAGCGAGCTACAGTTAATGACTTCACCACGGGGCCATGCAGTGAGATTGTACTCGGCTAAAGATGGTGTTTAAGCCTCAGAAAAATCCAACCGAGCTGTAATATTGTCTTGTGTTAAAATTAATACACTTAACAAAACATTATAATTTGACTCGCAACTTCATTTAATAATAATAATAATAACGTTTGAAAATAGTTTAATCGTTTAAAATCGTCACTGTCAAACCATTTTTAATTTACTGACCTAACTATTCACGTTGCTGAAACATTTCATTTTGCTCTGCTGAGTCCCTATCGTAAAGAAAACACCTTGAGAAATTTCGCCGGGGTGGTCTCAACACTAATGACGGGAAACGGGTATATAATCTGGGCCATATCTGTGCGTGCCCAGCGCAACCATATCCCGCCTAGTCGTAGTGTTGGTTACGGTAGTAAATCGCTTCGCTGGACCATTCATGTAATACACTCTCGCACACACTTAAAGGCGACGCGACGATAGTCTATTGACCGAGGGCAGAGGGCCAATATTTCCTTGCAGGTCCCCTCAAGATAGGATGAGTGAAGAATTGTATTTCTACACAATTATATAACATTAGTTAATTAAAAACTGAAGACATAATTGGTATTTTTATTGATATATTATTCAGGATGTCACAAAACAATTTTTTCTATGACTTTGGGATATGATTACTTATTAAAGAGAGAAAATCAAATAAACACATGTCCAAAAAATGCTTTATTAACCCGTTAGCCACCAATTTGTTTCCATACGCTACAGCACAACAGTGTTGTACGCCAATGTACACAGTGTATACACAGGGGGACTCGCTCAGCACTCTTGACAGCAGACAAGGTCAACTCCTCGGTCATACTGTGCTTGAGTCCCCGCGCAACACTCATGGGACAGTTATTATTATTGTTGTCGGATGAAAGGTGTCTCCCCTGGGCCAAATTTTGCTGGATGCCCGGCGAAATCAAGTGGAGAAGACGCCGTGTCAGTTGACGGCGAGAACAGCCTCGTACCCGGTCAAAACATTTCAGTTTTGTCCGCTGAGTGAATACCGTACAGAGAACGCTATGAGAAATTTCAGCGGCTAGGTCTCAGCACTAATGACGGAAACCGAGCCTACATTCTGGGTCACACATCTGGGCGTGGGCCGTGCTATCTAGGCGCGGGCTTCTCATTTTCCTTGACGGCACGAATGGCTCCGCGCTCCGCCATTCGTGTTCGCACACTGCGCCGACTGCTCTTGTCTGCTGTTGCCCGGACGCAAAGCTACGTACTGGGCCAATCTTACCTTGCATGTCCCCATGATAAGATGAGGAGAAAAATTGTATTTCTATACAATTATACAACATTACTTATTTTAAAACTAAAGACATCCTAAATTAGACATATTTTGTATTTTTTTTATTTATATATTATTATTCAGGATGACAAAAAAATGTTCCATGACTTTGGGATATTGTTATTTACTTGTACAGAGAATAAATAAAAAAAACAAAACAAATAAACACATGTCCTAAAAATGCTTTGTTTACCGTTAGCCACCAATTAGTTTTTACACATGGTAATTTTTATTCCGTAAGGCATTGTTACATTTTCAATTACGTTTACCCATTGAATTTGGTATCGATGAATAGTAGTTTTCTACAAGAGGAAAAAAGTGGGTCTTTCTGGTGTGTAGGCCTAATTGTGTTTTAAAAACGATTACACATAAAAAGAAACTTTTTATCATTCTGCACGAAATCAGACTATTTTTTGTTCTCTCAACTGTACCAAAACCGATTCTTTATTGTCCTAGGACTGAAAAATCATCTGGAGAATTTTTTAGGTCCTAGTACTGAAAAGTCAGCTGTTTGCTATGTATATTATTATTCATTTATTAATGTTGAGGAGCAGAATTTTGAAATTCAAAAGTTATAAAGAGTATTGTTTGTAAATAACATAAATGTAAACACTGCATATTACTAACTTTGTGAATATAACCTCGAAAATACATCTTTATAGTTATAATTTTTAATGATCAAAAGTCTAATTTCGCACTATGATATAAAACGTTGTTCATCACTCGGAGCAAAAGTGTCTTTTTGATGCTTAATCGTTTAACACGATTGCTCACCAAAAAGACCGACTTTCGCTCCTAGTGATGAAATTTACTATTTGCTCCGAATGATGAACAACGTTTTATATCGTCAATGAAAAATTAGACTTTTTATATTAAAAAAAAAATATTAAATATAAAGTTGTATTATTGAGGTTATATTTACAATGGAATTAATATGCAGTGTTTACATTTCTGTTATTTACAATCAATGCTCTTCATAACGTTTGAACTTCAAAATTCTCCACCTCGAAATCAATAAATGAATAATATTATACTAACCAAACAGTTGCCTTTTCAGTCTTATGACCTAAAAAAATCTTCCAGCTGATTTTTAAGTCCTAGGACAAAAAAGAAATGGTTTTGGTACTATTGAGAGAACAAAAACCAGCTGATTTTGTGCAGAATGATAAAAACAAAATAATAGTTTAATAATTTTTACTAGAGATCACCTCCTGATCGAAATTCGATCAAAATTTCGGTTTATCTGGACCCAAGAAGTTTAAAAACATTTTATAACTGGAACATCTGTTCTTCCTATTTTCTGGCAGTTATTTTTACAACAGCTGTCTAATGATTCAATCAATTCTCCTTCCTCCATAAGATTAACATTGGAACTTTGAAAGCCTATGGGGCGTAGCCCTGGAGTCCGATGTGAATTAGAGTAGTGTGTTTTGGTCACTTTTAAAACCGGCCACGTGCCCACCGAGCCATGTGACGTGGCAGCTGGCGCCAGCTGCCATGTCACATAGCTTCCGGTGGGGGTTAGAGGGTATATATGAGATGCTGTAGTTATATGTTATGCCATATAGGTTGGGGTGGAGATGGCGATAGTGTTGGCGTTAGGGTGAAGTGAATTTCCGCATAAAATTAAAAGTTAGTTCAAAATTGAAATTTGTCGGTGTTAACGAAACTCTAACAGTTGAAGAAAAATTAAGAGTTAGTTCAAAATTGAAATTTAAACTTATAACTGAGATGTGGAAAATATGTCAAGGTCATCCAGAGTAAGTTTTAAAAAATTCTATCCAACTATCACCAGAAATAGTTTTAAGGTGAAGTAGTTGGTGATAGCGGGTTAATTGATTCGTGCCATGGGAGAGGTGTTTATCGTTTGAAAGTTGGCGATCGAATGAGAAGAGCCGCCTAGGGAGAGGGTTATAAAACGGCAACCTTCCCCCACCACCCCTTCCCCCACTCCTTTAGATCAATAACCGGTCGCCGACTCTATGTGGTAAAACTGAACCAGACATGGCGGCTGCCATGGATAATTCTAACCTCAAACCTTAGTTTTGCATTGGTGAGCATGAGCCACCCCCACTCCTTTACCTTTCTTTTATATTTTTAAAACCGAACAGATGTTCGGGCAGGTGTTGGGGGCAGAAATGTTAAAATATTGGGGTGGAGATGGCAATAGCGTTGGCGGTCGGTTGAACTGAATTTGCGAATAAAGTAACTAGGGTTGAACTAAAAGTATACATAAATTAAAAGTTAGTTGAAAACTGAAATTTGACGGTGTTAACAAAACTCTTAATAGTTGAACAAAACTAAAAGTTAGTTTAAAACTGAAATTCAAATTTATAAATAGGATCTGGAAAGTATGTCAAGGTCATCCAGAGTAAGTTTTAAAAAAGCCTACCCAACTACTACCAGAAATAGTTCTAAGTTGAACTAGTTGGTGATAGTAGGATAGGTTAGATTCTTTCACTTTGATTTGAATTTTATTAGTGAACATACAATTAATGTGCAACAGCAGAGTTTAAACAAGTTGAACTTTTGTGATGAATAACAGAGTTGTAAATGCAAACACCGACGACGATGAGAAGGTAAATGCAGAGTCCCCAGATGATGTATTTGAAAAGCTTGAACAAATGTAACATTTCAAGTTGGTTTTCCCGTTCCATTTCCAATCGTTTAATTTCCAATTTCAATTTATCCTCTTCCATTCTAGTTACGAAGGGAACTTCATCCATCATATCCATCATGATTGTGTTAGTGTTTGAAATTTTAGTGATGTTGATAGTTCAGAAGTCGAAGACGGAATAAGAAGTGAAAGGGAGAAATGTTAGTTAAATAAAGAAGTGGTGGGGGGAAGGATGAATTACAAAGAAGTGGTGGGGGAAAGACGTTGCTCTTCATTATTACCATCAGTAGTGTCAGATGGTGCAGGAGTTAGATTTAGTAAACTGTCTTCGTCTAAACTTTCAACCTTATCACAAATAGGACAATCGTATGTTATTTCCAAATTCATTTTGATGGTTGTAAAATTATCTACAAGTTCTTGTAAAATATTAAAAATGTCTTGTAACTCTTCTTTAGAGTTTATTTCAAAACTAGAATTCATTCGGGCCAATGGAGAGTTGTTCATTGTTGGAGAGTCAGTGATGGAATGAGGATCGGCGCATAGGGAGGGGGCTTATATAATGGTGACCTTGAGCAGGCGTCTAGGGAGGGGGGCTGTCTAGGGAGGGGGCTTTTATATGGGGAACCTTGAGCTTATGATTGAATAAAATGTTTAGTTCTTCTTCTTCGTCTTTTAATTCAATTATTTGAACCGAAGTAGTTGTTTCATCCTCTTCACTCGATGAAGAAAACAATTCACCAGGATTTAAATATTGAACTACAATTCTGAACCATCTTATAGGATATTCGTCAATGATAGAAAGTAAGTTTTGAAACAATTCTTCCATCTCTTCCCTGTCAGTTATTATATGTTCAAACTTGATAAATTTGTTTTCCATGTTGTTAGTTAGAGTGTTGGAAGTGGAATGATTTAATATTATATAAAAATTAGAACTAGTGGTGGGGGGAAATCTCAAGGTCATCCAAATGAAGTTTTAAAAAAGAGTGTAAAACTGAAATTACACATTTGATGGTTCTACAGGATCGGAATACCAATCTGATCTGTATTTACATCTTTTTATCATATGTGTACAAAAATCATCTTGATGAGAATTGGTGCGTTGACAATGAGCAAGATCTAGAGGGTGAAATTTGAAACATCTTTGAGGACAACATGTATGAAAATATCTTGATTTGTAAAATTTGAAAGTTCGCAATTCCGGTGGTGGTAGTTGTTTTGTTTTGCATTTGCAATAAGAAGATCCGAAGAATTCACATTTAGTACAAGCTAACCCATCCACCATCATTGGTCCTAAATCTGTACACTGTTGTTCACAACAGTAACGAGGTTTGTACTTGTATTTTTGCTCTTCCATGTTGACGCTGCGGAGTCCAGTGAAAGAATAAGAGTGTATAGTGTTGAATAGTGAGTTTTATGTACTGTGAAAAGTGGTGGGGGTAATTTCAAGGTCATCCAAATGGAGTTTTAAAAAATTATACCTTACAAGTGTAAGGATTATTAAAATTTAGGAAGTTTGTTTCTCTTTGTTTTCTTCAGACTTTTTCTCTCTCTCCGCCTTAGCCATAGCAACAAGTTCTTCTGTTGATAATGGATGTACTTCAGGAAATTTTAAAATTAATTTAGCTTGATATCCTTCTTTAGTTAATACATCTAAATCTTGGGTCATTTGTTCAACGGTGTTGTAGTCTTTTCCATAGATTTTTCCATCAAGTTGAATCATCATTCTGTACAACATTTTCTTAAATAGGTCTTGTCGTGGTGAGAGCTGAGAAGCAAATGATTATTTATACAAGTATCACATCCTTTTTATTAACTCACATTGATCATGTGATTCTTTAGTTGTAGTTTTGTCTGTCAAAAGTTATTCAACATTGGTAATACTTTTGGAACTTGATGTTATGTTGACCAGTTGGCGATGAAGAAGTTGTAGGTTGTGTAGAAATAAATATTTCATCATCGCAATATTTTGTTTTAGTGAACATCCTTGTATTAGTAGCACTAACATCAACAGTTAAGTGATAACCACCGGTAAGTAAAACTCGCATTTCGTTGGTTAAATCTTCGAGTTGTTCAAAAGTTGTAATGGTGTTGGTATCATAAGATGCACATTTGACTTTGAGAGACATCTTTTAGTTTTTATATTAAGCGATAGAGTGAGCGAGATGTGTACGGTACGAAAGGTAGTCGTAGACTGATGAATTTTACAAGTAGATTTTCGCTTTTATAATCACACAAAAGTGGGTCAAGGTCATCCCGTGGAATTTTTAAAAAAAGCAACATATTGTAATGTACAAAGACATCACAATATGTTGCTTCTTTTAATTTTTTTTTGTTTTTTCTTTATATCATATTTATTGAAAAACAATTACAAACAAATAGTTACAATGTTATGTACAAACTAATCAGTAGTAGGTGTTACATGAATAGTTAGTTCAGTTGAGTTGTTTCCACTTGGTCCGTGCGAAACCAAATAGAGTGCGCCGGGTTGAACTGCACGAAGATCTTCATTTTGAAGAAGTTGTACAAAGCGTCTTGGTAGGAAGATCTGAAATTTTGGTTCATCACCAACTGTATATGGAGCCTCGCTTAATGTGCAATTAATAGCATCACCTACTGAAGTTTCCATTTTCTTAATCGTATGAATGATGTAGTGTTTTTCTTCTTTTAGTTCAGAACATTTCTTTGTAGGTAGAATTGATGATTTAGAATGAGCGTTGAACTGATCAACTAAACTTTGAAGTAAGTTCTGTGATGCCATCTTGATGTTGTTGTTAATCTTCTTGTTAATAAGAATGTCCGTCGGAGATGTTGTCTCTTCGGAGGTTAGAGTAATACTCATGCTGCGTCATGGTAGCGCTCTCGCTTTTATAATCGACACTACCCCCACTACTGACACTACACCCACCACTTTGTTGAAGGAAATTGTTCAAGCGGTAGGCATTCTTTAAAGCGCACTGCGACCTTCGATGTTTAAAACTTTTTGATGAAATACAAAGTTCGTTGAAGTAGCATTGGAAATCTTTATCAATTATTGCATTAATCACTTCGTTGCTTGTAAATGATTGTATCCAATTTGCTTTTTCCAATCCCCTTGTGTAGATAATTTTAAACTCTTTGCAATAATGAATCATAATGTGCGGCATCATGTTATAATTAATGAAACCTTCATCCCATCTTAAGTTGTGAAAATGTTTGTACAACCATTTGTTTGTAACTTTCGCTTTAGTTGTTAGTCTATTAAATGGTACTGGAGGTTTGAACAAATAATGATAAACTACTGATGTGTTCATGTCCAAGATTACTAATTCTTTAATAATAAAATTACCATCATTTCCTCGGAAAGCTTGAAATTCAATTATACCTCTTTTAACTTCCATTATATGTGGCGCATTAGAAAACGAAACCCGTTTATTCATGATGAAGTCTTACTAACAACTGACTTAAAAATTGAATGAGCCGATGTTTATAACAGACAGGATTGTTCTTCTTCTTTCACTTCTTGTGCCACTTCATCAATATTAAAATTGGTGTGATATTTGTTTAATTGTCTCCACATTTCAACTTCTTGAGGTATTCTATTAAAGACTGAAGTATCCACGGGACCGTATAAAATTGGAACAAAAGGTTTTTTGTCCAATGTATCAATTAGATAGTCTTTAATTATTGCACTTGAAAATATTAGTTGTTTCAAATATCTGGTGACGGGACCGGTAGTACAACTTAAAGTGTAAAATTCTTCTTTAGTGAAATATAATTTAACATTATGTGTAGTTAAATCTCTGAAGCGAACAATTTGTCCTCCACGATGTTTTACTATATCAACTTCAATATTTGATTCCAATAAACTTAATCTTGTTCTTCTTCCAAATGTGTTGTTACTTAAATAGCACTCCAAAAGATGTAAATGTTTCATGAGAGATTCCCAAGTAGTTTCATTAAAAGTAACCATTTTGTTTCCATGATTTAAAATAACAATTGGTGAATAATCCATTGATTTTAAAATTCCAACTGATATACTTTTTGTCATGCATGAAGAAATTGGGTAGATAATCCGAAGAAATACTTCTGTTAAAATATTGGTTGTAATGTTAACTTCAACCTTCTTCCTTTTTACTTCTTTTTCAGCTTTTTCTTCTTCTCTCTTCTTATGTTTGTTGAATTTTAGGAACTCGTCCATTTCTCGTTCAACTTGTTTTTCTATATCTGAACTATTATCATCCATTAGAGGTGTATTTTCTTCTCCGTTAGTAGAATTCATCTTGCGAATGATGTTTCCCATACGACGGTTGAAGATAGAATGAAGTTTCTACTAATTATTTTCTCGCTTTTATATTTTTCGTAAAATCCTTGAAATTTATACAATTACATAATTGTTTGTTTTCAACTTGTCTTTCACAAATGAAATTCTAACCTCAAAAATTAAAGCAGATAATTCTAACCTCAAAAATTTGCAGTTGTTGTACAATTCTTCTTAAAGTACATTCTTCACAATTCCGGTCAGCGGTGTGTAAGTAACTATTTTATCATGTAGAATTAGACAGTATGCCGAAGTTCCATCCGCTACTGGTTCTTCAAATTCCATTTCAATTTTTATATCCACACTTGATGATTTTACCGATTCATTTTGTTTTGAACAATCGATTACAATTATTGGAGCCTTGGAATAATACTGGTCAGGTGATAATAGTGGTGTATTAGTCTTTCCATAATATGACGATTGAAATCTTGCATACATATCGTATAAAATAGAAAAACGTTTTTTGCTGAACATGACATTCAAATTGTCATAGGGAAAGAATTGAGAGTTTAGGAAAACTTTACAATTCTTTATTTTACAGTGATCAAATTGACTAGCATTTGCAGTGATAACATCTTTTCGCTTAGTTTGAAAACCGAGTATTATGTACCTTGCTCGTTCCAAGTAAGTTGATGTCTTGACGGTCCATGTTTGTCGTTCTGTCTGAGGTAGTGTAGGGTATTCATGAAATTCCCAACTTCGGAATGGCATCACAATATCACGGTCAGATTTCAACTTTCTCAATAATAGGATTCTATGTTCATCAGCCAATCTTACATGAGGTACTCTCCAAACAACTTTATCCAACTGTAGTTGCCATTCCAGTTTATCTTCCGTAGTTGCAGGGTCTGCAAGTATCAAGTCCTTATTAGTTGAAGATCTGAGTAATACTAATTCTTGTTTGACATTTATTATTACCCGTTTGTAATCTTCAGCGAATCCCAAAAGCAATCGTAAAGGTACATGAAAATCAAAGTGACCGTTGGAAGCTGGTGTTATAGTGTCTTTATCGGGGGCAACCCATCCGGCGGTGACTATTGAATTCTTCTCATGCGGTGTTAATGATGTTAATCCTTTCAATGTCGTTGTTAAACCAACCTTTTTTGTTGAATCAACCGTCACCCCTGATATTTCATATCTTATTTCATCAAAAAGATATGCCATCGGGTTATTTATAAAAGGAACTGTTGAAGCAGTTTTTCCATCCAATTTTAATACCCGTCCTTCGATGTACAAGTAACTTTCACACGGTAAAGTGTAAATATCTTGTTGTTGAATGGGGATCCTTATTTCATCGTTATTGTTTAATTTTGATGAAGTGTAAGGGTTGTGCGTGTGATATTCCTTCTCCCATAGTGTTTCGTCGAACGTTGGTCCTTGAGATATATCCAGGATATCCATCGCTGTTAAGTTTCAATCCAATCTTCTGTAGAAAACGAATGTTGTCCGATGTTAACTCTTCCAATGTTGAGGAGCTACTGAGCTCCCGACTCTTCCGTTGCGGTTTAAATGATAATCCCATGTTGATTTTTATGTTGCTGCTCTGATGTGTATCCGTATAGTAATTGTTTCTCCTCTAAAGTCAACACTATGACCGTCTTGATCCAATATGTTCAGTACGATGTCTGAAATGAAACTGGTGTTTAACGGTAGGTATATCAAGTTTTGTGGCTTCTCAACAATTTTAAAACCGGGAGCCACTGTTGGATAAAATGTATGTAAAATATGTTGATTAACTCCATCTCTATACGATCCGTGTATAATGTTGCACGTGACATCGATACTATTTACTTTCAATATTGTTACAGTTGAATCACCTGAATGAGTAGTTCCAGGAGTTAAGATTTTCTTTTTTGTATCTGTAAATCCAAGTAAACTGCCAATCGACTGTTCCAAGCTGACATCAATATAATATTTTGAAGTTATTTCTGCTTTTAAAGTATTATTGTTTCCTTTAACGGTAATATTGTCTTCTCCGAGTTGTTTCTGTAATAATTGGTTTATATCATCAATTTCATAAGCTCCAGTAGGAAATGTAATTATTTTCAATTCTGAGTATTTTCCTGCAGCATCCTTAGTTTCATAATAATGTAGTAAATTGTTCTTCCCTTCCGTAACATTGGGAATTGAGTTGTAGGTAGTCAAATCAAGTAATGCCGCTTCCCATAATCGTTCCTTGGATAGACGCAATGCTGGGAACAGCGTACTTTTCAATGTGGATGAATTTCCACTCAATGACACTGTATACGATGACATCTTAAAGCTGACTGACACTTTTCGCTAGAAACTCCAAACATAAATGCCCACATATTTCAGTATTGTTAGGTTGTTCTTTTTTGTAATTGTAAAAAATGTTTTTTGAGTTTCGAAAATAATGTTGAAGTTCTTTTGGCGGTGGTAGATTGCCAAAACTGTCAAAGTAGTAAACGGTTTGTCCAAGCTTTTTATAGCATACCCAATGAGTACCTGGACCATAGGTGGAATCCAAATTTACTATTCCAGTTTCATTTTTCCATATTTTAGTTGGTAATGCATCTTTCATAAAAACTCCTCGAAAGAATGGTATTTTCAAACATTTCACATAATCATTTAACTGATGATTTGTTAAGGCTTTATTTGGAATTATCAATTGACTCTTCTTATTTAGTACACACGGTATGGTCTTAGGTATAAACCTGCTCCGTTTTTTACCATTTGCCAAACAGAAGTCTTCTTTACATTTGCCTTATGAGTTCTACGACGTCCTTTTTTAATGTTTCCACCTCTTTTGGGAGCGCCTTTCTTTGCAGGTCTTCCTCTGCGATGTTTTCCACCACCTAACTTTGCTTTCGTCTTCATGGCTGTAGTTACTGCCCAAGCCGATGCTTTTTCTGCAATACTTGCGTCACTTGATTTTACTCTTTGCCAAGCTTTTTCCGCTAGAATTTTATCTGCTATTGATCTATTTGTTGAATCTTTATACTTTGAATATGCTATATCGTGTTCCTTGCAAGCTTGATCTAATTTATTAATTCCAGGATCTCCTCTTGCTAAACGCTTTGCCAACTTAGTTCCAGGTCCACAATATTGATAACCTCCGGGCAGATGTAATTCGTATGGTAAAGCGTCTATCGTTCGATTTACAACAGCACCAACTGGAATCCGTCTAAGCAGGGATAATGCAGCTGATGTTATACCACGTCCTCTCTTGCCGCTGTCTTGACGATGACTGAGCGATACGGTCTTCATTATGTTGTCTTATATAACTGGCGTGTTTACTCCACGAGATACTTTACACAAATGAATAACTTGTGCAAAATCTTTTATATTTAAAGACTTAGTTATTCAAATTAATTATATACTGATTTATAATTCTATTTTTAATCCAAGCTTCTCGTTCATCGGGTTGAATCATCACATGACTCGTTGTACTAGCTATATGATTGTGGGTATCAATAAGTAAATTACCCACTATTCTTATTAAACAATCTAAAGTTACAGCATCTTTCGGATGTTGAGGATCTTGTAACTGCATAATACGTTTATCATTACAAGTATATGCGGTTGAATCACTTTTTGATGTTGTTATGACTTGTCCAATAGTAGCAGCATCATTTGAATCTTCACCTGGTAAAATATTAATTATTTTCTTCATCTTTGCATCATATTTGGTCCCAAAGTGTTTATCCCAAGTTATTGTTTGTTTCAATGTAACACAATCATCTTCTTCATAACCAGGATAAATATTTTTTATTCTTCTATTACGACCATCGTATGTACCTAATCTACCACCACTTGCAATTAATGTTTGTACCATAAGAGGTACATCTGAATCTTTTATACCAAATCTTCCATTTGTTATTGTTTTATGTCCTGCATCCCATTCATCATTTTTTCCTTGCATTAAATCAAACTTTTTATTTCCATGTATAAATTTATCTCCCCGCTTTAACACGGCATCTTCATGTTTTACAAAATTTGATGTTTCCTTTTTTAATTCTTTAGATAATTGTTCCATAGTAACAGCATCTTTTGGTTGAGAACCAAACTTTACATTTGTCAATGTTTTACCATGACAATCAATTCCATTAACATCTTGTAAAATACAGTTGTCCTTGATGTATTTTAGGTTTACAGCATCACCGTCTTCCTTTGGGTATCCAATGTCATTTATAATAAATTTATAAAAAGAAAATCCATGTTCAGTTTTTTCCGGTATTATAGAATGTAAATATTCTTTATTAACTGAATCTTTATCATTTTTGGGATTTCCCACGTTGGTTATTCTATAATTTCCAGCATCATACGTTTGTCCATCTTTTAAGTTATTACCCCATTGCAATTTTAAAGTATTTGAAAGTTCAGATGATAAGTACTCTTTAGTAATTGCATCAGAACCTTCAGTTGGTTTACCAACATTAATTATTCTATGTGATTTAACATCGTAAGTATTCTTATGTAATTTCAATGATGTTGAAGTAGCTTCTTTTACTGTCTTCAAATTTGCTCCATCAGTATCTTCTTCTGGATCTTTAACTAGTTTTAAACGTTTATTACTTATGCTATAGTCACCTTCAGGTGTTTGCGGCAATCCACTTCTTTTTCTGTCTTCTCCAACTTGCACTCCTAACGCGGAGTACCGTCCGAACTTGTCGACGCTCATGTTAGAACTGATACGTCTTACGCTTGCAACTCTTTTATATCCGCGGACAATTATACAACTATACCACGATTCCTAAGTTCATCAACTAGAGCCACCCATTCATTATTCAAACCCGTATGACCGGCTTCCATGGCTTCATGCAATAGTCTCATTCGGTCAACCAATTTATTGATGTCGTTGTAGTAAATCACATTTGTATTGTATAGATTTTTCATCAATCCTTTACCAGAGGTTGAAGTATCTCCTTTACTCTTTTTACCATGTTGTTCAAGAAGTGATAAATCCATAAGTGATAAAGATTTTCTTTTCAGTGGTTGTCTCACCGCTGGAGCAGTACGTAATGTGGGCAATTTTCGTGGAGGAAACAACTTTTTTATAACAATGTTATATTTTGTTGCACGTGAACGATTAATCATTGCATCCTTTAAGTAGTTTCTCTTATGAGCGTTAGTATTTTGTAAAATCTCTTTAAAAACACTTAAATCTTTGGATGAATATCTTAGTGGTATATTTTTAAAAATTAATTCATATAATCCTTTTGTTCCTTTATATCTATGCTCACCAATAATGATGTAATCGTCTTGAGTTATTTCAAGCTTTGAATCACCAATCTTTAATTCATTCCCATCAATTCTTGCTCCGTATATGTGTGATCTACTCAAATTCGGGTTTGATTTCATGTCATGTAGCATTTTCATTATATATTTTCTTCCAAGAGGTCCATGTTGTAATATATCGCTACTCAATTGAGTTAAATTTGGAATAGATTGTTCAGCTTCAGGTATTGGCTGTTCTTCTCCCTTTTCAACAATTGGTTCTTCTTCTTCTTTTGCTTCTTCTTGCTCACTAGCACTTGTGTATGAATCATCATCTTCTTCTTTTTTTAATGCTTGTACTTCTTGTTTAGAAACTGGTAGTAAAACATCTCCTTCATAACGAGGTTTACCAATAGTTTCTGATATCTGTTTTAAAGGTTCCGTAATAGGTTTAAATGTAGTCTCTAGAAATTCTTCTCTTTCACTTAAACCCATCCTCAATGCACGATTCTTCATCCTAATAGAATCACTGAGTGATTTTATTTCTTTCAATAGTTTTTCTTGATTCACCATGTTTACACTGTGAAGTTCAACGTGTAACTAGATGTAGCATCGGTAGTTCAACGCATAAATACAAATTTATCCAACCCTATACGATATCTACCATTTTTAATATCTTCTTCCTTCATAATAACGAGAAAGCTATATTTCTCATTCCATGCTTTGCCACACATCTCTTTAAATTTTTCAAATGGCATATCCGCATTTACATGATCATTATATATATGCTTTAAATTTGTTTCATCTTGCTTGAAGATGATCAACATATTTGCATTGTCTCTTATAAGTTGTTTTGGAATTTTACTGTATGTTTGACCAATGTAAATGCTATCAATATTATGATGTCTTCCCATAGCAAAATAATTCCTTATTGTGTCATGATTTTCACAAGAAACATCGTCAAATATAAAAATAGAAAATGGTTTTGCTTCATTTGGTTGCATAATTGTTTCACTGGCATTAAACTTGTAAAAATTTACTTCAGGTACACTTGCAAGTACTTTATCCAATAATTGATATTTTGGTTGTTGCAATGATTTTGAAAAAATGTATATATTGTTAAAACGCAATCCTTTAGGATTAGTTATAAGGTTAAAAACAACATTAGTTTTTCCACAATTTGAAGGACCAGTTATTAGACATCTTATCGTATTTGGTAGTAATTCACCATGTTTTCCATGATTTAACTTATCATTGTCAACTGTCAATTCATCAATGTTATTGATATTAAATCGATCTTTTTGTTGTACAATCTCCATCTTGTATAAAGGTTAAACACACAATGAGCTATTAAACAACTATACTAAGTCTTTTGAAGGAATCCAAGAGTCTTCACTTTTATCAAACCCTAACCACCGGACTTTAACCATATCCTTTTTCCTTTGTAAAATCTTCTCGACAAGATATACATCACCAACTGTTGATTTCAACAATTCGTGTCCGTAGAATCCACCTTGAAGTAATTCACCCTTGTTATCCTTTAATAAATAGGTTTCAGGTATAGTTGGTTGCACTTTATAAATTGTAAATACTTCATTAGTCCAATTTGGTAGATATCTTTTACTAAATACACCTTTGTATTTGCTTATACGAACTTTATCGTTGACCTTGAACTTCTTTGGTTGCAATTTTTCTAATTTCGGTGTTGTATTATTTTTAATGCGTTGTAATACAATTTTCGCATTAGCACTGTTTACCTGGATAGGTTTCATTCCAATGGTACGATGATATTTGTTGTTATACTGTTTTATAAGTTGTGGTAATATGTCATACCACACATATGATCCTCGTTTTGAAAATTGTTTATACATCGCACCTTTCAATGTTCTATTGAATCTTTCAATTATTGAAGCTTTAACTTCAGAATTTGTAGAATAATGATTTATTTGATATTTCTTCATCAAAGCTCTAAAGTCTTTATTAAAATATTCTTTTCCATCATCGGTCTGTAGATGTTTAATTTTAAATTTATTTCTTTGTATTGTGGTTTCCATAGCTTTTGTAACACTTTTACCAGTCTTATCCTTCAATGGTAAAGCGTCAGCTATTTTAGTAAAACAGTCTATAATTGTTAAAATATATTTAAATCCTTTGTTTAATTTACTGTGCGGTATCATTTCAATGAGATCAGCTTGATAAAGATCATTCATCCCTTTAATGATTGTACTTCTTCTTGGAAATCTTCTTCTTGCTGGTTTATGTAGTTCATTTACAATCTTGTCCTTCACACTTTCCATCTTCAGATGTTGCTTGTACACCGCATGTAAAAATACTGATCCATAGAATAGTTTATTCTCATTTATATAGTTTGAATATAGGTCAAGGCCATTTCATATTAGTGTAAAAAAGAGGGAACATGGCATTGGGCTTGCCATGTCCCCTCTTCTTTACGGAAAGGAAAAAGGAAGAAGGTAGAGGACGAAGAATAGGTTTACTGGTCAATAGGGTTTAGAGAGTAGTGGCCGAATGGTAAAGTATTAATTTTATCTTCTAAAATATGGCGCTTGTCATCTTTGTAGCTTAATGCCCACTTTGTTTGTTTGACACTAAATAATTGATGATTATAACTTCTAATAGTGTTGAACGTTGCAGTTGTTTCAACATTTTCAAACAAACATCTTTTATAATGTTCAAACTGTACGTTCTTCTTCAGGAAAGAAGTTTTTATTCCTTTGGCCTTCTTCGTGACTTGATGTTCTTTCCTCTCGTTTATGTACAGTTGAAATGAATACAGTTTGGACATTAATGCTACAATTTCCATCATCGGCACACCATTTGTTTCATCTTTAAATTTTCCCAATACTTTCTTATTTCTGTCATAGTCGTAATTTGGATGATCCTTAGGATAATCGGAAAAGTCGAAATCATCTTTATATATAAAGGTGCGTAGATCTTCATACATGTCATTTGTTTTAATCCAGTAAATTAGTGCATCCGTGTCCATATATGCAATACCAATGTTCTCTCTTCCATAATAGTTAACCATCTTCTTATAATGAAACTCGTACATATGTGTTTTTGAAATATCCAAGATTGACATTCCAAGATACAAAGGACGATCCATTGTAACTGACTTCTTGTTCATAGAAATAACAACTAGATTTTCATTAATAATTATAGATGAACCAAAGTTTGGTTGTTGCACCAATTTCTGTAATTTTACTGGATCAGTTACCAATTTGATATCCTTATGTTTCCTTTTGTTTTCCAAAGTCTTGCCAAATATTGCGTTATTCATTAATTTGAAAAAATCTTTTTGAAAACTTGATGTAGCGGTGGCTCTTCTTCTTGTGTTGTTGTCGATGTAAGGTTTTAACCAACAAGATTGAGAAAATTGTAGTACTCGATTAATTTTTGTAATTCTCAATCCTAAGTCTAAAGCTTGTTGTATCATCCAGTAGTGTCCAACATATCGAGACTTGTCGGTTAAAGTCATCATTAATTTTGGCCATCTTCCAGTAGGGGAAATTTCAGTCTTAGGAAGAAGTGGTAAATCATAATGTTGATCATGAAGATGTTCAGGATATTCAAAATTAACATCAAAAATGTAACCAGTTTCACCATGCTTCGGTATATCCATTATGTTTCCAATCGATTCTGGATCTATCCATTTAAAATTATCAAATGGAAGGGGATTCGACATTGCCCATCCGTATAAGTTATTTGCATCAAAATAACCCAGGAATGTTGTTGGTTTTGATGCATCATAATCGGGCAGATACTTGTTGTTCGCCTTGAAATGTCGTGTAACGCTTTGCGTCAATCCCCCTCGAACTCCTGACTCTAACATCATAACCATATCTATATCAGTAAGAAGTTGTATTTTACAATTTGTTTCTTTCAACATAGCTTGCCATGCTAATCCAGGTGAAGTGTAGTTAACCATCTTCTTATAATGAAACTCGTACATATGTGTTTTTGAAATATCCAAGATTGACATTCCAAGATACAAAGGACGATCCATTGTAACTGACTTCTTGTTCATGGAAATAACAACTAGATTTTCATTAATAATTATAGATGAACCAAAGTTTGGTTGTTGCACCAATTTCTGTAATTTTACTGGATCAGTTACCAATTTGATATCCTTATGTTTCCTTTTGTTTTCCAAAGTCTTGCCAAATATTGCGTTATTCATTAATTTGAAAAAATCTTTTTGAAAACTTGATGTAGCGGTGGCTCTTCTTCTTGTGTTGTTGTCGATGTAAGGTTTTAACCAACAATATTGAGAAAATTGTAGTACTCGATTAATTTTTGTAATTCTCAATCCTAAGTCTAAAGCTTGTTGTATCATCCAGTAGTGTCCAACATATCGAGACTTGTCGGTTAAAGTCATCATTAATTTTGGCCATCTTCCAGTAGGGGAAATTTCAGTCTTAGGAAGAAGTGGTAAATCATAATGTTGATCATGAAGATGTTCAGGATATTCAAAATTAACATCAAAAATGTAACCAGTTTCACCATGCTTCGGTATATCCATTATGTTTCCAATCGATTCTGGATCTATCCATTTAAAATTATCAAATGGAAGGGGATTCGACATTGCCCATCCGTATAAGTTATTTGCATCAAAATAACCCAGGAATGTTGTTGGTTTTGATGCATCATAATCGGGCAGATACTTGTTGTTCGCCTTGAAATGTCGTGTAACGCTTTGCGTCAATCCCCCTCGAACTCCTGACTCTAACATCATAACCATATCTATATCAGTAAGAAGTTGTATTTTACAATTTGTTTCTTTCAACATAGCTTGCCATGCTAATCCAGGTGAAGTGTACGAATGAAGAGGGTCCAATCCATATGCTGCAAAACATGTATTTCTAAATTCTTCCATTATATCACATAGTAAAGTTACATCCAATTTAACATAAAAATCTGAATATTCTCCCAATGTTCTAAATCCTAAATAGTTCCATACTTTACATGCATGATCATAGTCCTCTTGAGATATGTCCATGTCATAAAGTTTACTTTTGAATTCTTCTTTAGCCGGAAGTGATGTTTCATTAAATCTTTCTAAACTGTCTATGTAATCATATGGAAACACACCTTTCCGAAGTACCAAATCCAGTTTGTCGTTATTTACAATCTTCTCTGTTTCGATGAAATCTTGTTTCCTTAAATTTTCTGAAAGTTTGGACAAACTCGACGGCATAAATCTGTAGGAGTCCAAGAATCTTAGTTTCATGTTTCCAACTTCTTTGGAAAAACTTATGAACTTCTCTGAAGTTTCAGCTAACACATCGATTTTACCGTCGTCTCTTCCTAGTTCAGGTATTATAAAATGAGCATCGTACCCACTGAGGTTATGCAGAACCACAGGAATAAATAGTGGTAAACGATAGCTCAAGTTGCATTTATTACAAGCAGCACCCCTGTAATAACCTGTGAGGTGATCGTGATCTTTAACTTTATAATTCTCAATAGTAAAATCATTTTTGCATAAGAAACATCGAGTTGCATTTTCATGTTGAATTTCTTCTTCTTCCTCCATCGGTTTCATTGGTACAATATTTGTATATAATCTTTGTGCATTTCCAGCTATTAAATATAAGTGATCAAGAAATATTTTTTCTACATTTTCACCACGATATACTAGAGGTTCTGAAGTTAATCCATATCTGTTTAAATGTTCTTCTGATAATGTTGATTTAACCATTAAACAAAAACTATTTGGTTTGTGCATTTGATATTTGACACTTTTTCTAGCTTCACAATTTTCATCTTCTATAGGAATTAGTGTTGATTCAAAGTCCGCATATACAACTATAGGGATACGGTATTGATGATGAACCTTTTGAAATGTAACAAATGCTCTGTTTTCCGAAGGTAAATTAATCTTTGCTTCATAATTATTGTTACATAGCCTTTTGTGCTCTTGTAACCATTCTCTTCCTTGTCTTCCTTCTCGTTGAAAATTAAAACATCTCTTGCAAATTATCTTTCTGTGTCGAGCTTTAGAAAGCTGCTTGTTAACAAGAGAGTCGAATTTCTTTATGTACACATAGTGAGACACATCTCCTCGCGTTAGTAGTAGTAAATCCGTATGATCTGGTAGCTCTTCTTTTACAACACGTAAAGGATACACTTTGTTTGAACTATCTAATGCAAAAACATTGATAGATGTACCAGGATTTTTCTTCTCAAATTTTGATATATCTTTCAGTGATACAGGGTAAGTAATTCCTTGAAAATTGTACCTATGTCTTTGATTTTCATAGTGTTGGTTAGGTTTATCGAAATGATTTGGTACAAACTTAGATGTCATCGCATATCTAAAACATTCATTATCTTGATTTTTCACATTAATACATGATCTTGTATCCTTAATTCTTTTGGGCAAAGGAATGTAATTAGATCCCATTAGTCCATATCCATGTTTATGAACTCTTATATCTAATACTTCAATACTTGTAAGACTCCATCCGGATCCTCTTCCTTCGTGTTCCTGAATTTTTGTTAATATTTCTTCTATACAGTTTTCTACTATTGAATCAATGTTTGAACTTTCCATAATGGTTCGGTTTTTTGTTATGAATCCTCTTGGTGATAATTCTTCTTGTACATTTATAAACATAGCTTCTAGTAGTAAACCAAATTTAAGAAAGTTCAATCTTTTCAATTCTTCTTTTAAAGTTTTACTTACGATTGGTTTTGCTTCTCTAATAAATTCTTCTAGCTTCAAGTTTTCATTTTTAATCTTATGATGCATTACTACTTTACCGGGTAATGCAAATACTTGTAGATTCGGTAAAGTAGTTGAAGATGTTGCAGTTATTTCATCTTGTTCTTCTTGTTCTTCTTGTTGTTCTTGTTGTTCTTGTTGTTCTTGTTGTTCTTGTTCTTGTTCTTGTTCTTGTTCTTGTTTTTCTTCTGGGTTGTTGTGAATTAGTTCTTTATGACAGTCTAATAGAATTTCATCGTGAAACGATTCCGAACATTTATCGCAACAATACATGTTGAGATGTTTACTCTTCGAAATTTCACCAAGAAATGAAATGGGCTCTCATGTTCCTCCTTTTATAACGGTTCCCCCCACCACTATTTCATCTTCTTCACTATCCAAGGAAATCAAACATTTTGAACAAAAATATTAACCTTCTACAAAACTAATTGTTCATTCGTGTTCTTTATTCCCATTGGGAGTTTTAGTATATACTTCTTTATATTCAAGCTATAACGAACTTACCCCCACCCAACTAATTGTAGTTACTTTTAGGTGGAAATGGCTACAGCACAGACACTTGGTTAAACTAAATTTGTGCATAAATTAACTAAAGTTGAACTAAAAATTCGCATAAATTAAAAGTTAGTTCAAAACTAAAATTCGACAGTATTAAAAAAAACTCTAACAGTTGAACAAAAATAAACGTTAGTTCAAAACTGAAATTCAACAGTGTTAACCAAATTCTAACAGTCGAACAAATAGGTCAAGGTAATCCAATTTAACGCGAGAACGAGGAATAGAGCACTAAGTGGCATGTTAGTCCATTACCACAAAGTGATCTATTCCTCGCTCTATTCTACATCTACTTTTTTGGGTTTACTTATTTATATTAAAATGTTCAAATTTTACTATGTAGAATGTCCATTCTTGCTCTTCAACTCTTCGATTGTTTTTAGCAATTGTAACAAATATTCGTTAGTTTTCACCAAAGTCTTTATTTTGCTACATCCAATTTCAATAGAAGGTATTATAAGTTGTAATTTTATAAGTTCAATCTTTTCTTTCTTGCGAATTTCTCTCTTTATTATGTTGTTCCTTATTTTTGCTGAAGATTTAAACTCCATGTTGTTTCTGCTACAGCCACAATAATAAAAGTCTCTTCAAACAACCTGCATTTATACACATTCCCCCACCATTTTATAATTCCCACTCCTTTCCCCCTTCTTTATAGAATTTGAAAGGGATAGGGTGTAGGGTGGGGGAAGGGTAATTTTGTTATTACACTAGTTGTGCAAGAAAATAGCCGCCAGTGTCCACACCTTGTTCATAGCACTCCATCATAGATTGTGCCCACTGCAACATGCGGTCTCTATCATTTGGTGTGACAAGGAAAGAATGACTATCACCATACAATATAAAAGAGTCAATTCGTACATAACATCCTGAGTCCAACCATTTATTAGCTTCAGCCATAAACTTTTCTATTGTATCAAATGGAAATTGTGGATCAATTGCTATAACTTTACGTTCTTCACTAAGTTCAACAGTATAATCATCATCGTCCTCATCATCTTCACTTTCACTGTTGTTACTTAAAGTGTCTTCAGATTGTTCAAAAACATCAGAAATTTCAGAAGAATTAAAATTTTCATTCAGATGAGGAGGCATTTTGAAGCAAGAAATATTGTAAACAGCAGAGACGAAACGACAGGAGCGGCGTGTAGAAGCAAAATGAAGGAGTAACCAACGCTCGCTCCGCTTTTATAATAGTATGCAAATGAGGGGTAAGAGCTGACCGTGACCAGACATCCACCCAAAGGAGTGGGGGGAAGTACTTTTCTTACTACTCGGATGGAAGTAGGTTAGTAGGTCACAAGACTTAGAGTATTAAAAAATAATGGGGGAGAAACACAACGCTATAACGCATTGTGTTTCTCCCCATTATTTTTTAAGCAACAATTTGGAAAAAAACTATGTGAATTTACTTTCTACGCCCCCACCTTGTAATACCATCCACTTTGTGTCTGAGGAGATAGTCTTTAGAGTCTAACTCATAAACAGATTTCTCTTTGCGCAAGGATTCAATTACTTTAATATTATATTTTTCGCCATTACAACTTGCCAAAATGTGTTCGTTGTCAATAACACTTTCAAAAAAATAAACACAACCTCTCTTAAGCCTATTTCCCTTTCACACCAATAATTTTGGATTAGTATTCAATAGTGGGGGTTTCTGTCAGTTGTTGTTCAGAAAGGTGTTTTACGACATGTACATGGCAAAAACTTTCGTTTTTAACACATTTCCTACCACAAGCTGATCCTTTCTTAATTCCCCTAGTGAGCACTTCAGGGCAAGTAGTGGGACGGCTAAATGCCCTACGACGCTCTTCTTGTAATAATTGAAATTGCTCTGAAGGAGCAGGTTTGGGAGTAGGGCGTAGTGGATTTAGTTTTATGATATGTGTGGTCTTCAGGCATAGTAAGTGGTGGGGTAGGAGGCAATGGTGATAGTGGGATGATGGGTTGTACTAAGGCGATGAACAATAGTTTCAATTGAAGGGGTATTAAGACGGGGGAACTGGCTTCTGCGGGTGGCGGCATCATAGTTGATGGTGGTGCGGAGTCGTTTGAAGGCGAAGGTGAAGGTGGTGAAAAAATACTGCGAAGTCTAGAAGTGTTGGTTGGCGGAAGAATAGCTCCAGAAGTTGAAGGTTGGGATCCAAGTTGCTTCTTGTACCAGTCAGGAGGATTTTTCAGACGAAGAGTTTTCTTAGGTGCAGTAACAGCCGTAGTAGAAGTTGAAGTAGAAGTAGAAGTTAAAGTAGAAGTTGTAGTTGGCAGAGATGACATAGTTGTGGCTCCAAGTTCGCAGCGTAACGTCTGGAATCAGAATGAAATGTTAGCCGCAGTCGGTGCGTCTTTTATAACAATATGCAAATGAGAGGGGTAGCAGCTGGCCGAGACTGATTATTGACCTGGGAGGTGGGGGAAAAGGGGAAAGAGAAGGTATTTATTTAAAATAATTTGCATAACTTTTGACTAAAATAAAATAACCAAATTCTTCTTTTACCAAAATGTTTGTCTTACATAGACTTTTTCAATGATGTATCGCTTGTCCAAATCCATCAATCCGTTATCAAGTTATAGCCATTTTAATTTTTCAGGTCATGACCGGTCGTTCACCCGGAGTAGTGGGGGAAGGAGTGGGGGTAGGAGTGGGAGAAGGGGGGGGGAATCGACTCCATTTTTTCGGGGGGGGGGAGGGTGGGGAGGGGGGGGGAGGGGGGGGGGTCGACTCCATTTTTTCGGGGGGGGGGGGTCATTGACCCCTTCCAAAAGTGGGTCAAGGTCATTCAAGATTTATAATGATCCAAGGTGATGGGAACAGTAATACTGTTCCCACCACCCTGTTTGCCTAACGGTTCCCACTCCCAACCCACTAGTTACGTTCTGCAAGGGAGGTCCCTGGGCCGTCCGCATCAAAGCGTAACTTCCCGTCCGCATCAAAGCGTAACCATTAATTTCAGGGAAACTGGAACAGTTAATGCAGAAACGCAACTCTAACCCCACCCAAACTAATCCCACCCATTATATTCCTAAACAAAATGCAAAAACCTAGTCCGCATTTTGCGGATGTCCCACCCCTTCTAAGTGAAGTTCAACCGAACTTCTGAATTTACATTTAATCTACCCCCTAACATCTAGCTGTAAGGCAAAACAACATTAATTAGTATTAGCAACACTTAAAACTAACAACACATCATTATTAAAAAACCAAATAATTCAACACAACCAAATACCATCATTATTCTTAAAATTAATACACCTTAATGCTAAAAACCTCTTAAAAATTAATACACCTTAATGCTAAAAACCTCTTAAAAATTAATACACCTTAATGCTAAACCAAACTTAAAACTAACATCGCAATGCGCAAATTATTTCTTAAATTAAATGCAACTTACAACTAAAACGCACACACACATACTACATTGCATTAAAAAACGCAACATAGTTTAAGAAGTTCAAATATATATAGGCCTACTATATATTTGAAACCTCTTGCTGAGTCGCCAACAACCTTTCGCTATGAAAGTTTGTTGACGACTAACGCTAAGATCAGGCTCGTATCGCTCCTCGGATTCTCCAGTAGTGGGGGAAGTTGTTTCACTCCAGTACAGTGTTCAATCCAGTCCAGTTCGCAGCAGTGTAAAAGGAAAGCGAAGGAGTGGGGAGCAGCATATGCACAGCAACGCAAAACCAAGGTTTGAGGTTAGAATTATCCATGTGCAGTAGCGCTAAAGTGAGTAATACAGGACTAGGCGCATGCGCAATAGCATAGTCACTATTCCGATCCGGAGAACTCGTTGCATGCGCAGCAGGTTTGAGGTTAGAATTATCCATGGCAGCTGCCATGTTTAGTTCAGTTTTACCACATAGAGTCGGCGACCGACGATGACCGGGTGACCGGTCATTGGCCTGAAGGAGTGGGGGAAGGAGTGGTGGGGGAAGGGGGGGGGCTCCATTTTTTCGGGGGGGGGGGAGGGGGAGGGGGGAGGGGGAGGGGGGAGGGGGGAGGGGGGGGAGGGGGGGGTCATTGACCTTTCCGGTCATTGCCCCAAAACCCCCTTCTTCTCTTACCATTTGTCCGGCAGCTGCCCGGAGTAATTGCCGCTATAAAACCAGGTAGTTGGTCGGCATCTGCCGGCATTTGGCTTGGGTTATTACTGCCTCTATAAAATGGGGATAGTTTATCGCGCCGCGAACATTCATTGCCTTGCATCCACACAGTCATCACCTCTCATTAGTTTTACTTTATGACTACTTCGTTACTTCTAACATGCAATTTACCATTCATCAGCATGTGGCTTCCTAGCCACTTCATTAAATGAGTCTAGTTAATTCTAACCTCAAATATTACTACTATAGTGTTCTGTTTCAATTTCTTTTACACTTCATTTTATATCTCAGTCTTCTTTTAACTTCTAAATGTAACACATCAGTTATGATGGTTGCACAATGTTTAAAGTTAAAGCTTTTGCGAACACAACACATATTACGGAATACTTCTAAACCTTCAATTTCAAAGTGTAGAACTAATTTAAATAGAGTTAGGAAGAAGTACAGTTTTAACCCATTATACTCTTCAAAGACTTCGCAGGTTAATGTTGATGATAGTGTTATTTACAACATTTTGCATTCTATGTTACAATTCAACAACTTTGAACTTGTTACACCTATCGACTGTGTTCAACAAGTTTTTTTATTTTACCCCTACTATTCCTCATATAAGTGCTGTCACCACAATTCCTACTTCATGCTCCTCTATTCTCTTCAGCTGAGCTAAGATTTGAGGTTAGAATTATCCATGGCGGCCGCCATGTCTAGTTCAGTTTCACCACATAGAGTCGGCAACCGGTTATTGGTCTAAAGGAGTGGGGGAAGGGGTGGTGGGGGGAAGGTTGCCATTTTATAAGCCCTCTCCCTAGGCGGCGCTTCTCATTCGATCGCCAACTTTCAAACGAGAAACACCTCTCCCATGGCACGAATCAATTATCCCGCTATCACCAACTACTTCAACTTAAAACTATTTCTGGTGATAGTTGGATAGAATTTTTTAAAACTTACTCTGGATGACCTTGACATATTTTCCACATCTCAGTTATAAGTTTGAATTTCAATTTTGAACTAACTCTTAATTTTTCTTCAACTGTTAGAGTTTCGTTAACACCGACGAATTTCAATTTTGAACTAACTTTTAATTTTAATTTTATGCGGAAATTCACTTCACCCTAACGCCAACACTATCGCCATCTCCACCCCAACCTATATGACATAAAATATAACTACAGCATCTCATATATACCCTCTAACCCCCACCGGAAGCTATGTGACATGGCAGCTGGCGCCAGCTGCCGCGGCACGTGGCTCCGTGGGCACGTGGCCGGTTTTAAAAGTGACCAAAACACACTACTCTCTTCGCAATTAACAGTTGTTTCAAAAATACTGCTTAACATTAATGTTCCTTTATTTTTGTATACCTTTCGTTGTTATTTCGTTGCCCAAATAGCAACCCATCAGACCAATGTTATAAATTACGATCAAATTCGATTTTTCCTGGTATTGAAGCTGTTTATAAATTCATTTTTGGGCCAAAACACTCTTAAATGCAAAGTTTAAGCAAAATCTACCCGCTAGATTTCGAGATTGTAAAACATATATTTCTTCAGACAGTGCTCGTATAGGATTTATGTTGCTTTTAATAGGTTTCAATAAAAGTATATCATTGCTCTTCGTGGGGAAATATTTCAATCAGCACGTATACGTAAAATTTCGCTTTAAATAAATTTTATTGCGATAAATAAATTTTAATGCAAATTATGCTTTCATTAAACCTAGAATTCCTTAGCATAACCACCAGTAAATTAAACAGGGGACCATTTGGGCCTTACTCTTATCCTAAGCTCCACATACGAAGCAAAATTAGTAACATGGCTCTCCAAGTTGTCATGCAGCCTAAAGCGGTTTGGTGACAGTTACTTGTACCCCTAAATGTCTTGCCTCCCACATGTAGTCTATAGTTGATACCAATGTTGTATGTATAAACTCAGGACAGTGCTACGTAGCGTTATAAAATGTTTGGTATTTTTTTAGAACGTAATAAAAAATTTATCAGGCCTAGTGTACAAATGATTTTAGAGCCATCCAACCTACCTCACTGTGTACTGGGAAAAATAGCACGGTATAAATTTTTTTCATCCTGTTATGTTCTTGTTGGGCCAGATCGATGTAAACGATTATGATTGAATGTCTGGTACCATATTCGACTTAGGTTTACCACGTGCAAAGGTGTATTTAATTATACCCTGTAGGCCTATGTGCAATTCTAACTTCACAAGTTTTCATAAAAAGTTATGTCAATTTGTAGAGAACACGCCACCTTTTGATACCTACAGTTAACAATCAAACCTTGTTAAAAACAACGTTTAGTTCCAAATAAAACTACTTACAATCGACTTTTGTAGTACGTGTGTTGGTGACAGTTGAATCAAATGCCTGATTAAGTTGGAGTATAGCGAGCTAGCTGTGTGATTCAGTGTAAAAAATTAAATCCTACAAAACACGTATCTAATAAAACATTCACATTCCTAATAAACGTATCCCAACTAGGTTGATCTTTGACGCGCGTTTATTGTGAAAATTACGCTAACTTTTGAAAACGCTGAATTTGATCATTCAAACTAAAAGACGCACTTAGCAAGCTTGAGTGTAATATTATTCCCCCTAACTGTCCCTTGCACTCGTATAGTTATTTGAAAGTAGCGAATGTCGTGATTTCAAACTTGCAGCAAATCGTCCAAAAATCATTTAGAACTCCAAAACAATCTCAAAAGAAACATGTAGGCATATGTATAAAAAAGTTAAATTCTAAAAGTAATAAAAAGAAAACTTATAAGAACTAAAACATAAGATTTTTAGGATTATGGAGGTGGTGAAGAAACTAACTCCCGATACCAATTCCCTTGCCATAAAAACGCTATTGTAAATTCACTACTGTAAATTCACTATTGTGAATTCACTAAAGTAAATTTGCCTTTGTCAATTCACTACGTAAATTCGCCATTGTGGATTCATTACTGTAAATTCAACATTGTAGATTCACTACTTTAAATTCCTGTTGTGGATTCACTTCTGTAAATTCACTATTGTGAATTCACTACCGTAAACTCACTCTAATAAATCTACACTAAAAGTTCACTATTGTGAATTTACTACTGTAAACTCAACGCAAATTCATTAATACGAGTTTACTAACTGATATCGATTTTTGGCCCCTACATCACCTCCAGAACCCAACAAACCTATCATCTCTACACTGCATAATTTTAAAAAGTTTTGATGCACATGATTTTGTTAAAAAAATTAATTATCTCTTCTCGTAATTAGCGATCATGTATTGATTGCCAGTGCTGTTTCCCTGTGTAGTTACTATGTGATTGGCTTCCGAGGACCATGTTGTACCGTATTGATACGCTGCGAGAGCTAATATAGTCGGTTAATCGCACAAGGCCATGCGTGGTGTGGGTTGATCACCGCACGTGGACTTGTCACCGCTCGTGTCCGCCGTGTTAATTCATTAAATTAGCTACAACGATGTACACGCCCCGCGCCGCTACTGTGTTTTCGAGAGATAAATAAAGAACAATAACGTGAATTTACAACTATCTCGCTAAAGAATCTTTTGTTTTCAGTGAAGCTCGTGAGCTGAATTAGTGTTTGATAAATAATAAACACCAATCCACAATATGGAGATGGTTGGTGACGTTAAGCAAATATTGTCAACAATCCAAATAAAACATTGTTTCAGATGGTTCACATTAAAATTTGAACATGAACACATCTCAGGATGTTTTTGTGTTAGCACTCCAATTCTAATGCGGTTGTTACAAAATTTAGTGTTTACATAAAGCCACAAAGATAAAATTATATTTCATGCATTCCATCCTTTAAGGTTATAATTTCACTAGACTTAACATCTACCGAACATCTATCAGACTGGGTCGGTGGCGTCGTCCTGTAATCCAGCTACTTGGAGTTCACGAATTGTTGATGGTTATTAGTGATGGCTTGTGGATGCGATATTCCCTAGTGGGGATTAACAACCGCACTGGTGAATACTACCTAATTCATCCATAAAGACCATCCTCATAATTAGATCAATTCGTATATATGATGTCGATATTGTGGTTCGGATCCTCATTAAACTGTAGATCCCGAGATACCATTGGATGTTGGGCTATTAATTAACAGTCCGGCCTAAGGAGAATTTCGGCCTAAGTCACAAGACTTCAAGATCGCGCCACAATCATCCTACACTCATCTCTCATTCATATTCAGGTTAAAATACCTTCTATGTGAGGTCCCTGCCTCAAAATAGTGATTTAGTGAACTCTAATATTATTTTATAACATCATATATGTATCCTATCATGGACCGTTCAGAACACCCTAGGTGCGCCCCAACCATTGTTTGCAGATAAAAACCTAAGTAAAGGGAAATACTGTTTGACGTTTACAGATGAAAGTTGATAATGATAATGAGGAGATCTATACTGATGATGTGGGGGATATTCTTAAAAGTTCATGTTGGAGGAATAGATAGCTGATTGGGGTTTGATAATTCACTCTAGTGTCTCAACTATACGAGCTAGTTACAAGACCAGTGGGGTGCATAAATTGTGAGTAGTTTTATCGATTTCCTCTAGGTTTTTGGCTAGGAGTATGTTTATGTGGGTTTTTGGTGCAGCCGGACCATTTTGACCCGTTTAGTACAGTAAGCCTAGTACTAATTTCCTTCACTTTCCTCCAGAACGTTTTCTTTACCTTGACAACTTTGTTCCAGGAGAGTTTCTTGCTGCCCGTGCCGTCGTTCGGGCCCGGCGGCAACCTACAGCGGCCGGTCAGCCCGCTGGTGGAGGACACGGAGGGCGAAGAGGGCGAGGGCGAGACGGTGGGTGGGGGTGGAGGTGGGGGCGGGGGGATCCTGAAGAAGTTCAACACCGGACTGTCGACCCCCGGAGGGCCCAAGGTGGCGCCGGCCCAGACCCCGCGGTCCACGGCCAACAGCATCCTCCGGAAGTGCTACCCCTCGAGCAACCCGCAGGCGCCGTTCCTGCCCTCGGGACATCTGGAGGACTGCCTGCCGCCCTGCTACCATGGCGCCAAGACCATCGCCAAGCTGATCAAGGTCAGTGTCTCTGTATGTGGATTGTGATCAAGTCGTTTACTGGTTGTGCTATCTAAAGGGTTGATATTGTTAGTTATCCATATACTAATGTCATTGCTATGTACACTAACGTGAGTAGACTTCTTATAGAATAGGCGTGTTTGAAACCAATATACGATAGCGCGTTTTTCAGCGGCGTTACAGGAGTACAGGATTCGTGATAGGAAAATCAGTACTACTAGGATTATTATCAACCAAGGATTAAACATTGTTTAATGAAGTTTTTTTGTTTATGTTGGGATGAAATATTTTTGTATCACTGTAAATCCAGCTGAATAATAACAACATCGATGGCAGCGACTCTGACGCCGCGTACACGAAACGGAAACTTCCAAATTTTTGCCTCAAACTAAATGTATTGGATGAGAGGTCTTCACGTTAGTGTACATAGTCAATGCCAATATGCTACTTCTATTTATTTCTACGAGTTTTGTATATTTCAAAGCTTTGAAGGTATTCACGGTATAAATCCCAATTTTATTTCTATCTAGCTTTGACTTTTTGTTAGGTAGTAACATTAATTAATCGCCAAATAAGAAGAGAAATGGTACCTGGGTGCAGTATCGAACTTTTAAAAAGCTAGGCCTACTCACTTTTTCGAGGATCGAACCGACAAACTTGCTTAAAAGACGAGCAATATAACACTCATTAATCCAGGCAGTTTAAATTACCTTTAAATTACTCTGGAAGATAAATTCTGTAAATTTACCAACAAATGTTCACATTTTCACGGATTTGTGTGACGTTTTACTTGTACTAGAGCTCACCATTGGTCAAAAATCGACAAAAATATCAGTTGATTTTTACCCAACGAGTTTTTAAATTATACTACAGTAGTACAAATTATTGCTCTAAATCGAGCAGTTTAATTTAGAATATTTGCTAAAAAATTTTACTTTTAGTCCCAACTCAATTATTTTCGTCCAATACATTATTGTGTTTATCTGTACACAAAACTACACTTATTTACAGCTGAACATTGTACTTAATCCATGCTAATGAAAAAATTTCATATGTCAATTATGGATAGCATCTTTATTTTAAGTCCGGTTTTCGCCCATTTATTTGACGGAAACTAGACCGAGTCCTATCCATTGACACCAAGAACTTGAAACTCGGTAGAAATATGTAAGAGGCGTTCTCTAAACAAAAAAAAGTCTTTTTATCATACTGCACGTAGTACAGCCGTTTTCTGGCCTGTATCTAGGAAGTTGGCGTTTTCTGTAGCCTTTTTATAAGTGCACCGAAAAAACATCTGTTAATTTTTGCCGTACACTAACGTGCTAACCTCAAAAGTTGTTTTGTTCTTAAGCAATTCTAATTCAAATCGAACTCAAATCGCTCGGCTTCTCCTCGCTCGTAAACCGCGATTGCGCACAGATTGCCACTTTCCGTCCTAGTGATGAAAACTACTATAGCGAATTCAATAAGTATGGATTACCACTGAAACGTCTGTTCTTTCTGTTTGGCTGACATTTATTATTACAACAGCTGTCTAATGATTCTAAATGATTCTAATCAATTAGCCTACCCTTCTCCCATAAGATTAACACTGGAACTTTGAAAGCCTTTAGGGCGTAGCCCTGGGGGCCGATGTGAATCATAATGGGATTCTGCTCATCACCTACAGCAGAATATCGTTCTTTTTGTTTTTAATTTCGATTTCATTAGTTTTTATCAGCAAAACTTTGACTACTACACTGTTGATTTTCACAACCTCTTAATTCTAAACTATTCAATGGACGAAATACATAAATATAACAGCAACAATATTTTCAAACAATTTGGTGTTATAACAAACCAGTATCATAGTTAGATTTGAGCTCATTTTAAACATGAATGGCTGATATTATTCCATTCATAAACAATCCATCGGTTCACTCATTATATTTGGTATTTATTACGTGATTTATAAATCTCAACCATTTCAATCGTACTTGTTACCACGGGAAGGATTTTTGTAAATACAAATATAAATGTTTTAAACACCATTGTGACCCGTAATGCTGACCCGTTCTTTACGGTAAATCATAAATCTCGCGATATGGCCGGGGGGATAAGCAGGCTAGACCATTGTATGACGGTAACGGTGGAGTGTGGGGTCATAAACTCTTCCTAGACTCATCAAACGCGAATGTCAAGGTTTACTGTTAGACATACCATACACTCGCTCACCAGCCAGCAACAATCGATACCCGCTTCCGTGAAACACCTCCCTCGCAGCACGACAGGAAACATACGGAAAATTAATATAGGGCGTCCCGTAACTCTCTGGTATATGGTGTTATAGCTCCAGTCAAGATAAACATATTTCACCAAAAGAACATGGGTCTATGTAAAAGGAGCATTAACATTACTCGTGAGTGAGTATGGGTGAGTCGGTGGCGTAGTGGTTAGCACGCCGGACTTCGACACCATGGCAGCGATGTCATGGGTTTGAATCCGCATTCTGTCAGTGACTTTTATCAGTACTGTACCTTTCACCTTGTACTGTAGCGGCTCACCCCCTTACTTTGTCTAATACGATCCACGCACAGATCAATAGTCTATGTGGACGGGACAAAGTAAGACAAAAAGAGGTCCGCCAACCTCTTTAAAATTTAAAAATAAAAAACATTGAATGGAGAGAAATTTTTATTTATTACGAAAAGACTACGAAAACAGTCTCTGTTTTCTCTGTTATTCTTTGTTCAATCTTAACAAGTAGAGTTTCCGGCGAATCTTGGTTTTCGGGTGACTACCGCAATGGTCATCAGGTGAAGAACGTTTTGGACGGGATACCGCAGTCCATTCTCGAGGCACACTGAATCACTCGTTCGCTGCCTGGCTGCTCCAAGTCGGGGGTTATATAGACTTGGGGATGGGAAAGGTTTCTTTACCCCTCCTATTTTTACGTGCGTTTTCCTTTTGTAATCAACCCTCCCTACGCCCTCAAGTCAATATTATAACACCCAACATGGGGCAGCTAGGCATTGAACAAGTGTTACAGTGTCCTCGATAATGGACTGTTGAATCGCGTCCGAAACGACGGCTACTACCTTCACCTCATCATCTTCGCGGTCGTCGTCCGAAGACCAGGATTCGTCGGATTCACACATTCGACGTGGAAGCATCTTACAACGAAGTAAAGTATCATCGAAATTTACATACAACGGGCAAACTTTTATGTACGGTATCTTGCAAAAGTTTTTTTTAAAGTCAGGGGTTTTTGTAAAATTTGGCGTCAAATACAGGCAGTTAGAAGGAAAACTAGTCACCAGAGACGCATGTTCCTATGGTGTGTTTGTTTTGACCCAAGCAATAAAACGCTTCATACCGTTGTCCAGAGAGTTAACGGGACGCCCTGTACACGGATAGAAATGAACTACTGATATCATCGGTTTTTCATGTTATTGTAGTTGTTCCAATAAAAGCGGTATTTTTTCTCTGAATTCAGAAAATACACGATGATATTTTAGAGCTTGCAGGTCGCTTAGTGTTGAAGGTAAAACTTAACCTCCAAATCAGACCAAAACTATTTACTACAATTTACTATTTACTAAATACGAATAAATATTTGATTAACATTGCCGTAATGTAATAATTGCCGAGGAGCGTTCTTCAAGTTAAACCATAGTCAAGTAATTGTGTCAAATTCAATTTGTTCGTTCGCAACCGACTAGAACAAACAATCGCTAACGGACCGCAGTCGCAGGTAAAGTTGGCTTTATTGCGAAGTTTGGATTAGCCCTAACTAGCTGAACCGCAAATTGTCACTTTGTTTAGCAATTCTTACAAAAGTAGTAGGCTACCTTAATGAACAGTGATTGGGATTTTCAAAGCTGTTTAAACTGTGATGTTTAGTAAAACTACTGTGTAATTTACGTTTTTTATAGTTAAACCCATAACGCCAAATTAATATTTCCTACCCGATTCACTACGAATGGATTCAATTTACCATGACGATCCAATCTAATTCTGATGTCACAACTGAGAGCTTCCAAATCCCACAAAGGTGGTTGTAAATGTTAACATCAATTAATCCCCAATAATTCCCGTAGATCCGAGACACAACCCGGTGACAGGGTAACACCTACAAGAATACATCTACGTTCCCGTCCCCAGCGCTCGCACAATGTTCACTCCACTGGCTGCACGCCTTTGATCTCCCTGTGGCTAGACAAGCGTGTTTTCCAACGGGTTCCTCTCAATCTAGACCCTCCAGTGTTACATTCAACCAATCAATCGAGATTTCCATCCCGGCACACCCATTTGACACCCAGTGGCTACGAAAGAGACTTTGCGCGAAATTAGTTACGCTTTTTTTATCCACGTTTGGACGCTTTTTAAAATTTTTACACCCAGCAGGCCATAAACTTTCACGGTGGATAGTGTTGGTCGCTGATCGTTAATTTTCTCTCAGGTCTTTTGAAGTTTTCCTAACTACTTTAGAAGGTGCTGAAGTGGTTCATTCCTTTGATGAGAAACGTGTTAACATGTTAACCTCACTTCTTATTACGTAAATCATTTAATACTTTAGATACTTTATTCGTAACACCGACGCACCCTGTGGTGCGTATTTAAAGGTGAGTGTGACTGAAGGGTAAGTGTGATGATTGTGATGGATCAGATGAGGTCTAGCTTTTTACTGACAAAAATAGTAGCTTTTCCATTCGTCAGAATCATTAATTAACATAACCTTATGACCAAAGACAGCTGGGTCCAGTATCAAACCATCAAAAAGCTCAAATTTTTCTCAGGATTGAACCGGCAACCTTCATATTCAAAGTTGAGCTCTATAACCACTCATCTACTCAACCGGTGTGTATAATGTAATGTGACGTATTCAATGTTTTTGTCTTTAGTTAGTTTAGATTTTTGAAAAAAAAACTAAATTACTTTGCGAGAATTCTTCGTTAGAGGGTTTTCTTGTGCTCTCTGCAACTAGCCCCAAGAAAAAAACATACAAAAAAATATAATAAAATGCAAACAAAACAAAATTGAAATCTTACCTGCCTTATAGTATTGTAAGTGTAAAAGGAATAAAAAATCTATTTATTTATCAAAATAAAAACTGTGTACTATATTGAAACTTGGATAACTTGTTTACAATAATGTTAATTTACTGACAGGTTTTCATTATTGTAAAGACTAAACTAAACAAACAATATAAAAGCCATTGCCTTATAAAAGCAATGGTTTTATAAAATCACTCGATTATTTAAGATGACTAATATTGTGCACCTGTTATTATTATTAATATTAAAAGCAGTGTTGTTTTTATAATTTTGAAAATTTACTCTCAAACATGGTTGTGATTCATGTGATCAAGCTTCGCACCATGAAAAGTAAAACTACTGGATTTTCCCACGACTGCCAGTGTAAAAAATAATGTAATATTTCATTCAAATATTGGATAGTATCTTCATAGAAACAATTTGTGTATTGACGAAAAATTATGTCTTTTTATGCCGTATATTTGGCAACTACAGCCAAAATCTTAAAAGTGCTTCAACTTGGCAAGGAAAATGTAATTTTCGGCTTCACTGTTGTAATTCGTGTGATAACTTCCCCTTCTAAACGGTAAATATGAAAAAATATGCGTTTACGGAAACACAAAGGATAATACTAAAATGCAATTAACTGTAAAAAATTTTATAAATAACAAATTTAATAAATTTTCTTGCAATAAGTTATTTGTTAGCAAATTAAGTGCATGAGAAGTTTTAGAGGGAGTGGTGCAAATGTGGAAGCGTGTTGGTAATGTGGAAACATGTATTGTACGGCTTGAGAGGTGTTGCAGCATAGCAGCAATCGCATAAACTTCTTGTTCTAATTCATTGAAACGCCTGTAGGAGCGCTGGAAGTCATTGAGTGGTTGTTAGTCAGTGAACACGTTGTTAAAAGATTTTCCAATTTTTCAAAAGTTTTAAGGTAAGTTTTGAAATCTCTTTTATCATGTAGTCTATCCTGTTATCTCTTCGTACTTATTCAGTTACCGTTAAGCAATAAATAAGCTACAATACTGTGCAATTAAGACAATTCTTAGTTTGAAAATGTAGCGTCCATTCAACTTTGTAGTCCAATATGGCGATGCTGGTAATGTGGAAGCACAACATTGGTGGCAATGTGGAAACATTTCCACATTACCCTCACCTTTTGTTGTGTGTACTACATTTCCATTGATCGTGTTTCAGATGCCGAGGAAGACGATTGGTCTCAAGCCCAAGGGCAAATTGAAAAATTGGGATGATAAATCCATGATACAAGCTATTGTTGTTGTTCGAGAAAAGAAGATGGGACTGCGAAGGGCTGTGAATCAATACCATGTTCAATAGTCTTATACAAATAGCTTCTTATCAAGTGTCTTTCTTAATTTTTACAATGTTTATTAAAATATAATTTCATATTTGTGTTTTGTACCGTTATGAACCAGAAAACCCATGTTTCCACATTACCAGCACTTTTTGTAAATCGGTCCAAAATGCAAACTTTTACTATACAATTTTTATTAATATATAAACGTAACTTTTTTTCAAAAGCTAAAATGTACTATTGTTGCTAACATATCTGTGAAATTGTTTTCCATGATTTGGAGAAATTGTAATGGTAGGTAAAATAGATACGATAAAAAATAAAACATTGTTTCCACATTTGCACCACTCTTTCTACTGTATTTCACGCTACTCTAAAATATATTCTAATTTTGTTATCTAGAAAGACAACATCGAAATAAAATTTTAAATTGTTTGCAAATTAAAAATACCCAGTCAATAATTATAGCTGTAGATTTCTTTTTTAGCTGTGATGAATGACTTGGACGTGTTCGTTAATTGTGGAAAAACAATTTTAAAGTTTGTTTTCGTTTTTTAATGTTACAATGAAATAAAAGTACTGTTCAAAATACTGTGCAGGTTTTTGTTCGTAAAAGAAAAGTTAAACATTGCATTTCTATATAAAAGACTTTTGTTGCCCTTGAAGATGTTGACTCGAAATGGTTTTTGTCGACGGCTCCCCATTCCTAATACACAAGTTCTAGTAAACTTTGATATTCTATTTCGTACTTGAGATGTGCATGTACTTAAAACCTCTCATGATGGGTCTTATAAAGCCTAAAAACAATGTTGAACCCTCGTTGTGTCATTTGAAATTGTTTACTGGCAGTAAGTCTATATAACAACCGTATTAATAATAAATATAGCTTAGTCACCAAACGAACCTTTTCCTAGCGAGTAAGAAAGCAAAAGGAGAAAAATCGTGATAAGTTTTATGGGTCCCGACTGGTTCTAATTGTTCTAATGATGGATTAGTCATGTTGGATAACTCTTCAACGTGAACGTTTCATCGCGTGAATGTCTACATTGACGTCATTCAACCCTATAGCCTTTGATCACAAAGTCTCCAGAGGCGCGTTTCCGTCGGGTTTGCCTCTGAGACGCTCTGGTTTGACTTAATCAGCTGAGATTTCCATTAAGGTCAAGTGGTTAGGGGCTCGTTCTCAAGGACATTCAACCATAAATGTTGCCATGAACAGTGGTAAAGTGAGCATTAAGGTCAAGTGGTTAAGGGGCTCGTTCTCAAGGACATTCAACCATACATGTTGCCATGGAACAGTCGTAAAGTGAGCATTAAGGTCAAGTGGTAAGATTGATTATTAAAGTATCTTAAAAAATTTTATAAAACAACGTTATTTGATCTAATAATTTTAGTAAATAACTTGTTTCCAATTATATTTCACTATTTTTGTCCATGAATAGGCGTTTGCTGATATGTTTATAAATGTACTAGTTTAAATAAAATTTCAGTTTTAAATTTAATTTTCGTATAGTTTTTTGTGCGCTCCTTATTAAGATTTGTTTCTCTTAACTCTTGTCTACTTCATTCATCACACTTGGTCTGGAATAGAAGCCATCAAGTAAATTATATTTTGATTGTTATCGTTTTGAATTTGATTTATATTTTTTTGTGGATGGTACCAGACTTGATAAATTTCACAGTGCAACCCCGGTCCGATCTCGTGTGACTATATTTCAGTATGGATAGAAGTCCAAAGTAGGCCTATATGAGACGTATGAGACATGAATTATGAACGGTGATTATGACTGTTATATGAGACATACGAGACGTCAATTTTATTTTGCAGATGCGACTGAATTACGAACCTCGCTATCTTTATAAACCCTACAAGCTTAACCGCCTTCGATGCTTGCTTCAATATTAACACAAAACAAATACTGTGTCCAACTTTCTTATCAACTTTTTATCATAGTATTTTACGCCATATTTATGCGTATTTTATCTAATTTCCTAAATAATAAATACTTGTTACTAGATTTAAATATTTAACACATATTCTAAAAATATTATTATGATTTCTTTGTGCTCTCTGTAATGTAATGGAAACGTTCTATTTCAATACTCCCGTTTTAGTGGTCCCCAAAACATTGAAGATAAATAATTTTATTTGTTGAAGTTTCAGACAAGAGCTGACGGCGGCTCTGAGCAGTGTAAAGTGCAGCAACTTTGTCGGAGGAAATGTGATTTTCGGCGTCAACCTCGTCATTCACTAGGCCCGCTCCTTCCTACCCCCCCACACTACCCCCCCCCCCCACAACTCCAAACATGCCCTTCTTTGTTTGCAAATATTCAAACTTCGTGTATAAAAAAGTTATCTCGTAAAAAGGCTTTGTATTTTTATAAAAACATCTCCCGTCTTTTTGGTTTTCTTTATGTAAGTAGCTTGTAGAACTCTACGCCTTTGAATTTTACATATATATATTTTCGTCTAAAACAATAGTAAACATTTTTGCTTTGAATGATATGAATATTAATTTATTTGGTTATGAGCCCTGTTTATATATATATATATATATATATATATATATATATATATATATATATATAATTTGTTATGGTTATTTGAATGTAGTCAATGAGATACTCTATCCTCAGACAATTATGTGATATAATAAAGACTTTCTGTACATTGGTAATAGTGCTTATAAATAAAATGAAGTGGGTGATAAAATCAGAAAAGAGGTCAGACTTCCTCTTGATTTATACTTCCTATTGTTATTGAACTGAAGCAATTTTATATCCTAGAGTTACGAGTTAGACGAGCTAAATGATGGTTAAGAAACCTAATAACAGTGTCTTTTTCCCTTAAACAATAAAATACTAATACCCCTTTTTATAGGGCTATTTTTAACAATGTAATACATAACATCTTTCGTAAAAAATATTTTTACAATAACCTTATACTATAATGGATACAAAAATATAGTTATTATTATTATATTATAATAACTATATTTTTGTATGCATTGTTGTATAAGTTTATTGTAAAAAATATATTTTTTACAAAAGATGTTACGTATTACATTGTGTAAAACAAGTTAATTTTTAAACATTAAAATCCAATAGAAGTTAAATCTAACATAGAAAAAAACCTCATAATCACAAACTATAATGCAAACCATCATTTGGAAACAGCAGTATTCTTTTGTCCTTATGCAGTAGGTAGTTCTCAAATAGGATATATCAAGAACTATAAATTTTCATTTTATATCGATTAACATATAGGCTAATTGAAGTACATACTAAAGGGTACATATAAAACAGTAATTTTCTTATTATTTCAATCGTGTAATATCGTAGCCATTACAAATCAACACACATATGATAAAGTCATCACCTTCCTGTCGTCTACCAAAAGTTCAATTAACTAAAATTGTAAACATAATCATGAAAAGGTCGGCCAAACAATTGGTTATGTTTTTCTTACTCTATCGACAGCCGCTATAAATGTATATTAGTCAGTTTTCATGGTTTGCCACAGTTTAATGTTATTAAAGAGAAAAATATACGAATGAATCTCACTCAAACTTTTATTTCTACCGATACTGCAATGCATGCAGCCTACACTAATCGCGTATTTTACCATTAATTTAATTACAATAGCCCAACAAATTCCGGTAGCCAAGCAGGAATGGCCATAAAGGGAGTCTTTAGCGCTCCCCCTTGACAAATTACAGAGAGGTGGCGGTGCGGGGCTCAACCTATCGAGATAAAGCACAATAATGAGTCCGCCGGATCGAGCAGTCCGTCAGCGATCCTGCATTTATCATGGCCGATTAGCGGCGAACCCGGTAAAAAAACCGTTTATTGACTCATCCTTTCGAGTCGAGTTTCGATCACAGCGGAGTTTGTGGTGGGGACACTGAACAATCCGTTACGCAGCACGCTGACGCGAGTGCGAAGGCGAATTGGCTTGTCACGTGAATATTTTATACTATACTAATGTAGGAACCTGATATTTTATAGTGTTATACATTTTACATTTATGTTATAGCTTAGAGAGTTGATAGACTGCATAGACTGCATATTAGATTCTCGTAATTTAGTTTATTCAAGTTGTCTAATAATTTAATTGTTATTCGATATCACAAATCATGTGCGAAACATAATGCTTTTAACACGCCTCTCTACGATAAACCTTTTAGAACTTGCCTCAATATTAACACAAACCAAATACTGTATCCAACTTCTTATAAGCTTTACACAGTAATTAAGATTTAATTTAGTTGTGAAATATTTTTCCCACTAAAGCATTTCTCTGGCTTGTTTAATTCATTAAATAAAAACACATTTCAACTTCAAAAGGTTGTTTCACCTTTGACTACACAGTGTATTTACTGCAATAATAACAACTGAGGAAGTCGGTCGACGACCTAGAACGGGGTGAAACTTTCTGTTGAAGTTGAATACATGTAGAAAAATATTATATTTTTTTACATTTTAAAGAAAAAAGTACGGCTAATCTGCCATTATTCTTCCATGAAGTATATTTTTTATTTTTATAATTGTTAAACCAGTTAAATTATTTAGTATTCCAAGTAAGTGACAGCGTTAAAATCTTTAGCTTCTAGACATATTGGAGGTTATATAAAAATAAATATAATTCATCGGTGATGAATGTAGGGGTATAGTCTTGTTAATGGCAATGATTCAAGCACTTGAAACAATTTATAGCCTATACTTTTTCAAGACTTCTATTATTTGTTGAAGACACAATTTCACATTTCCAATATAGCAAAATATAATGGCTCTATTTCAAGACTTTCTTCGTAATGAAAAAAATTACAGTAGTGGCGTACGTTTTTTTAAGTGCAGATTCGTCATCTTGTTTGAAGAACTTTACGTGTACAGTGGTTGCACGATACATGAGAGAACCCACCAGAATTTGTGCTTCAAATGGGCAGGTTGGATCTATCTCGTGCAATATGGCTTGGATTAATCATGATAATTATGTACAGTAAAATCATTACCAAGGTCTTCATTTCAAATTTAGGCTGTTAAACTGGCCCTTGTGTTGCACAAATCCTAGCGGGCTCTCTCACGTCTCGTGCAACAAACTATCTATCTATGTATTAATACGTAAGCATGTTTCATTTTCTCCTTTTTTCTCAGCTCGTGTGCATCGTAGGATAAATCCCGCGCATACCGTTTAAAAAGGTATAGTACTGTAGATGATCAGAATCACATTCTAATTCACATCGGACTCCAGGGCCACGCCCCACAGGCTTTCAAAGTTCCAATGTTAATCTTATGGAGAAAGGAGAATTGAATGAATCATTAGACAGCTGTTGTAAAAACAACTGCTAGAAAATTAGGAAGAACAGATGTCTTAGTTCTAAAATGTTTTTAAGCTTCTTGGGTCCAGATCAACTGAAATTTTGATCGAATTTCGATCCGGAGGCGATCTCTAGTATTTTCTAATATACGACTATTCGTGAATTACCAACGTTGGTATTACGCTTCTCATAATCTCGTGAAAATCCCACTGTTTTGTTCAATGTGGGTATTATACATATTATACATATGTGGCCTCTATTAGCCTATTCATATGTGTAATTCTCCTCTGTTTGTTTTGCCTTATACCGATTATGCGTCTGTTTCTTGTGCGACTCCCGTTACCGGTGGGCGATGGCTGTGGGCAGTAGTGGGCAGGTGAATGTTTAACTTAACAGATCAGCATCCCGGCTACTTACCTGGGCTAAAACCGGCAGCACCAAACAAACACCGGCAATTCCGACGGGTCTACCGGTAAACAAATACCTGACCGGTCCCACCTCTCGCCCCGAGCTCTACTGCTGTGATAACACCGGTGGTGATAACGTGCACGGACAGTGGGGAACAATGACCTCAAAGCGATGGAAATGCAGTCTAAAGCTATTGGCTCGTAACATGGTTTGTTGTAACCAGAAAGCCTTACGACCAGAGGATAAAGTCGCTAGGCTATACGAAACATTTTTCCAATTTAATTGCATTAGGCCCCTACCTTAAATAGTTATTAGAACAGTTCCTGTTATGCGTATGAGGTTATTTGAATAAAGTTAAACTAGTTCAATAAGTTAAACAAGTATGTTGCTCGAAACCAAGCAATTTAATTTAGATACTTTTAATGTCTACGTTATTTTAACGCAGTTTATTAATCCAATATTGTGATTATCATGATCACCCAATACATCACTTATTTATAGTTGTACTTTAGCAGATGTTTAAAATGCTCAAATTAATCCCAATGTTATCTAATGGTAAAATTTCAAGATTCATTCAGGTGGAAACAACTACTGACAGTTTTCCCTACACAGTTTTTCGTTGAAAACTATACAAGTTGCAAATAAAAAAAAATTTTGTTAAAAAACCCCTTAGCGTCTTGAATAAGTGTAGACTAGAAATAGCCTCCTGGTCGAAAGTCTACGAAAATTTTGTTGATCTGGACCAGATTGGTTAAAATATATATTCTATAACTGAAACATCTATTCTTCCTAATTTTGTAGCATTCGTTCTTTCTTAAGCACAATAGCTGCCTAATGATTCAATCAATTACCCTTTTTGCATAAGATTAACATTGGAAATTTGAATGCCTGTAGGGCGTAGCTCCTTTCTAGCGTACCTTTCTAACGGTATGCGGATTTATCCTACGATGCACACAGATTAGAAAAAAAGAGGAAAAGAAACATGATTGAATATAAATGTGTAGATTATTTTTAGAATTCACTGTTGGCCAAAGTTAACTTATCTGCGAAATCAGAAAAGGATTTGTTGCCTGTAACAAAAGGTCGAATTCCAAAATCAACAGGAATGAATTTTCTCTTGCCTTTATTTCCCATCATGTAGTTTTCTGATAGCTAAATACAAGTTTCGTAGAAATTTAAATCACAGGTTTGAGGTAAACAAAAATCTAAAAATTTGAAATAAGCTGAAATCAAATGCTGTAATAATCCCAAAAGAAAGTTGCATTTCATGAAACGCAATCGACAAATTTAATATACAATTTAGGAAAACATAAACTATACATATAAAGCGTAGCTTAATTTTTCTCCTCTTTTCGTTATCTAACTTTTACAATGTTTCCTCTAGGTGGGAACACGATTTAAATATCTGTGGACGACATAAGTCGTCAGCCCCGGGGCAGTGGCGGGTCGGGTTTGAGCAGGACACGTGAGATAAGCCGGTGTCAAAATGAACACCCCCCCTCACAAACCAACTCAGCTTTTCCCGGCGCGGCGGCCCTTACATCCTTCTCGGGAAAACCACTAAGCGGGTGAAATATCCAGCTCCTCGTTACAGTGTTGCACCATCTCACCTTCGCTCAGCACCTAGGATTAGCCTAAACATTTTGGACACGACTAAATCACAAGTTCAATTCAGTTACACTCCTTACGAATGTTTAATAATTATGATTATCGTTATTTTTCACTTTAAAATCTTACTATTAACAATTAAGAATGAAAATGATTTATAATTAATTGTATCAGATAATTGACACTCACGACTGTTCTCCCAAGGAATGTAAAAATAAACGGCATCAGATAGTCTATTTAACAATTACTTTCTCCCAACAAAACAAAATAAAAGAAGGTGTTAAAAGCCTCCACAGAACAATGTCTTGATGGCTTACCAGCTGAGCTGCACGAGTTTGGGTCTACTCGCGTCTGTGACTTTTAACAACGTACTGCGTTTACCGCAAAACGAAAAATTGAATTTTCTCAGTAACAAAATTATTTAGAACATTAGTTAAAAAAAAAAAACTGGATTTTTCAGTTCTTTGAGCTTGATTTAATGGTGATAAGTGAGGTTATTTCAAGTTCACAGTTTAAAAAAATGATTTTTTTTTACCATTTGAAAGTCTGTAACTTTTGAACAAATGTTTTCTCGGAGATGCGGGTGGGTAACTCTCCTTTAAAATAAAACACTGTAAAAATGGGGGGAAACACCTGGAATTATAATGGATTCGGACCTACATATCAAATTTCATAAAAATTAGTCCAATTTTAGGGATTTAGGGAATTTCAACTAGCTCTAATGAATTTAAATTAGTCTACGTGTTGCTCGAATCGAGCAATTTACTTTGATAAATTTCAAAAGTTACATTTATTTCTAAATCAACGACATACGACCAATCCAACTTTGTGAATATCAGTAAACTATTAATCAACAAAAACTACACTATTTACAGCTATACATTAACAGATGTTTTAATTGCTAACCCAATCCTAATGGGACAATTTTAAAATTAATTTGTGTGTTGCACCTTATTTTAAGTCCGATATTCATTATTTTGTGGCAGAAACAACTACAGAACAGACAAAGCTATATCCAACGACAGCACCAAAATCTTGAAAATCGGTTAAAAATTATAGGAGGAGTTCTTTACACAAAAAAAAAAACTTTAGCGTTTTAAATAAATATAGATTTTTATCTTGGATTAATAGTAGATTACCATCACACTAAATTTCGTTAGTATTTATGAGAATTTTCCGTTTAGCACACGATATATGTGACCGATTTTATACTTACATAAATGCAAAACAACTCTAATTGAAAACTAATTTAAAACGTGATTTGTTGATGCCACAAAACACTCTGAATTATTGATTAGGCGCCGAGTTTTACAAAACCAAATACATTGTTCTCAACCGAAAATTAATTTATAAGTCGCACCATGTCATGCAATTCAATTACGTTAAACTCACAAATTGAACGCAAACTTTATCCAGCGTATATTGAAAAAACGCAATGTAAGCAGATATGAGCTAGAGTAAACAAATAGTTTTAACATTTCAATTGAGAGGTTAATTAAGTGATAAATATTGCAATTAGGTTGATCAGTCGGATTCAACATTAACATAGTGTGGCTTGTTGACTGCTCTGGTTGTTGTATCATAGTTGAATTAAAATAACTAACCGATATTTCAACGCTGTTACTTATTTAAATTAGCAAAACAGTACGGTTCACGGAAATAGTCCAATGGAAATTTTAACAGCTGTGACTCCCCTCGCCACCCCTCGCCCTGCAATGTTGTCATTTGTGGCTATGTTTACTATATTCAATACAGAATAAAAATATGTTTCTGGACAGATTTGGCAACAGTGCATGACCTCTCATTGGAAATATTTTCGTGAATATTTTTTTAATATTTCAAGATTTAAAACGCTCCCAATTTTGTAATACTTTTGTCACCCTAATATAACAACAAAAATAATGAATTTTTAGTTTTGTGTTGCCATTTACTAACTGTTTTAGTAATTATGCTTCGCTATACGAATTATTAGTAATTATGATTGTCTTATATCCGGATATCGTAACTGTGACATCCGGATCTCAAGTTGTGGTAACCAAAAATTGTTTTTTTTCATATTTAATTTAGGTACCATTTCTGAAAATAACTACTAAGCAAAATTAAATTTTACATATTTTTTGTGACCCGTATAGAATGTTTCCTTTCCAGATTTATTAAGATACCTAATGATGTATATATATATATATATAATATATATATATATATATATATTTAACACCTACTTTTAAATTTATTAATAAATTATGATTTTTCCTGAAAGTTTTCCTGATGAAGGGGTTTGATTTTTTCCATGGGCTATAAGTTTTGAGTTTACTGTGAAAATTTATAGCCAAATAAAACTAATTGTTGTTATTATATGTACTTAAAGAAAGCTTTCCACCCCATTGAATTAACATGGGTACGCTAACTTTTTTTAGCTACGCTGAACCATATGTTTGATCTTAACACCGCCAGTGAAACTGCCCGAATAATTTACTTTGAAACTTTCCACCGTGAATTTTTTCTCACCCTGCCGATCTTCAAAGCCCAAGACCGCGTGGCCAGCCCGGCGCTAATCAAGTGTCGCCGTCAAAGCGGGCGCCCGTCCGTGTAAGGGTGCAGGGGGTGTGGGGGGCGCTGGGGGTGGGGGCGACGCCGACGCCGCGCGAGCCGGGACGGGACGCCAGCGCCAGTGTGGCCGCGACCGTCCCGACGTCCCGACGTCCCGGTGGCGTCCCAGTGCCGCGAAGCAACAGGTGCATCCCCGTAGCGGTACTCCGCCCCTCGCGCGCCCTAGCGGCAAGGTAGTGCACACTTACGTGGCATTGTTTGTTTTTATTAATTTTGCAACAGTTGAGTGTTTGTTTCAAAACTATGTGTGTGAAACTTGTTTCTTTGTTTGTAACTTATTGAACTTTTATTTTTTTTTCTTTGTAACTTCTTAAATATTACTAACCAATTATTTTCTGTATTTATCATTGCTGGGGTTTCCCCTTGATTTACGAATCACGGTGATTGCATTTTTTTACTTTTTAGTATTTTTCTTCGAATCACTAGTTTTTGCTTATTTTTCTTTTCTGCCGTAACTAGGCTACTACTATTCCCTTATTATACTTTATTACTCAGATAACTTTTACTTTTGAATAGTTTGTCAGGACATGGAAAAATATATTTTGTAACTTAATATTGTCCTCCCAACAAGTTTTTTAAGCCTGTTTCTGGAATAACGTGTTAATGTTTAAAAGAAAAAATCATTAAAAACTAGTTTGTTTTGTGTACACAAGGTTGGATTATGGATTTTTCTAAATGACGCTTGTGTAGTCTTTGTTGAGGCCGTTTACGTCACTGGGGCGCGGCGGGATCGCCGGGGGGAGGGTGGTGATGGTCGTCCTATCCAACGTAAATGAATCGTTAATTAGCCAACTGTATCAGGTGCATTATCCACAGCAAAAAGTGGTTGTGCCTGCTCCGTAGATTGTTCTATAATATGTATATATACATTTTGTGCACAGTTCAAAAATAATTTACTTTTTCTAAAATAAATTATCAGCCAGGATGTTTTGTTGCAAAAATAATTTTCAGCTATTGAACAAACAAATAAATAGTTAAATGTACCTACTTGATGTTTTCCATCATTATTTTTGAGTAGGCTATTATATTTGCTACAGGGTGGGTTTCAGAACTCCCTACCAATATTTAGGGCATTGTTCCTGGGTTAAAAATATATCTAAATATCATATTTAAATTGTCCGGAGGTCTTAAGTTACTCACACACAGCCGCCATTTTGTTTTTTACACATAATAATTTTTATTTCCGTAACTGATGGTTGTATTCAGATCTATTTGGTATAAATCTTTATCATACCAATGTACATTCCCAAGAAAAAATTAATTTTTTCCATTGTATATTTTCAAAATGGCGGCCATTTTAAATTTTCAAACTCAAATATCTAAATATCGGTAAATTTTATAAAAATTTTACAAGACACAAACAAGTTGCTAAATTAAATTACCTAACCAATGGTGCCAAGTATGTAAGATCTGACAACAAATAACGGAGTTATTGCGATTTTTATTCATAAAAACATTGATTTTGCTGTTAAAATGGCCTTATTTGCATTAAATTCAATTGCCGTTTCAACGGAGGTCAATGTAATTATTATTTTAACTTTTTGCCTTTTAGAGAGTTTCCTAACGACTTGGGAAGAATAAACCAAATCATTGACAAATCAGAGGACAGAAGGAAATTCAGAGAGGTCAATCGTGGTGAACGATGTGGCAATTTAGTCGGGCCACTTGGCCTACGATTTGTTTTGTAGTGCATTAAAAGGAAACTGCATTGTTGTCAATCAGCTGAGTTTCAATGTTAACAAATTAATGAGAAAAAACTAGATTATCCCTTGAAAACAAGAAATGGAATATATGCTTGGCTATAATGGTGCTCGTACATCAAAGCTATGAAATCAGAGCAAGACTTTATGGACACACGGTATTTACCTTTACTACTAACCGGAGGCCTATATTAAGTTTTGACCGTAAAATTGAATTTTAATAGCTTACACCATTATTCATTCGATTTTCTACTACTGTATTTAAAAAATTTACTAAAACTTGACTATCTTCATTTTTACGTTTTACAACATTTAAGTTAGATTTATAGGCCCTAGTATTAGATTAGTTTAAGCAATTATAAAAAAAATTTGAAACAGCATCTCGCGTTAATAACAAACAATCTATGGGGGGAAAGACCAAACAGTACATAATAAATACATGTACCTAAAGAAAATATAATGCTTCATAACTATGAAGTATGTTATTTTCTTTGTGCTTATCTATTCGTTTTGCTTTTTCCATAGAACAGACATTAATTTACTTAAAATTCAAATTGTCCTATTATTTTTGTAGACACTAATAAGACATAGTTTCAGTTTATATGGTGAAAAATCTTATTAAATAAGAATAATCCGCTTTTTTAAGCGTTCATTTAATTTAAAAATCTTCTGACGTTAGTACCGTACAAAAATAAATTAATAGCTCAATCCAACAAAATATTTATTAGTTTCTATAATTAAATCTATAGAAACCAGATAGGCCTATATATCAATCTTTAAGATGCATAGGTAATTTTTCATTTTAATTACAACTAGTAAATGTGTTGCTCGAAATCGAGCAATTTATTTTAATACAATACAAATGTTACTTTTATCTCTAAATCATTGACGTCCGACCAATCCAATATTGTGAATAGCTGCAATCACCAAAACTACACGTATTTACAGCTGATTATTAACAGATGTTTAAAATGCTTTATTCAATCCCAATGTTATTTAAATGGGAATTTTTGAGATTTCAATTGTGGATAAACGCCTTCATTTTCCGCCAGATTCTCATCAGTTTTTGGCGAAACAACTACAGGCCAAGCCCTATCCAACGACACCAAAAACTTGAAAATCGGTTGAAAATTGTAGAAGGAGTTCTAAAGACAAAAAACCCTTAGCGTATTAAATAAGTATAGATTAAAAAGTACCTTACACTACTTTGTTTAAATACCTTGCTGTAAATTTTTGGAACTTACCAATCAACGCTCATCGGCAAAACCAACAACTTTGTTTCAGTCATTTTTATTTTGTACTTTAGATCTTCCTGTACTAATTATGTAAGAATATTTAGTCTTTCGACTTTAAATGTTCAACCTTTTCTATTTAGAGGAAGTCACAAACAGTGTAAAAGCCAGATATGAACATGTTGTGTCAGAACATAAGGTATAGTCTCTTGTACGAACACCTCCCAAGTCCCCGGCGTGTTGTTAGAGAGAGAGAGAGAGAGAGAGAGTGAGAGAGAGGAGAGAGAGGAGAGAGAGAGAGAGAGAGAGAGAGAGAGAGAGAGAGAGAGAGATGAGAGAGAGAGAGAGAGAGGAGAGAGAGAGAGAGAGAGAGAGAGAGAGAGAGAGAGAGAATCTTTATTTTACAATCATCAAGATTGAAAATGGCATCATTAACTTATACTAAATTGGACAAATTCTATTATAATCTTGATTTACAAAGAGGTATTCTTCCAGTCCTTGAACTCCTCGATGTTGTAGAAAGGGCGTGACAGCAACCAGTTTAATAGCACCTTCTTCAGCTTCTCGGGGCTAGTCCTCTTCACTTCATCCGCAGAACATTAAAGAGCTTTGCTCCGGCGTAGGTGGGCTTACGTTGAAATCTTGCAGTATGATGTGCTGGTAGGTTAAAATTCAAGACATTCCTAGTGCTGTGGGTGTGAACATCTCTGTTCACATTGTCATTACATGCAACATTGTCATATACCCCGCTGCTTTATCATTTCTAAATTATAAACTACTGGATAGACTAAAACTAAAATGATATCTTTAAAACTATAACTAATTAAATCTAAAATATTCGTTTAATACAAAATATTCACTGTGCTAATTCATAATTGTGTCACCTTTGCAATTCCTCTTTTAGCTCGAAAGAGTTTCAGTAAACTGCAAATTACTACGTAGGCCTAATTTGCCATCCCTAATTTTCAGAGACCGTATAAAAATATTAATATTTTACGTAATTCATATACAAGTTTCAAATACGGTATTCAAGTTTTTCGAATTAAGTTGTCAATCTATTTATAGCCCTCGTTTTATGATTTTATTATTCCAGTTGATTCGTCTGAAATGAAACCAGGAGTAGTTATTGTTTCATAAGCAAATAAGAGGAAAGGTTAATAAATCTGGTCCCCTCAAGGCGTCCCCGTCCGTGCGAAGAACCCACTGAATTACTTTCTTGTTATACTCTGAGGGTTTTATTTCAATTAGTTTAGTAATTTTTTTTCAACGAAGTACAATAAAAATGAATCACTTATTATTGTGAAGTGTTGTTGTTATTAATGAATATTAAGTACGCATAACTTACTTTATGCAGGATTAGACTGATTTCTGTCGTAACTTTTAAAAATACACTGTTTTGAAATTTATAAAAACGCAGTGTATTGGTATAGCAATTAAATTAAGCGTAGTAAAAAAAAAAAAAAAAAAAAAAAAAAAAAAAAAAAAAAAAAAAAACATGTCTGTTGTCATTATTATTGTTAATTTAGAATAAAGTTGTAGTAGCCTATCATTTATTTAGTGTATTTATTATGTATTTATGTATGTAATTTATTTAGTGATGCGCGGATTTAAAAAGAAGACCTTTAGGCCTAGTATAAAATTATAACCCTATATCGAATTAATGAGGAGTATTTTTCTTAATTTAAGAGAACTCGATTGTTAGCTTTTAAAAAAAGACTTCCCAAAGTTCGTTTTTTTTTATAATGTGCCGGAGACGGTTAT